>QAOC01010056.1:13732-27190 GCA_003255005.1 Begonia fuchsioides
CGATTCGGGGACCCTTCGGATTAGAACGGGGACCCCGAATCGGGATTGGAAGTCCCCGTTTGTCAATTTTTCATGAAACTGGGACTTCCAACCCCGATTCGGGGACCCTTTGGATTAGAACGGGGACCCCAAATTAGGGTTGGAAGTCTCCGTTTGTCAATTTTTCATGAAACGGGGACTTCGAATCCCGATTCGGGGACCCTTCGGATTAGAACGGGGACCCTGAATCTGGGTTGGAAGTCATTGTTTGTCAATTTTTCATGAAACGGGGGACTTCGAATCCTGATTCGGGGACCCTGAATCGGGGTTGGAAGTCCCCCGTTTGTCAATTTTTCATGAAACAGGGGACTTCGAACCCCGATTCGGGGACCCTTCGGATTAGAACGGGGACCACGAATCGGGGTTGGAAGTCCCAGTTCGTCAATTTTTCATGAAACGGGGACTTCAAACCCCGATTCGGGTACCTTCAGATTCAAACGGGGTTAATGAATATTTTTTAAACTTCCTGTTACAACATAATATATCGAATTTTAGACAATTTATAATGATTATTTTTTAGGCTCGTTTTCGGCTCGATTAGGCTCGGAAGTTGGGCTCGCTCGGCTCGAGGCTCGGCTCGAATAGGCTCGAGGTTCGATAGCTCGCTCGAGCCAAAATTTTTGGGAAAAAGCTCGACAGACTCGGCTCGAATAGCTCGGCAGGCTCGACGAGCCGGCCGAGACCAGGCTCGGCTCGCTCGAGCCGGCTCTGACTTTAGATAATACTTCCGCTAACGATGTTTGTGTTGCTTATTTTAAAAGATTATTTCAATCTGATACTATTCAAACATTTCTTTTTTCACATGCGATGTGTATGTCATATTTTAAATTTAATTGTTAAAAATGACATGCAATTTATTTCTCTACGTATGGATGTAATTAGAAATGCAATTTCTTATATTAAGTCATCTAATACCCGACAACAAAAATATAAGAAATTTTATAAAACATCTAACATGAAACCTAGAAAATTAAAAACAGATGTTTCTACTAGGTGGAATTCGACTTATTTAATGATAGAAAATGTTAAACCATATTGGTTTGTTATTTATGCAAATATTAGTGAAAAAACAAACAGTTTAACTTTAGATCAAAGTAGTTACAATATTGCTAAGTTATTCCTTGAATTTTTATCACCATTTTTTGAGGCTACTAAGGAATGTTCAGGAATTTATTATCTCACTACGCATCGTGTTCTTCCATTTTTTGTGAATTTAACGGGTACTTTTAAAAAATATAAACAAATAAATAATTTTTTTGATATAGTTGATAGTATAGAAATTAAATTTAAAAAATATTAGTTTGACGTGCCTAATATTTTTTCCTTTGAATATGTAATGCATCTTCGTTTTAAAATAGTATGAACTAATTTAATGCTCGATACAATTTCTAGTAATTTAGGTATCAGTGCTCAATCAAGTCCTAGCCAATTAAAAAATGATCTTTTTATGATATTTTTTACTTATCAAAGTAAATATTATGATTTTACTCGTTCCTCTCATATCCCTTCGAGCTCTAGTCGTGGTTCTTCTTTTGCACATCGCCTACAATTCATGGAAAACATACATGCGAAAATAGATAGCGATGTTTTATTTTATTGTTTGGAAAAAAATGAACTCGATGATTATTTAGGAATGCGACATAAAATTCCACCGGATGATGATTTTATATATTGTGGTGATGAAAAACCAACAAGAGCCAATTTCTACTTCTTTCTAAGATGACATTGGATTTACTAACACCTCATGTTTCTACTGTAGCTTCTGAGTCTACTTTTAGTGCAGGTGGACGTGTATATGATGATCGTCAGAGAAGTCTTGCACCGGATCTCGTAGAAGCTTTGATATGCATGAATGATTGGTTCAACGCCACGAAGAGAGACCAGCAACGCGAAGATACCATCGTTGAAGAATTCAAACATTTGTAGTTCGAGAACTAAATTTTTTTTTGTTTGAAAGTGTAATTTTTTATACTTGTAAATTTTTTTATATTTTGCACATGATTGACGATTAGATAGGTGTCAACCTAGTTGAGATGTATCTAAATTATGATGATGAAAATGTCAAAATTATTTATTCAAATAAAATATTTATAATACATTTCTAAGTTTATCATATTTTCAATCTTAAACAATAAAAACAACTTGTTAAAAAATATATACAAGATACGTGTTTTAAAAATTATTTGGCTTGTTTGACTCGGCTCATTTAGGCTCGGCTCACTCGGCTCACTCGGCTCGGGCTCGGCTCAAATAGGCTCGAGCCTAAATTTTTGAAAAAAAGCTCGATATGCTCAGCTCGAATAGGCTCGACAGGCTAGACAGGTTCGACTCGAAAAGCTTAACAGGCTCGACGAGCTAGACGATTCTGGGCTCGGCTCGAATGACACCTGTGGCGGTGCCATTCCATAGCTGGATATAAAAACTCGATCTTTGATTACAACAACTTACAGATTGACCAGTCTTTGTAAATGGTAACATCGAATAATGTTTGTATTTCCTGTAAAAAATGTAGAGGCAGAGAGATCAGCAGGGATCTGCTGCTTTGTTGAAATTCAGCTCAATTCATTTATTTTTCTTCGGAACAAAAAGCTGTACTAATGTCTGACTATATGGTCTCACTTTATCCTTCAAACTGTACCAAAATGCGAAATCTCTCGCCCTTAGTGCTCTCATACTCTGGCTCGACAGTTTGTGGAGGAGTAGATCATGGTGATTTAGCTGTCTAGAGATGAGAGGCCAACATG
This sequence comes from Begonia fuchsioides, assembly GCA_003255005.1. Taxonomy (NCBI): domain Eukaryota; kingdom Viridiplantae; phylum Streptophyta; class Magnoliopsida; order Cucurbitales; family Begoniaceae; genus Begonia; species Begonia fuchsioides. The sequence continues at coordinate 16,516 of QAOC01010056.1, forward strand.
TCGTCCAGAAAGAGCTACCCCATATTGTAGGATTAATCTCTCACACTGCGACCACCAGACATCGAACCTTGGTCGTTGTACTAAATCTATCATCTCTGAACTAACTGAGATATGTCTGTGCAGACACTTTATCCTTCAAACTGATCACGTAGTAAACAGTGTGTTTACTGTTTTCTATTCAATCGCGACACCCAGATTGCTAAGAGACGAAAGATTGAGATTTGATAAAAAAAAACATAACTCCGACAACTAATTTATAAATGACCCAAGATGTAAATTACCATGACCTACTCGAGGAGCATGGATAAACCACGATGAATCGAAAGAAGTTAGCGAGAGAATTTTAAAACGACCACCCCACCAGTATTGAAGCTTTTCCATGTTGTATTTATTAGGAAAAATAATTAAATTATTTATTATTTATAAATTTAAATTTTTAAGATAGTTGATAATTTTTTAATGAAAAGACAGTGGAGAAATCATGAGTAGAGGGAAAGTCTCATCTCCATCTTCCTTTCTCCCAATTCTATAAATTAAAAAGTTTTAACCTTATTTTCCTAACAAACCGATCAACTTATTTGTACAAGCTCCAACCGTCCTTGATATGATGTGTAGGTCTAAAAATGGATGGACTATATACAAGAGACACAATGACACGAACTATCGATCTAATCTCAACTCTGGTCAACTATTGATATGATGTGTCCACAACACGGACTTACAAGAAAGACTCCGAATGTCAAATTTGCAGCCAATCATAAGCTTTGTTCGATTGGTACTATACAGGATAATCGTTGATTTGTATACACGAGTTGGTCGACTTCATACAAAAGTGGAAACATTATCGGTATCTTTAGGTGAAAGCTTACCCATCTCGAGACTCTCGGGCGGCAAGGCCGGGGCGGAGGCAGAACCTTGAGCATGCAAATCAGCCCCTCCGAGCTGGCTCAAGGCTCTTTTAGCATACAAAGTGAAAGCCAAGGTGGTAATAATTGCAATAACGAGGGAGATAACATTGTAAACAATTTCCACTGTGGTCAAGTGATGGTTTCTATACTTCACATCAGCCAGTGTCTGCATTAACCGACCACTGCAACCAGAGTTGGAGAAGAACAAGAGTTATACATGTAAATTTCATGATGTTTTAGAAACATCCTTAAATGCACAGAATTCGCGTCTAACCTGTAGATGTAAATAAACGCCTCCGGTATCATTCCGGCCACCGAGCCGCATAGATAGGGCCAAAACGTCATGCTCGTTATGACGATTGCGTAATTGAAGACCGTGTAGGGAAAGGGCGAGATTCGGAAGAGGGCAACCACTCGAAACTGGTGGAACCAGCTCCCTTCCCCAGCCAACTGAATCATTGCAGCTTTTTTAGGCCATCTTTTTAACCATTGCTGCACAAGTGAGAAGAAACATGGAACACAAACACACAAATGGTTACAACTTAAATGCAATTATGTTCTTTCTCGGACGAACTATGATCGAGAAAGATTTCTTACATGAATGCGTTCACGGAAAAGTAATCCGATCAAATAAGGTAGGACCATCCCGATAGTTGTTCCAACCATTATTACGACAAACCCAACACCATAGCCGAAAATCATCCCTGCCAGCCACATGGAAGGGCCAGAGGGGACTAGAACTACAGGGAGTAAAGCCAAAGAAGATACAAGTACAAAGGCAAGCATAGGATGGCCAAATCCAGTCGCTTCCAACTCCATTACAGGGAGGAGAACCTACAATAAAATCTTCAAGATCAGCTCTAGCCACCAGTCATAGTGCTTCTTGAAATTCTATAAAAACAGATCTATTACTCCACCTCCATTATAAGAAGCTTGCTACCAAGAAGGAAGGAAACATCTTATGTGGTTCACCATCGAAGCTCAATCTTAAGCACTATTAGATTCAATGTGATCCCAATTCTAATTGGGTCAGGCTAGTATGACTTATGTTTGAGATCTCAACAGCGATTAAAGTTTCATTGTGTATAAAAATATGATTGAGTCGTAAAACTCATTGTACGATTTTGACTAGTGAATTCTCGTCCATACCTGTAGTTTTTTCTAATCTTGAATTTTTCTCATATATTATCGGCCATTATTTTCTCTTTCTATTTCTGATTCAACTTTAATTATTTCAACGAACGTTAAAAGTGAAAATTCTAATGAAGTACCTTCTTGAAAAGAAATGGCACCCCCCACTTGAGAAGAACAAGGAGAGATATAAGAACAAGAGAACACCATAGGAAGAGTTTGATCCACCATCTTAATGATTTCATCCTTGTCTCTGCTTGCTTCAGACTCCTCTCTGATTCCTCGCTACTTGACTCATCGACAACAGGCCGCACGAACTCACTGTACTCACGTGTGTCGGCCAAAGCTTTTGGTTCTTTCCCGGGCTCTTCTCGAGCTACGCATGTTTAACAAAACCTAGTCCGTAAGTACTAAGAAACTAAGAAGCTACAGTTCTACAATTGACGTATCATGGATGAAATGAAGCTAGAAATGGAGCAGACAAGATGGAAATTCACATTTCATCCAATAAAAGTAAAGTTGAAACCCGAGTTGGATGGCGTGAAAGCTTGAGGAACAGAAACTACGAAAAAAGATATAGCTATTTTCACTGAGCCCACTTACTCAGAGAAACACTAGGACGAGGCGAATTGCTCCGATGAATAGAACTCGACGTTGAAGCTGAAACTGAGGACGAGAAAAGGCCGTCGGAAATCGTCGCCGGAGAAGTAATGGGCGTGGAAGGTTGGTAGCCTATCCACTCGCCGGAGAGGTAATCGAAGGCTGAACCACCGTCGGCGTTCACGGTCGACGTAATGAAATATAAACGATCTCCTACCAAAGCCTTGGATAGTCTTGAATGTCAAAGACATGGCGGGCCGCTCATCTTGTACCTCGGAGCTCTCGAGTGTTCCCGCTTCCAATGCTGGAGAGGACACGTGGCGGTCTCTAGTTAATTGTTGCAGACAACCTGTGGCTCTTTTTTCTATTTTTTTAGTGCTAATCGATATTGTTTGTGTGACCATGGTTGAAGGGCTTCCTTGCTTAATTCAAGCTTTGAATGACTGAAAATGGTTCGAGAACACGGACCATAAAATAGTTTGAACAAAACAATCTGTATCACTCGTTTTGATAAATTGATTCGATAATGTTTGTGATGTAATCTTACAACACCACACAAGATTTTGTGGAATTCATAAGGGATGAACATAACCAGTCGAAATCTGCAAGTTTAACTAACGGTTTGTTTGAATTTGAGTCGATTCTAAAGTTACAAGTAATTGTTAGATTCACTATTTTGTAGGATTCAAAACTATGAAGAATCAAATCTTCAATTCAATCCAAAGTGTGCACCACATGTTGAGTACTAAATTCAATGAATAAACGATAATAAAATTTATCAATTTTTATAGCAGATTTTGACTAAATTTTGAAATGGGTAAATGTCATCAAATTTAATGTGTGACCACCTATGAATTTTTATGTCGGGATGTTTAGTTTCCAATAGTTCAAGTTTCATTCTGAGTATTGTAGAAGAAATTATGATTATTTTAATTACGAAATGTCAGAAATTATTACGAGAGTTTTAAAAATAAAGAGTAAAAGAGTGCACCCAATGCACTCGGCTATATTGTTGCGACTTCACATTTCATTGATGCGAATTGACAACTTAATAAACGCATTTTAGGTTTTCGGAGTTGTGAATACCCTCATAGTGGTATCACAATTTATCGATAAATTGTTGGTATTCTACAAGAATACAATATAAGAGATAGAATTTTTAGTATTACGTTAGATAATACTTTCTCTAATGATGTTTGTGTTAATCAATTTCTCGAATTTTTGCAACCATTTTTTGAAGTCACCAAAGAATGCTCAGGAATTTATTATCCGACTACGCAATGTGCTTCGGTGGTTCGTAAGATTGAGTTGGAATTTGAAGACTAGCTGCGACATTGTACATTAGAAGTTTAAGAATTTTTTAATTTCTTGTACGCGTCTTAATTTGTGATTTCTTATAAATGTTAACAATGGTAATCAATGCTAATGTCGACAATGCTAATGTAAGCAACTTTCCATTCTTCAATGAGAAGGTCATTTTCCTGAAATAAAAGTAAGTGTTGACCGCAATGATACAAGGTGTCGACCGCATAGCTACATGGTGTCGACCGCAGATCCACTTGGTGTCGATCGGATAAATACAGTGTCAACCGCATATATACGAAGGTGCCGACCGCACCTTCGCCAGGACATTGGAGGTGTCGACCGTATACCAAAGTGTCGACCGTATCTAAAGTGTCGACCGCAGCTCATTCCAAAGTAATTTATGGCGTCGACCGCAAACTAAGGTGTCGACCGCAGATTAATACAGAGCGTTTTATGGTGTCGACCACATATGAAGTTATCGACCGTCAGTTCAAGGTCTCGACCGCATCGTAACTAGGTGTCGACCTCGGGCTCCATTATATTTCGATTTGTACAATGCATGATTATTAATTGTTAACTCTTTTACAAATTGATTTCAAATTAGATGCTATATATGTTGAATGTTATTGATTCGATGTTTTGATGCTATTGTTTTCGAGTTTCTTTGACATTTTTATTCGATACTATAGTTTTCGTGTTTCTTTTGCATAATGGAGGCGCTACATACAAATGTTATCATGCAATTTTTTTTTTGGATTGAAGAAAACAATAGCCATCAATTTTTCATCAAAATTTAAAATTACATTATACGGAAAACTATAAAACTTCAATATACGAAAACAAAATTTCTATGTTGGGCTCGTTTGGCTCGGCTCGTTTAGGCTCGACAGGCTCAACTGGCTCGCTCGTTTAGGCTCGAGGCTCGCGAGCCGGCTAGAGCCAAATTTTTTTGAAAAAAGCTCGAACGAGCCGGCTCGAATAGCCTCGACAGGCTCGAGCAGGCTCGTTTGACACCACTAGTTGGAACTATTTCCCTTAATGTTACCACTGAAGATTCATGATTTCTATGGATTTGGATCTGCCAAATTCATAAATCTTTGTGATTTCGTTCCTGGGTTGAATCATTTTGCTCTCTATTGCTTGGTTAACGATTCCTCTACATGTGGCTAAGATTTATACGTTTCTTGTTAGCCAAATTTCATTTTTATGTTGTAATTTTGTCGCAGTTAGTATTGAAGTTTATTTCTTCATTTTGTCGACAATGGAACGCATGGTTGCTGCTTCATAGCAAGGCGAAAGAACAGACGTGATAAGTGTTGGGAAAAAATTAGGTAATTTCTATAACCGAATAACCGTGGAAAGTACTGATCAGATAATTCCTAGGAAAGACCACTCTTGGCAATCTCTTAGGCAGAATTATCTTTCCAAGTATGTTCCCAGAAAAGACTGGAGGGGTCACAAACGGTCCCACTTAAAATTCAGAATCCTAGACAGAACTTACTTACACAGTACAATTACACCACTAAACTAGGTGGTCTCAGAAATAATAGCAGATGTGATCCGAAAAATACCAGGAATATTTTTTCACCCCGTTAAAGTATAACAGTTAAGAAGTAAGAGAAATAATACACCGAAAAATTTACGTGGAAACCCAAATCAGGAAAAACCACGGGGACTGAGTCCGGAAAGATCTCACTATAAAAATAGGAATTTACAATATTTTTCTAGAAATCAAATATTTCTAGAAAATATTCACTAAGAGAAATTCAACTCTCTTAGAACTCTCAATGTGCACAAAAGAGTCATACATATTTTTCTCGCGCTCTTTCTTTTATCTCCCTCCAAATACAATCACTATTTCTCTACTCCTTCTCGAGAAGCTTCTTTCTTCTCTTCTTTCTCTTTTTTGGGTTGATTTCTTCACTCCCCGCAAGTCTCTATTTATAGGAGGCTTGGGGGAACAGCCTCCTCAAATTGAGGTAGGCGGCAGTGAATGAAGACTTTTAAGTCTCTATTCACATTGAGTGAAGTCCCTTACCATTAAGGAGGGACCTACAAACTCCCCCTCCCGACTTATGGTGAGGTTTTCCAATCCTGCTGAGTCTCTACAGAATTCATGTTTGCTACTCTATAGAATTTTTTGTCATCCATGTGAACTTTCTCAAGGTACACTTGTTTGTTCTCAAAGACATCCTGTATCCAATGATAATTGATGTCGATATGTTTTAACCTCGAATGAAAGCTTGGATTCTTGCTCAAGTGTATAGCACTTTGGCTATCACAATATAAGACATATTTATCTTGTCGATGTCCCAATTCTGTCAGAAATTTTTGCATCCACAAAATTTCTTTACAAGCCTCTATAGCTGCAATAGATAATTCCATTGATTTTTGCCTCTTAGATTGCCATGATACAGCTCCCCCTCCAAATGTAACCAAATACCCTGATGTTGATCTTCTAGAGTTGATATCTCCAGCCATGTCAGCATCAGTATAGCCTATTGGTAAAAGCTCTTTACTTCCAAAACACAAACTGAATCTAGAAGTACCATTAAGATACTTAAGAATCCACTTTACTGCATTCCAATGCTCTTTGCCCGGATTTGATAGAAATAGACTGACTACTCCAACAGAATGTGAAATATCAGGTCTCGTACAAACCATGACATACATTAAGCTACCAACTGCTGAAGCATATGGAATCTTCTGTATTTCTGTCTTTCCTTCTTCAGTAGAAGGACTTTGTTCGGAAGTAAGTTTGAAGCGTTTCATAAGTGGAGTGCTAACCGACTGCGCCTTATCCATATAGAATCGGCTGAGAACTTTCATAATATATTTCTCTTGCGATAGCCATAATTTTCCATTATTTCTATCATGAGTGATAGTCATCCCAAATATTCTTTTTTCCGATCCTAAATCTGGCAAAAGACTTGTTAAGTTATTGCTTTAACTTAACAATTTTTTTCTCTATCTGGGCCCACAATGAGCATGTCATCGACATAGAGTAGGATGATAGTGAATGTTCCGTCTGTGAACCTTTTCACAAACACACAATGGTTTGATGAAGTTTTCCTATATCTTTGATGAACCATAAAGGAATCAAACTTCTTGTACCATTGTCGTGGGGAGTTTAGTCCATACAGACTCTTCTTCAATATACAAACCAAATGTTCATTTCCTTTGACAATGAACCTAGATTTCTTCTTCAAGTTCACCATGCAAGAAAGCAGTCTTTACATCTAGTTGTTCGATCTCCAAATTTTAACTTGAGGCCAATCCAAGCACCACTCGTATGGATGACATTTTCACAACAGGTCAAAATATTTGCTCAAAGTCAACACCTTTCTTCTGACTAAAGCATTTCACGACTAATCGTGCCTTATATTTTGACTGTGAAATTTTATCTTCAAATTTGAGTCTGTATACCCACTTGTTCTTGAGTGCCTTTCGCCCCTTAAGAAGCTCAACCAACTCATAAGTATGGTTTTCATGTACTGATGTCATCTCATTTTGCATCGCATCTATCCAGTTCATTTTCTGATGATGTTCCATAGCCTCCTCATAGCACTCAGGTTCGTCACCATCGGTGATCATCACATACTCGTTTCTAGAGTATTTACTCGATGGTTGACGATCTATTGTTGACTGCCTTAACTCTGCAGTTGGCTCCCGAGAAATCTCAATTTCTCTTTGGTCAACATTTTCAACTGCTCGTTCACTAGATTCTCCAGCATCTCTCCCGTCAAAAGTTGATTTTTCCATATCAACTCTTACAAGATGCTCACTAGTGATTTCAACATCTCTCTTGTCTTCAATGGTTTGATCTTCAAAGAAGACAACATCCCAGTTTCTGACAATTTTATTGTCAATCGGATCCCAAAGTCTATATCCGAATGCACCATCTCTGTATTCAAGAAATATGCATTTCTTAGCTTTGCTGTCTAGCTTCGACCTCTCATCTTTTTGAACATGGATAAACGCTCTACATCCAAACACCTTTAGATGTTTATAAGATACGTTTTTTTATGTCCACGCCTTGTTTGACACTTCTCTATTCAGGGGTCCTGATGGAGACATATTGATGACATGTACTGCAGTTTTCATCGCTTCTCCCCAAAATATTTTAGGAAGCTTTGAATGTGACAACATGCACCTTATCTTCTCCACGATTGTTCTGTTCATTCTTTTCGCAATACCATTTTGCTGAGGAGTCTTTGGAACAGATCTCTCGTGTTTGATTTCGTGCAACTTGCAATACTCATCAAATGATCTCATATATTCGCCACCATTATCTGTGCGAATACATTTCAAATTTTTTCCAGTTTCACGCTCAGTGTAAACATGAAACTGCTTGAAAACGTTAACCACCTCATCCTTCGTTTTGAGTTTGTAAACCCAAACCTTTTGGAATGATCATCAATGAATGTGACCATGTATTGAGCTCCACCTAACGTTTTCATCGACATGGGACCGCAGACATTTGAATAGATGACTTCCAACACCTATTGTTTCCTCGATTCAAAATTTTTTTTGAAGGAAACTCTGTGTTGTTTTCCCGCCAAACAATGAATACATTTTGGCAAAGATTCATGTCCGAGATGTGGTAGACATTCTCTCTTACCAAGCAATAGAAGTCTTTTTTTGCTCATGTGACCAAGTCGCCGGTGCCATAACTCCATGGTTAAGTTATCATGTGCAGCATTTACAACCGCACCAATTGATATTAGATTCAGTCTAATATCCAGAACATGTCAGACATCTTTAAGCACCAACTCGCATCCTTTTTTGGTGTGGATACTGATGTCCCCATTTCCAACTATCTTCGAAATATGATTGTTCCCCATTTTAACGATGCCAGAATCGTCACTGGTGTAAGATATAAAATATTTTGCTTTTGCTGTAACATGATAAGATGCACCTGAGTCACATACCTAACTTGATTCTTGAGTTATGAGATTCACAACATCTTCCCAAATAATTACATCTTCACCATCAGAGACAGTCGCAATCATACTCTTCCTTTCTCCTTTAGCATCTCTTGTGCTTTGTTCTTCTTTCAACTTCCATCAATCTTTTTTTATGTGACCCACTTTGCCACAATGATAACACTTTAGTCCTCTTTTACTTTTTGATTTTTTCATTCTTGACCTGGTGTCTTCAGATGCCACACGTTCCTTTGACTTTCCTTTTATTATAGACAAGACCTCTGAGTGCTCTTTGTTCTTCTGTCTGCTTTATGCTTCAAGAACAGCAACAACAACGTCGTTGAATGTCAGCTTTTTAGAAGTTCCACTCATAAAATTTATAATAAGATTGTCATATGAATCTGGCAAACTCTGTGTTAGCTTTAAAAGTGTGTTTAAAGCAATCAATTATTTTTTATGATAACTATGTAAGATGAGCGTGAAAGATAAAATAAACTCTTTACAATGCTTATATTAGACTTATCTATTCATGAGAAATACCCTCTTTGAAGGGTACAATTAAAGTCTAACAATTTGTTTAAGTGCTGCAGAATTTTCATATATATATATGTAGTTTGTGTCGACTCCTAGCTTGTTTGTGTCGACCCTTAGCTTAGTTTTTGTCGACCCATAGTGTTTGTGTCGACCCTTAGGAAAATCCAGAAGCTCAGTCTTCACTGTTTGTGTCGACCCATAGAGTTTTTGTCGACCCTTGTACAATCCAGAAGCTTAACTTTCATTATTTGTGTCGACACCTAGTTTTGTATCGACCCTTAGGAAAATCCAGAAGCTCAGCATTCATAGATTGTGTCGACCCCTAGAGTGTTTGTGTCGACCCAAAAGGCAGTGCAGCACGTATATTGTGTCGACCCATCCGAACTGATTGTGTCGACCTCAGAGAAGAGTTTGTGTCGACCTTACCATATTTCATGTGTCGACCCCTCGTAGCTGAGCCTCTTGTCCGCAACTACATTTGTGTCGACCCCAGAAACTCAGAGAACAGAAAAAATTGAATTGTCGGAGAAACAATACTTGTGTCGACCCAACCTACATTTGTGTCGACCCAACATTTTCCAAAGAAGATTTTGTGTCAACCCCAACAACAATGTGTCGACCCAATTCAGCAGATCAGCACCAACAGTCGAAATATTCTCAACGGCTATATTCTTGATGTGTCTATCGGCTAGTGCTTGTGTTGACCCCAACAGGATTTGTGTCGACCCAACTGGACAGATCAGCAATAAATCTATAAATAGATGAAGCGACCACATTTTAAAAAAATGATTTTTTCACAAGAGAAAACTACGCTGAAGTGCTGCTAATTTTATTTCTCAAACTTTTAATATCTCAAATCCTAGTACCTAAATGTGTATATCTTTCTTGAGATTGAGTAAGTCTGTTTTTTAATAATCATACAAATTGTAACTCGTTCTTTGAACGCTCATTGTAAAAGGGGTGACGCTCCTTCAAGAAAAGAGTCATTGTAAAAGGGGTGATGCTCTTCAAGAAAAGAGTCAGAAGGTTTGGTTCACACCCGTAAGTCAATCGGAGTAAAGCTCAAGGTTTGAGCGAGAAAGATCTTCAAGGTAGTACCTTGAAGCGCGGACGTAGGCAAGGTTGGCTGAACCGCGTTACCAATCCGGTGTCACTCTCTTACTCTAAACTCTTATTTATTTGTTTTAGTATTCCGCACTAGAGTTTAGAAATAACTAAACAATTGGCACGAACTTGACTTAGTAAACGAAAAAGTTTAATTAACCTAATCCA
>QAOC01010067.1:0-7500 GCA_003255005.1 Begonia fuchsioides
TTATGCAGAACCTTTCTTTGGGGTAAACGGTATTCTAACTTCGTCTGGGACTTTTGTTGTATGCCGAAAGATGAAGGGGGCTTGGGCTTCAAAAATCTGGATGTTTGGAACTCTGCCCTTCTTGCAAAAACACTTTGGAATGTTCATAAAAAAAAGGACTCTCTTTGGGTCCGTTGGCTTCAGCATTACTATATGAAACCAGAAAATTTCTGGGATTGGTCCCCGGGTTACAAAGCTTCCCCTTTGATTAAAAAGCTGCTCCAAATCCAGAACTTAATTCTATGTAAATCTGGTTCGCAACATAGTGCCGATTCCCTCCTCTTAACGTGGAGTTCATCTGCTCGCTCCAAGGGTCTCTCTATTGTTTACGACTTCTTCCGTTCTGTGGGTATTATCAAACCGGCCTTCAAAGCCATTTGGTCCAAGAGTTATATTCCTAAGCATAGCTTCATTCTTTGGCTCGCCTACCATAACCGGTTGGCTACTAGGGATTGGCTCTCCTTCATCGACACTTCGAGGTGCTGCCTTTTTTGCAACTCCCATCCCGAGTCTCTCAGGCATATCTTCTTCGATTGTTGCTTCTCTCAAGAGGTCTGGAATGCTGTTAAGCTGAAATTTGGCTTCACAAGGAAAATGTCGACCATTGCGTGTGCCATCAAATGGATTATTAAGGAGGGCAAGCTTGGAAACAAAAAGCGAGCTTTCATTCTTAATTGCCTCCTTGCTGCCTCGGTTTATCACATCTGGGCAGCAAGAAATTCCAGATTTTTTTAGTCCTCTCACGCTCACCCGGGGCAGATTGCTGATGGTATTAAGCGTAAGGTTTATAAAATTCTTTTTCAGGCCTACCCCGCCCTCTCTTCATGCGTTGAATGTCCCCCCTCCCCGGGCGTTCTTCCCTTGATTCCATGTTAAGTTGGTTTTGCTTCTGCTTCACTTCTATGGTCTTTATATTTCGGTTTTCTGCTCTTTGGGTAGGTCGTTCTCTCTGTCTTGGTCTTTTGTAGTCTTGTAGCTTTTGTTGCTTTGACTGCATTTACTGATTTGGTTGTCCCGGTCTCCTCCCGGGTCCCTCCATTTCTTTTGGTTGTTATTTATGGCTGCCCCGAGTTTTGTTGGATGAGTCTCCATCTTGTGGTTTCCTCCTCTTTTCTCGGGCCTCATATGTTTCTCTCTTCTCCCTTTTCTATATATACACTTACTTATCAAAAAAAAAAGAAAAAAAAGAAGGATAAATAGAAACTTAGGGTTGGACCTAAGTTCCATCAAAAAGGGGTTTGGGTTTGTCCAAACCGAACCAAAATCCCATCAAAATTGGTTCAAACCGAACCAATTTGATTACAACAAAACATACTTCCCTACTTAAAAGATTTACAACCCCAAATACATATACAAATATTCAGCACTCCTTATGGACTCTTCTTGCAGGAACTACTCTCCCATAATGGTGATGGGGCATTCGGCCATCTTAATGCATGGAGCCGGATGTGGTCATGGTTTGGGTGGGAGGCTTCGGCAAGGAGAATCTTGTAACTCGGCCAACTTCTCCTCTTCTTTATACTCCCATTGTAAGCAATGCTTGGGGAGTTCTTGATCATGATGTGAGGGAGCTCCTAAGAGATCCAAGGAAGAAAAAGTGAAACCTGCAAAATCAACAAACATGTTAGCTAGTATTCTTGCTCGGCTCCGGGTTGTCGCCCCCTTTGGTGGTTGTTGGTTCCCAAGCACATCAACGAGCTTATGTTCAAATTAGCGAAGCGCGAACTTCAATCGGTCAACCCAGGAGCATCGGGAGCTTCTATTTCAAATTGGCCCGCATCAAATCCATCGATGCCCGGAGCATGATCCATTTTGAAACATCCGCGCTCGCCCATCATTGAGAAGGTCTTCCCCGGTCAACCAGGGTCTCCATTCAAACTCAGCCACGCAAATTCAAGGAGGATCTTTCCCGGTTGATCCAAGGCGTCCACTGAATCGTAGGGCTTAGATTTAATTATTTCTTATTTTTATTTTAAGTGTTATTTAAGTGTATCGGCCTTCCACTTAGAAGGTAGAGAGAATTTGAATAAAAATTGTGCAAATGCACCTTCTTCCCGAAAGGATTGAAGCTCTTTCCGACATACCCTTCTCCGGTGAGTAATATCCGGCCAAGAGCGTCAACCCCTGCGCGTACGATCGGTGGGTCATATCCGAGTGCAAGTGAGGTCTACCAACCAGACACTTTGATTGCTCAAGTATCCTACTTGTCCAGCCATCTTAAACCAAAAACTCTTCAGAGTCCATTTCACCCACGAGCTATCATTTCCTCCATTGTACGATTTCGAGCCCGATTTATCCATCTGAGCCATCTCTTTATTTCTTCGAGCCATTCTATCATTTTCCACATCATTCCTATTAAATCTTAACCCAGAGTCCATTTTCCCGATTGCCGCACAACCCTCTCTCCCGAGTTTGGTGTGCACGCATTCTTCCGACCACGGTGCGCCGACCCTTCTGGACGGCACATCATGGCCTGATGTGCCTTCCTTGGGGGTCGGCGCACCGTGGGTTGGGAGAATGCGCGCACATGGGGTTCAGATGATGGAAATAAGGGTTTTGGTTCGTGCGAATTGTGAGGTTGTGTTGCGGAAGCGTTTTGTGATGGAAATAAGGGTTTTGGGTCATATGGAAAGTGGAATGGCTCGGATGAATACTGGAATGGCTCGGTGGATGGAAAAGAAAAAGGGTGATCACTCGGTGGAGTGGGTGGACTCTTTATAGTTTTTGGGTGTAGATGGATGGACAATTTGAAATTGAATACCTGAGAAATCAAGGTATTCTCCTCGGTAGACCTTGCCCGCACTCGGATATGACTCACCGAACGTACGTGCAAAGGGTTGACGATCTCGGCCGGATGTGACTCACCGGAGAAGTATTCGTCGGAGATAGCTTCAAACCTTTCGGGAAGAAGGTGCTTTGCACAATTTTTCTCTAAAAATTCACTCTATCAAAAATAGTGTAAGTGTTACACTTAAATAAGCAAAAACGTAAAGTAACTAAACTAAGAAAGTTAAGCTAAGTCCATTGATGTCTTCAACGCCTTGGATTATCTTTGGAAGCCTTCGGTTGACTTAGGGCTTGGTTCACTTAGGAATGACACGGTCGGTTTGGTGGTTGACCGAGTGTGTCCGAAGGTTGACCTAGAGGGTGCGTCGGATGGGCGGAGCTCCAAGCGATTGAGAGATTGGCTCGAGCCAATCTGGATCTGGAGCTTCTAAAGTCTCCTCGGTGGTCAACATAAGGCAGCGCACGGTTTGGTTCTTTGATGGACCGATGATGACTCGAGTATGTGCGTGGGCGCGTCTAAATGGGCCGGGCCGGCGGTCAGGCACGGGCCAGCTTCAAGGGATCCACGCGTTTGTTGAGGAAATCTGTTGATTGAAGATCCTCTGAAGATTTAACAGCGGCTCCATGGATTTGGTGCATGAAAATCCCTTGTAGTTCGCTAGTGGTTCGGTGATCGGCCATGCTCGTGCGTCCGATGGGTGATCTACAGTCATCATGAAGATCTGCTCGTGCCAATGTAATCCTCTTCCTTTCCTCAACCAAATAACCAAAATACTTAAAGATTAAGTAAGTTTGGTCGATGGAATTTGGCTAAGTCTTTGAATGGGCCGAAGGTGGGCCGAGACTTGACCGTGGGTCGGTCAATGATCGGCCGAGGCGGTCTTCCGTGGGCTTTTGCTTGAGCGTTGAGTTCTCTTCCTCTTGGGCTGGCTTTCCTTCCTGTTCTAAGGCTAAATGCTTGTTGAAAGGAAATATTCTAAGCGTGACCGAAAATAGGGCCCATGGTTGAACACTCGATCCAAAGGGTTTGGACCGTGCGTTCACCCATGTCGGTCACGTGTTCCGCTGGGCCGAAGCCCTAGTGGACTTTGGCGGGGCCGACGACCGGGGTCGTGGTCGTGGGCCGCCCGTTGGACGCCAGGCGGATCTCAGTCACAAGCCTCGGTTGCGTCTTGGGCTGGCCTGCCGGGTGCGCCGTGTCCAGGTATGGTCAGACATGGCCCGGTGTATGCGTCGAGGCCGGGAATGGCTGAGCACCAAGTAACAGAGTGCTTGGGCCGTTCCCGATCATGCTCGGACGGTATGTCCGAGGCTAAGAGACCTGCAAAATGAGCAACTAAGTTAGAAAAATCACCCGTGCTCGTCGGGGTCACGTTCGTGGCCGTGGTGTGGTCTGTGATGTGCTCCGATTGCACATCATGGCCGCACCCTTCAGCGCGCACTCAGTGCCATGGCCGCCCCTCGGCGCGCGCACCTTGCCACGGGTTCCCTGTTTGTCTTTTTGTGGCAAATGGTGTCCGATTGGGCTGAAATTTTAACCACGGGTCCCACACATTGCGAGGAGCTATTATTGAAGGGTTCGTACATTTTGGATTTTTTTTTTCAATTTTCATACTTTTCGAACGTCGGCCTTCCTTTGACCAATTCTTTTTCGTCATGTTGTCTTTCACGGTGGGAAGCCATGTCGACGCACTTGGGCTTTAGAGCAAATGTGTGGGCAAGCATTCAATGACACCACCACTTGAATGCAATAGTGCAAATGCAATCCCAATGCACTTGTGCTTTGCTCTGATAGTGCTAAGCATTGAGGGATACCTCTTGGATCACGAACAACATTTGAACCTTTTGTAAAGTTCCCCGATACCGTTCCTTGCTTTTTGTAAGTCTATTTTACACAACTTTTAACCTTTTGGAAAGTTCCTCGATACCGTGCTTTCCGTTTTGTATGTGTGTCTATGCTTACTCGACTTTTCAACATTTTGGCAAGTTCCTCGATACCTTCTTGCCTTACCTTTTTGTAAGTATATGTTTACTCGACTTTTCAAAGTTTTGGCAAGTTCCTCAATATCTTGCCTTACCTTTTGTTAGTCAATTTGACAAAATTTTGAACCAAAGCATGCCTCGCGCCTTGCACTTGGGCGGGCCCTGATCGTGTATTTGCTAGGCACTATGTACGATACTTGGCCTTGGGCGCGGCTTGATTAGGACTTGTTCGTTTTCCAGAAAGAATTGAAGAAGCCTGCTGGAGGAACTTGGACATGCACTTCCACCTGCGCGTACCTTGGCCTAGGGCACGCCTTGATCGTGCCTACGCTCAGCACAATGACACTTGGGCATGCCTTCCAAAAGACTACTTGTTCGGGACTTGGTCGTTTTTTGGAAAAAATAGAACGAGCCTCGTGGAGGTACTTGGGAGGGGAGGGACGAATCGATGCGACGTGAGGTTGAATCTCAGTGGATTGTGGCAGCAAGGCCACTCTGCCACTTACAATACCTCATCACATATTTAAGTCATCTACAAAGGATTCTACCTTCCTCTCTGTTGAAATAACACTTCAAGGCGGCCCGCGCAACGGCTTAGTTGCAAGGGCTTGGCCAACGACGCGTACCCTTTGGGGCCGAGGGCCCTTACTGTTGGTTTCGCTGGATAGTAGACAGGGACAATGGAAATCTCGCTGGACAATGGAAATCGATGCGACGGCGGGCGCGTGCGTCGTTTCTAGCCCAGATTCTGACTTAGAGGTGCCACTGGCTTTTCAACCAAGCGCAATGACTAATTGTGCGAATCATCGATTCCTCTCGTACTAGGTTGAATTACTATTGCGATGCTATCATCAGAAGGGTCAAATTAACCTATCTCACGACGGTCTAAACCCAGCTCACGTGCCATATTGGTGGGTGAACAATCCAACACTTGGTGAATTCTGCTTCACTATGATAGCAAGAGCCGACATCGAAGGATCGAAAAGCAACGTCGCTATGAACGCTTGGCTGCCACAAGCCAGTTATCCCTGTGGTAACTTTTCTGACACCTCTAGCTTCAAATTTTGAAGGTCTAAAGGATTGATAGGCCACACTTTCACGATTCGTATTCGTACTTGAAATCAGAATCAAACGAGCTTTTACCCTTTTGTTGCACCCGAGATTTTTGTTCTCGTTGAGCTCATCTTAGGACACCTGCGTTATCTTTTAACAAATGTACCACCCCAGTCAAACTCCCCACCTGACAATGTCTTCCGCCCAGATCCACCCGCTGAGGCAGGCCTTGGGTCCAAAAAGAGGGGCGTTGCCCAGCTTTCGATTCACGGAATAAGTAAAATAACGTTAAAATTAGTGGTATTTCACTTTCGCCATTTTTTGGCTCCCACTTATCCTACAACTCTCAAGTCATTTCACAGAGTTGGACTAGAGTCAAGCTCAACAGGGTCTTCTTTCCCCGCTGATTCTGCCAAGCTCGTTCCCTTGGCTGTGGTTTCGCTTGATAGTAGACAGGGACAATGGAAATCTCGTTAATCCATTCATGCACGTCACTAATTAGATGACGAGGAATTTTGCTACCTTAAGAGAGTCATAGTTACTCCCGCCATTTACCCGCGCTTGGTTGAATTTCTTCACTTTGACATTCAGAGCACTGGGTAGAAATCACATTGCGTGAGCATCCGCAAGGACCATCGCAATGCTTTGTTTTAATTAAACAGTCAGATTCCCCTTGTCTGTACCAGTTCTGAGTCAACTGTTCGATGCCTGGGGAAGGCCCCCGAAGGAGCCGTTTCCAGTCTGTCCCCCGGCCTAATGTGCCGTCTGGGGTGGTCAGCGCACCGTGGGTCGGACTATGCACGCTCACGGGGCTTAGGTGAGGATTAGTGCAGCGCGCGGGAAAATCGGACTTGGGCAAAGTGGGAATTTGGGTTGCAGAAGTGTAATGGAATGGAAATGTAGGTGATCGGAGGGGAATTTATGGAAATGGCTTGAAAGAAATGAGGGATGGCTCAAGTGGCCGAAAAGATGGAAAAATGGCTAAGTGAAGAAAAAGGGGTGAAAGCTCGGTGGGGTGGGTGGACTCTTTTCAAGAGTGTATGGGTTTTAGAATGGCTGGACAATTCGAACACTTGAGCAATCTAAGTGTTCGATTGGTAGACCTTACCCGCACTCGGATGTGACTCGCCGATCGGACGTGCAAGGGGTGACGCACTTGGCCGAATGTTACTCACTGGAGAAGGGTACGTCGGAAAGAGCTTCAACAGTTAGGAAGAAGGTGCTAAGCACAAATTTTATTCAATTTCTCTCTGCCCTCTAAGTGAAGGCCGATACATTATTTAATGCAAAAAAATAAAAAGAGAGGGAAGGTCTTTCGGCCCTTGGATTACACGAACGCTCAAGATTGGCTCGGGAGATGTGGACTTTCAGAAGACCAAGGACGCTCCTCTTCAGCTGAAAGCTCAATCCATTAATGGTTTGTGCGGCTAAGTTTGAAGCTTGACCGAGGAAGACTCGTGGTTGACTGAGAGGGTGCACCGTGTGGGCTAGCTCCGAACATTGAAGGATTGGCTCGGGCCAAATTAGATATGGAGCCTCTAAAATGCTCTCGGTGGATCATCTTAGGTGTCACGTGGTCTGGATCCTCGTTTGGTCGACAATGGCTCGTAAGTGCACGCGGGCTTGTTCAAAATGGTG
>QAOC01010067.1:12500-25441 GCA_003255005.1 Begonia fuchsioides
ATTATTCTGAACAACGGAGACTCGAAGCTTGCTTCCCCGGATATCATTTCCTTCCCGGCATTTTCTGGTTTAATCTGCTATCTCTTCAGATTCTTCCTCCGTCCGGGATTCTTGGCCTATATTTCCTGGGTTTTCTGGGCAAAGTTACTTGTTCCCCCCCTTCGGGGGGACCCCCGTGGGACTAAAATCTCAAGATCTTTGGTTGCTACTTCTGGGTTATTTACTCCCGATTATTATTCTCGGATTTGGTTCTTAAGTGTTCTTTAACTCCTGGATTTTATTATTCCCTGGTTTTGGATTTCATTCTTGCGTGTTCTGCTGTCCTCCTAGGTTCTCATTATTTGGTTCTCTCAATATTTTGCTTCCTGGGTATTCCTCACGGGGTGGACGTTTAAGTTTATTTGCAGCTATTTTCTGGATTTCTCCTCCAGAACCACGATCTTCTCCTGGGTTTACTGCGGATTATTCTTCAGCTCTGCCATTGAGCTTATTCCCTGGATGTTTTGACCGCTGATCATTCAACTCTCCTTCTCTGGTTTCCTCGCCGGATTTTTCTCAAGTGTTTTCCAGTTCTTCTGTGTTTTCACTATTTGAATCACGTTTCCTTCCAGGGCTTACTGTGGATTATTATTTAGCTCTATCATTGAGTTTATTCCCTGTGTGTTTCGTTCAATTCTCCTCTCCGGTTTCCTCGCCGGATAATCGGGCCGGAGACAGCCTCCCGTCGGCTTTCGCCACGTGTCCCATCATCCTGGAAACCTTCATCCTCTCATTACTCCCCTACCACCTCCTCCCTCTATCTCTCTGCCAGGATATCATTCCCTAGGAGAGCAATCGATATTTGATCATTCCCGACGTTGGTCGTTGAACTTTGTTCGCTCCTATCGCCTACCGCATTATTCCTCATTCTTGTTTTCTGATTCCATCTTAATTTCCATTCCCTAATCCCGTGGTATTACCCAGATCAAGTTAAGCCTCCTGCCAAGTGTCACTGTTTTCTACGTCCGCCCACATATCCCCTGCATGGCTTCCTCCCCCTCCCCTTCCCGAATGCATGAGAATTATTCTCTGTAACTTTCATCCACGTCCCCTAAACCCAGTTCTCCTGGATATTCTCTGTTTGGCAATCTTGGCTTTTTGCTAGTTATTACCCACCTTCACACCCTCACTGCCACGTGTCACAATATTTTCGTCCTTCCACATTTCTTCTGCATGGCTTCCTCCTCCCCTTCCCCTTCCTGAGTGCTTACTAATTATTTTCAGCCACGTCATCTGCCCCTCCCCTCCCCCATCCTCCCTCTCTGTGATTCCAGTCTTCCCTGAATCGCCTCTTGCATTATCATTTCGGGTCCGTCCCCTAAATGTTTTCCAGCTCTCCTGGATATTCTCTGATTGGAAAACCTTGGCATTCTGCTTCCTGGGCATTCGGTTTGCTTCTCTGGGGCTGAAGATACAATTCTTCAATCTGCAACTTTTGCTGGGTTTCTACTTAAGTATCTTGATCCTCACTGGTACATCCACAACCACGGCCTCACTTCCACGTGTCACCATGCCGAAGAAAATTATATTCAATGAATTCATGGCTGATATGGATGAGCCGTGTGTCTCAAATCCCCCAAAATCTGGGAAACGCACTAAAGATTCAAAAAAGGAAAAAAAGAAGGCGGCTGTGGTTGTCCCCCGACTTGATCCCGACCCGTCCCCCCTCCCTCCATGGACTCTCCAGCTGGTCTTTCCATCCCTGATCCACCCCTGCCCCAGCTTTCCCTCTTGGAGGACGCTCCTCTAATAGTAAAAGCTGTAACCTCTCCTTCGCCCCCCTCCCTCCCGATCCTAGACCTGCCCCCCAAAGTTCCCCTCCATCCCCTTTCCACTGATAAGGGTCTCCTTAACAGCCCGCCAATCCGAAAATCCATCCACGATTCCCCCTCTCCCTTCCTCCCGGGTTCTCGAGTCGAGCATCATCCTCCCTCCCGACCTACCTCAAGCTTTCATGCGCCTTCATCCCCCCCTCCTCCCCTGTCTGCTTCATTTGTTGACATGGTTAAAAACGGAAGGAATCTTGGTCAGGGTCATATTCTCTCATCTACCCACTGCAATGAAGAGATTATTCATCTTACTGAAGCTGATACCCTAAATATAAAAGATGACCTTGGTCATGTCCTGGTTGGTTTCTTCCCGAATAGACACCCGGGTAAAGTGGGTCTCCACAAGATCATTCAGGGTTGGAATGTCCCGGTTAAAACCATATCCAGTGCACGGGGCTGGATTACCTTTATCTTCCAAACTGCTGAGAGTTGTAGCAAAGTTCTCCGTGAAGGCCCCTATTCTATATTTGGCAAACCTCTATTATTAAAAGAACGGCCCGAATGGTTTATTTACGGAGATGAAAGCTTCAAAACTATTCCGGTTTGGGTTATCCTTGAAGAGCTGCCGCTGGAATGCTGGAGCAAATCTGCTTTGGAAAAAATCTCCTCCAACATTGGAAGGCCCTTGATGACTGATTATTTTACGAAAACTCTCGGTAAGACAGACTTTGCCCGAATCTTGATTGAGGTGGATTTGTCCAGGGATCTGATCAAGGAAGTGAAAATCATGAAACCTAATGGTCAAATTTTTATCCAGAAAGTCAGATACGAAACTGAACCAATTCTCTGCCCTAAATGCTCTATGCTTGGTCACAAAGCTGAAACTTGCAACCTCACTCCACTTCCTAAACTTCCCCCGGCCCCGAAAACTTCATCCCGCCCCCCTCCCTCTCTCCCCCGAGCCTCCCCCATCATTCCGAAACAATACATCCCCCCCATCCCCCCTTCCCGCCCATCCCTCTCATCCCAGAAATCCCTTCCTCTACTAAAGTCCCTCCAAAAGATCAGCCTTCATGCTCTTCATCTTTTCCCATTCCTACCTCCTCCTCTGCTCCCTCCCTCCCCATCCCTGCATGTCCAGTGACAGTCTCCTGTGACCCTTGCCCCTCTTATGTCCCCTCCCTTCAGACTCCCCTCCCTACTGATGGCGAGTCTCTCCCGGCTGAAGGCCTTCCAGACCTGGATCTGGCGCTTCAATCTGAATCGGATCATGCCACCTCTTTCCAGATTGTTACGAGAACTAAATCCGGGCGACCCCCGAAACCAAATGGCCCCTCCAATGTAAGTGGCACCAGATTGTCGTCATTCGCGGGATGCAAAAAAATCAAATCAGCAAGGGGTTCTGCCCCCTCCTCCCAATGATTTTTGCCACATGGAACGTAAGGGGTCTGAACTCGCCCCTTAAACAGGATGCGGTTTTCAACCTCATCCGTAGTTCGAATATTGACATCCTTGGTATCCTTGAGTCTAAATCATCTCTTTCAACTATACAATCCTTCATCTCCAGAAGGCTTCCTGGCTGGAATATTACTTCAAACTTTGACACTTCTCCAAATAGTCGGATCGCAATTATTTGGAATGAATGTAAGATTTCTGCTGCTATTTTAGAGGCCTCCCCGCAAGTTATCCACATGGCGTTATCCTGCAAAATCAGCAAGCTCTCCATCACAGCTTCCTTTATTTATGGCCTCCATTCCATAGCTACTCGGAATGTTCTTTGGTCTAATCTCTCCTCTTTTAATGAGCAGATCACCTCTCCGTGGATTCTTATGGGGGATTTTAATGCTATCATGTCTCTTGAGGATCGCAGAAGCAATTCTCGTGTTTCTTCCAGAGAAATCAATGGGCTTCGGGACTGCTGCTATTCTCTCGGCCTTCATGAGCTTAAATCTGGGGGCTGTTTCTTCACCTGGTCGAACGGATCCGTCTCTTCCAAGCTTGACAGAGCCCTTGTCAACAGCCAATGGATCCATCATTGCCCTCCCACTTCGGCCATCTTCCTCCCCCCGGGGCTTTCGGATCATTCCCCATGCGTGGTCTCCCTTCATTCTGCTCCCCCTCCTGGGAATCTCCCCTGGAAGTTTTTTAATATGTGGTCCCTGCACCCGGATTTTAAGCTGATTACTTCCTCTCTCTGGAATTCTGATATCTTGGGTTCAAAACAATTTATCCTTGCCTCCAAACTCAAGCTCCTTAAGCCCAAGCTCTCAGACTTAAATAAGAAGCACTTCCAACACATTTCCAGCCGTGTTTCTATGGCCAAAGATCATCTAGAAAGGGCCCAATCTTCCTTCCTCTCTGCTGTCTCCAATCCCCCCCCGGTAAACCTAACTAGCCTGCAAAGAAACCTCTCTTTTCTTGGTAAAGCCGAGCTTGCCTTTTATCAGCAAAAAGCCAAAAGCAAGATCCTCCTTCAAGCCGACAAGCCCACAAAATTTTTTCATGCCTTAGCTCGTCGAAATGCAAAGAATAATTTCATTGCTTCCCTTACTAGAGAGGATGGTTCCGTGACTTCTTCCTTGGCTCAAATCCCTGCTGAGTTTATAAATTATTTCCAGAAATTACTCGGTGTCTCCCACCCGGTCACCCCGATTGAGGATTGCTATATTAGCTCGGGCCCCAAAATTTCTCCAGAATGCTGCCCAGCCCTTGTAAAAGATATCTCTTCTATGGAGATATTAGATGCTTTACGTAGTATTGGGTTTGACAAAGCTCCCGGCCCTGATGGTTATTCTTCTAAATTCTTTATCGATGCTTGGGATATTATTGGTGATGATTTTTCTCATGCTGTGGCTGACTTCTTCCGGTCCGGTCGTTTATTAAAGCAGCTCAATCATGGGATAATAGCCCTTATCCCAAAATCCAGCAATGCTCACGAGCCTAAAGATTTCCGTCCGATTACCTGCTGCAATGTTGTCTATAAAGTAATCTCTAAAATCTTGGCCAATCGTCTCACGGATTCTCTTTGCCCGATCATCGATCAAGCTCAATCAGCATTTGTAAAAGGGAGATCCATGACTGAGAACATTCACCTCATGCAGGAGCTCATCCGAAAATATAATTCCAGCAAAGCTTCGCCACGATGTTTCTTAAAAATTGATCTCTGGAAGGCTTTTGACACCATCTCATGGCCCTTTCTGAATTCTATCCTGTTAAAGCTGGGATATCCCCCTAAATTCGTAGCCTGGATTATGGAGTGCATTTCTTCTACCTCATTCTCCATCTCCCTAAATGGGAAAATGCATGGTTTCTTCAAGGGCTGCCGGGGTCTTCGGCAAGGTGACCCTCTTTCCCCTTATTTGTTTGTTATCTGCTTGGAATATCTCTCCAGGATCATTAAATCAAAGCTTCCAAATTCTGGATATAATTATCATCCGGCGTGTGAGCCCTTGGGAATCACTCACCTTGCCTTTGCTGACGACTTAATTCTCCTTTCAAGAGGAGACATCATCTCTGTTAAAGCTATCCTATCATGTATATATGAATTTAGTGATGCCTCGGGTCTATCCCTAAATACCCTCAAATCGAGCTTCTACTTGGCTGGTTCCTCCAATGATCTCCGGGCTAATATCAAAAGCCTCTCCGGCCTCGAGGAGGGGTTGCTGCCTTTTCGGTATTTAGGTATTCCTCTCTCCCCCCATAAGTTAAACCAAAACAATTATGAGGAGCTCTTCAACAAAATCAGGACATACATTGATATTTGGAGTGCCAAATCCCTAACTTATGCCGGTCGGGCGGAGCTTATTAAAAGTGTTATTCAAGGCGTGGAGTGTTTTTGGATGTCGGTCTTTGACCTCCCGGCTGCTGTCCGGCTGAAAATTACGCAATTATGCAGATCTTTTCTTTGGGGTAAACGGTTTTCTAACATCGCCTGGGACTTATGTTGTATGCCGAAAGATGAAGGGGGCTTGGGCTTAAAAAATCTGGATGTTTGGAACTCTGCCCTTCTTGCAAAAACGCTTTGGAATGTTCATAAAAAAAAGGACTCTCTTTGGGTCCGTTGGCTTCAGCATTACTATATGAAACCAGAAAATTTCTGGGATTGGTCCCCGGGTTACAGAGCTTCCCCATTGATTAAAAAGCTGCTCCAAATCCGGAATTTAATTCTTTGTAAATCTGGTTCGCAGCATAATGCCGATTCCCTCCTTGTTACATGGAGTTCATCTGCTCGCTCCAAGGGTCTCTCAATTGTTTACGACTTCTTCCGTCCTGTGGGTATCATCAAACCGGCCTTCAAAGCCATTTGGTCCAAGAGTTATATTCCTAAGCATAGCTTCATTCTTTGGCTCGCCTACCATAACCGGTTGGCTACTAGGGATCGGCTCTCCTTCATTGACACTTCGCGGTGCTGTCTTTTTTGCAACTCCCATCCCGAGTCTTGCAGCCATATCTTCTTCGATTGTTGCTTCTCTCAAGAGGTCTGGAATGCTGTTAAGCTGAAATTTGGGTTCACAAGGAAAATGTCGACCATTGCGTGCGCCATTAAATGGATTATTAAGGAAGGAAAGCTGGGAAACAAAAAGCGAGCTTTCATTCTTAAGTGCCTCCTTGCTGCCTCGGTTTATCACATCTGGGCAGCAAGAAATTCCAGATTTTTCGAGTCCTCTCACGCTCACCCGGGACAGATTGCTGATGGTATTGAGCGTAAAGTTTATAAAATTCTTTTCCTGGCCTACCCCGCCCTCTCTTCAAACGTTGAAAGTCCCCCCTCCCCGGACGGTCTTCCCTTGATACCATGCTAAGTTGGTTTTGCCTCTGTTTCACTTTGATGTTTGATTATGGTCTTTATATTTTGGTTTTCTGCTCTTAGGGCAGGTCGCTCTCTCTATCTTGATCTTTTGTAGTCTTCTTGCTTTGTTGCTTTGACTGCATTTGCTGACTTGGTTGCCCCGGTATCATTCCGGGTTCCTCCAATTTGTTTGGTTGTAATGACTGGCTACCCCGTTGGATGAGTCTCCATCTTGTGGTTTCCTCCTCTTTTCTCGGGCCTCATGTTTCTCCTTCTCCCTTTTCTATATACACTTACTTATCAAAAAAAAAAAAAAAAAAAGAAAGAGCTCTCAAGGCGTGGGTACCCCGGGAGGATGATGTGCAATCGGAGCACATCATGGAACTAGCCCCGATGAGCACGCCCAATTTTTTCTAACTTGTGTGCTCATTTTGCAGGAAACTTAACCTCGGTAACATATTCTGAGGCTGATTGGGAGCGGTCAAGAATTGAGCTCGAGTGGCGTCCGAGCAATCCCGGCCACGACGCACCCAGAGCTCCCGGCCGTGACATGCCCGGGGCTCCCAGCCATGACACACCTGGCGCCCAACCCCACAACCACGACCTGACGACCAGAGAAGACTTGGTCGTCGACCATGCGGAAGTCCTCTAAGACGTTGGCCCAATGAAATAAGTGACCAACATGGGAGCATGCCCGATCCAATTCTCATGGATCGAGTGTTCACTCGTGGGCCAACTTTCGGTCACATTTGTTTTTATTTATTTTTATTGTCAAATAATTGTTCGAGAAGGAAGAAAAGTAGCCCAAAGAAGAAGAACGCGCAATCCACCGTAGCCGCACCACGGTCAAGCCACGGACTATCATTGGTCAACTCGGAGACCTTGACCAAATCCCATCGGCAACTTGACTTCAAATCTCAAGAAACCCGGTTATTTGGTCAAGGAAAGGACAAGTTTCGGATCAGCACACGTGGATTATTCAGTGTCCGAAGCATGGACACTTGCGGCGCCTACATGAAGACATCCACGGTCAACCGAGGCTTTGCAGCCGAATTGACCATGTCAACGTCAATATTCAGACAATACAAGATGGCCAGAGAATGCCTTTTCAAAATGACACAGACAAATCCCGTGATGTTCGCAGAGGTTGCGCGCGCCTGAAGATCGTTCACCGAACCACCAGCAGGAAATCCGAGATTTTCAATCAAAGGAGACCAAGTTCAGATTGTCCAGATTCATGGAGGAGTGTCCGGCAACCGCATTTCAAAATGGCCCGCGCGGATCCCTCATTGTCCGTGCACACCTCTGAGCCATCGGCAGAAACGGAAAGGGCCGCGTCCGGATTCGGCCATGAATCTTCTCACTCCATCAGCCTAGGTTCATCCAAAGGTTTGAAATCAAGATGGCCCGCGCAGATCCCATGATGTCCGAGATAAGGTCAACTTTGGTCGTGATTTTGAACAAGCCGCACGCGCTCCCCGACCATCGGCAACCATCGAAGATTTTCTTTCAAATATGGTCTGCGCGCGCATGTATCTGGACATCATGAAGCCATCTGGGAGTTGTGTTTGAATTTGGCCCGAGTAAATCCCGAAGTGCACGGAAGACGGTCAACCGGTCGACGATTTGAACTGTGCACGCCTCTTCTCAAGTCAACTAAAGGTCTACCAAGATCTTCAATTCAAAATGGCCCGAGTGAATCCCCTGATGTCCGGAGCATTACCCACTCGGTCACCATTTTGAACAAGCCCGCGTGCACTTACGAGCCATTGTCGACCAAACGAGGATCCAGACCACGTGACACCTAAGATGATCCACCGAGAGCATTTTAGAGGCTCCATATCTAATTTGGCCCGAGCCAATCCTTCAATGTTCGGAGCTAGCCCACACGGTGCACCCTCTCAGTCAACCACGAGTCTTCCTCGGTCAAGCTTCAAACTTAGCCGCACAAACCATTAATGGATTGAGCTTTCAGCTGAAGAGGAGCGTCCTTGGTCTTCTGAAAGTCCACATCTCCCGAGCCAATCTTGAGCGTTCGTGTAATCCAAGGGCCGAAAGACCTTCCCTCTCTTTTTATTTTTTTGCATTAAATAATGTATCGGCCTTCACTTAGAGGGCAGAGAGAAATTGAATAAAATTTGTGCTTAGCACCTTCTTCCTAACCGTTGAAGCTCTTTCCGACGTACCCTTCTCCAGTGAGTAACATTCGGCCAAGAGCGTCACCCCTTGCACGTCCGATCGGCGAGTCACATCCGAGTGCGGGTAAGGTCTACCAATCGAACACTTAGATTGCTCAAGTGTTCGAATTGTCCAGCCATTCTAAAACCCATACACTCTTCAAAAGAGTCCACCCACCCCACCGAGCTTTCACCCCTTTTTCTTCACTTAGCCATTTTTCCATCTTTTCGGCCACTTGAGCCATCCCTCATTTCTTTCGAGCCATTTCCATAAATTCCCCTCCGATCACCTACATTTCCATTCCATTACACTTCTGCAACCCAAATTCCCACTTTGCCCAAGTCCGATTTTCCCGCGCGCTGCACTAATCCTCACCCAAGCCCCGTGAGCGTGCATAGTCCGACCCACGGTGCGCTGACCACCCCAGACGGCACATTAGGCCGGGGGACAGACTGGAAATGGCTCCTTCGGGGGCCTTCCCCAGGCATCGAACAGTTGACTCAGAACTGGTACAGACAAGGGGAATCTGACTCTTTAATTAAAACAAAGCATTGCGATGGTCCTTGCGGATGCTCACGCAATGTGATTTCTACCCAGTGCTCTGAATGTCAAAGTGAAGAAATTCAACCAAGCGCGGGTAAATGGCGGGAGTAACTATGACTCTCTTAAGGTAGCAAAATTCCTCGTCATCTAATTAGTGACGTGCATGAATGGATTAACGAGATTTCCATTGTCCTTGTCTACTATCAAGCGAAACCACAGCCAAGGGAACGAGCTTGGCAGAATCAGCGGGGAAAGAAGGCCCTGTTGAGCTTGACTCTAGTCCGACTCTGTGAAATGACTTGAGAGTTGTAGGATAGGTGGGAGCCGAAAATGGCGAAAGTGAAATACCACTACTTTTAACGTTATTTTACTTATTCCGTGAATCGAAAGCTGGGCAACGCCCCTCTTTGTAGATGACTTAAATATGTGATGAGGTATTGTAAGTGGCAGAGTGGCCTTGCTGCCACAATCCACTGAGATTCAACCTCACGTCGCATCGATTCGTCCCTCCCCTCCCAAGTACCTCCGCGAGGCTCGTTCTATTTTTTCCAAAAAACGACCAAGTCCCGAACAAGTAGTCTTTTGGAAGGCATGCCCAAGTGTCATTGTGCTGAGCGTAGGCACGATCAAGGCGTGCCCTAGGCCAAGGTACGCGCAGGTGGAAGTGCATGTCCAAGTTCCTCCAGCAGGCTTCTTCAATTCTTTCTGGAAAATGAACAAGTCCTAATCAAGCCGCGCCCAAGGCCAAGTATCGTACATAGTGCCTAGCAAATACACGATCAGGGCCCGCCCAAGTGCAAGGCGTGAGGCATGCTTTGGTTCAAAATTTTGTCAAATTGACTAACAAAAGGTAAGGCAAGATATTGAGGAACTTGCCAAAACTTTGAAAAGTCGAGTAAACATATACTTACAAAAAGGTAAGGCAAGAAGGTATCGAGGAACTTGCCAAAATGTTGAAAAGTCGAGTAAGCATAGACACACATACAAAAGGGAAAGCACGGTATCGAGGAACTTTCCAAAAGGTTAAAAGTTGGGTAAAATAGACTTACAAAAAGCAAGGAACGGTATCGGGGAACTTTACAAAAGGTTCAAACGTTGTTCGTGATCCAAGAGGTATCCCTCAATGCTTAGCACTATCAGAGCAAAGCACAAGTGCATTGGGATTGAATTTGCACTATTGCATTCAAGTGGTGGTGTCATTGAATGCTTGCCCACACATTTGCTCTAAAGCCCAAGTGCGTCGACATGGCTTCCCACCGTGAAAGACAACATGACGAAAAAGAATTGGTTAAAGGAAGGCCGACGTTCGAAAAGTATGAAAAATTGAAAAACAAAATCCAAAATGTACGAAACCTTCAATAATAGCTCCTCGCAATGTGTGGGACCCGTGGTTAAAATTTCAGCCCAATCGGACACCATTTGCCACAAAAAAGACAAACAGGGAACCCGTGGCAAGGTGCGCGCGCCGAGGGGCGGCCATGGCACTGAGTGCGCGCTGAAGGGTGCGGCCATGATGTGCAACCGGAGCACATCACAGACCACACCACGGCCACGAACGTGACCCCGACGAGCACGGGTGATTTTTCTAACTTAGTTGCTCATTTTGCAAGTCTCTTAGCCTCGGACATAACGTCCGAGCATGATCGGGAACGGCCCAAGCACTCCGTTACTTGGTGCTCAGCCATTCCCGGCCTCGACGCATACACCGGGCCATGTCTGACCATACCCGGACACGGCGCACCCGGCAGGCCGGCCCACGACGCAACCGAGGCTTGTGACCGAGATCCGCCTGGCGTCCAACGGGCGCCCCACGACCACGACCCCGGTCGTCGGCCCCGCCAAAGTCCACTAGGGCTTCGGCCCAGCGGAACACGTGACCGACATGGGTGAACGCACGGTCCAAACCCTTTGGATCGAGTGTTCAACCATGGGCCCTATTTTCGGTCACGCTTAGAATATTTCCTTTCAACAAGCATTTAGCCTTAGAAGAGGAAGGAAAGCCAGCCCAAGAGGAAGAGAACTCAACGCTCAAGCAAAAGCCCAGGGAAGATCGCCTCGGCCGATCATTGACCGACCCACGGTCAAGTCTCGGCCCACCTTCGGCCCATTCAAAGACTTAGCCAAATTCCATCGAGCAAACTTACTTAATCTTTAAGTATTTTGGTTATTTGGTTGAGGAAAGGAAGAGGATTACATTGGCACGAGCAGATCTTCATGATGACTGTAGATCACCCATCGGACGCACGAGCATGGCCGATCACCGAACCACCAGCGAACTACAAGGGATTTTCATGCACCAAATCCATGGAGCAGCTGTTAAATCTTTAGAGGATCTTCAATCAACAGATTTCCTCAACAAACGCGCGGATCCCTTGAAGCTGGCCCGTGCCTGACCGCCGGCCCGGCCCATTTAGACGTGCCCACGCACATACTCGAGTCATCATCGGTCCATCAAAGAACCAAACCGTGCGCTGCCTTATGTTGACCACCGAGGAGACTTTAGAAGCTCCAGATCCAGATTGGCTCGAGCCAATCTCTCAATCGCTTGGAGCTCCGCCTATCCGACGCACCCTCTCGGTCAACCTTCGGACACACTCGGTCAACCACCAAACCGACCGTGTCATTCCTAAGTGAACCAAGCCCTAAGTCAACCGAAGGCTTCCAAAGATAATCCAAGGCGTTGAAGACATCAATGGACTTAGCTTAACTTTCTTAGTTTAGTTACTTTACATTTTTGCTTATTTAAGTGTAACACTTACACTATTTTTGATAGAGTGAATTTTTAGAGAAAAATTGTGCAAAGCACCTTCTTCCCGAAAGGTTTGAAGCTATCTCCGACGAATACTTCTCCGGTGAGTCACATCCGGCCGAGATCGTCAACCTTTTGCACGTACGTTCGGTGAGTCATATCCGAGTGCGGGCAAGGTCTACCGAGGAGAATACCTTGATTTCTCAGGTATTCAATTTCAAATTGTCCATCCATCTACACCCAAAAACTATAAAGAGTCCACCCACTCCACCGAGTGGTCACCCTTTTTCTTTTCCATCCACCGAGCCATTCCAGTATTCATCCGAGCCATTCCACTTTCCATACGACCCAAAACCCTTATTTCCATCACAAAATGCTTCCGCAACACAACCTCACAATTCGCACGACCCAAAACCCTTATTTCCATCATCTGAACCCCATGTGCGCGCATTCTCCCAACCCACGGTGCGCCGACCCCCAAGGAAGGCACATCAGGCCATGATGTGCCGTCCAGAAGGGTCGGCGCACCGTGGTCGGAAGAATGCGTGCACACCAAACTCGGGAGAGAGGGTTGTGCGGCAATCGGGAAAATGGACTATGGGTTAAGATTTAATAGGAATGATGTGGAAAATGATAGAATGGCTCGAAGAAATAAAGAGATGGCTCAGATGGATAAATCGGGCTCGAAATCGTACAATGGAGGAAATGATAGCTCGTGGGTGAAATGGACTCTGAAGAGTTTTTGGTTTAAGATGGCTGGACAAGTAGGATACTTGAGCAATCAAAGTGTCCGGTTGGTAGACCTCACTTGCACTCGGATATGACCCACCGATCATACGCGCAGGGGTTGACGCTCTTGGCCGGATATTACTCA
>QAOC01010096.1:0-23098 GCA_003255005.1 Begonia fuchsioides
CTCTCCACCCCAAGATGGCTGATCAAATTCATTCCACCCTGACTTGAAGAGCTTACTCTTTGCTGTTTTTCTTGCAGGGCCTGCTTATCCTCATTCATGCTACTTAAGGGTTGCTGTCTCCCCTATTTTCTTCAGTCTGCCATGCTTCCCCCGGAGCTGTTTTCCATTCTTCTCGCTACTCTTCCTCATGTGCTTCCAAAGCTCTGTTCGGATCTGCTGCCATTTTGCTGCTTCTCCCTTATTCGAATGCTGCTGTGGGCCTCCTTCCTGCTCATATCTGCTGTCTCCCTGTTCGCCGCTCCTTCCTGGCTAGTGCTGCCATGCCTCCGGCTTGATCCCTAGCTGGTCATCTTCTTTTTTGTTTCCTCCCTGAGGCGCTCTACTTGATGCCAACTGGGTTGAGTTGATCATTTTTGTTCCTGCTGCTTTTCTGTTTAAGTTTGACTTATGTTAGTTGCCAATTTTTCTGGATGTGAGGGCTTATCTCAAAATTCTTTGGCCTTTTGTGATTTGGTTAGTCAGCATGTTGGCTCTCCATTCAGGTCTTTGCTCTCCCTTGCTTTCTTCTCGGGTTTTCCGGGGTGGTCAGTCTGGCTTGTAGATTTCCCCCCGGCCCGGGCTCTTGGCTTCACTCTTTTGTTTCTATTTTTGCTTTAATATATTTACCTTAAAAAAAAGTAAGAGCTCTCAGTTAAGAGGATAGGCACATATTTTGAAACAAAAAAGAAAAGAAGACTATTGAATCGGGGTTATGAGAGAGAATTTTCTCCCTGGATTGGCGATTTTTGGCTGAATTTT
Organism: Begonia fuchsioides; assembly: GCA_003255005.1. Classification (NCBI taxonomy): domain Eukaryota; kingdom Viridiplantae; phylum Streptophyta; class Magnoliopsida; order Cucurbitales; family Begoniaceae; genus Begonia; species Begonia fuchsioides. Next base: position 799 of record QAOC01010096.1, read on the forward strand.
TTCATCCGTATTTCATCTGTTCCAGCGCCTTGACACTGTCTTCTTTCCCAGATTCGTTTCTCCTTAGTGATCTTCGTTGAGTTTCTTCACCAGATCTGGTTTTGTCTTGCCCTCCTCTCCACGCTGAACCTATTTTTGCTGTTGTTGACCCTCGGTTTGGTTCCTCGCCATTGCGAGATGCTATTTTTCCTTGGCCGGATAGTTTCTTTGCTTCTCACCTGTGATGGCCCTTTGGCTTTTTTAAGACTGGTTTCTTCCTTCCCTATCTGTCGCTGGCTAGTCTCCGTAGCTCCTGTTGACATCGATTGAACCCCGTCTTGTTGTCGGTGATTGAAACCCCGAGTTTGATCTCCTCTGCCCTAAATCAAAATGTCCCTGCATTATGTCGCCCTGGTGGTGTTTTTTCTCGACAAATTTTTTCGTCCGTCATCGTCTGCTGCTAGCCGTTTCCGACAAAAATTAGCCGTTTCTGGCTATTTGTAGCCGTTGACGGCGGCTGTTTAGCTGTTGGCGGCGGCCAGAAATCACTTCCCCGGATTTCAGTCATTTAAATTTTCTTCTTCCCCCTTGGTGTTATCCCGCATTCTCTTGCTTCATGGCAAAAAAACCAAAAACAAGGCAGCCTAGCTCTCCCGCTCGGCCATCTAGAACTGCTCTTTCCTCTGATAATCAACGCTCTGCCCTCGTGACTGGAGCGCCTACTGCACCGGAAAACTGACCTCGTTCTGTTTCTCCGGCGAAAGGTAAGGCAAGTATTGTTATCGCTCTGCCTTTTGAAAATCTTAATAATATTTCGGTTGATAATGTTCAAACTGTGGCCGAAACTACTTAGATAAGTAGGCCTGGATTTTTCACAGGTGATTTATCATATACTCTTGCTGAAAAACCTCAAAACCCACCCTTGGCTTCGGCCAAAAACTTTGCTGCTCCCCTGTTCGATAAATTTCCAGAAAGAGAAAACATACCTCCCTTTCCCTCCATTTCCTTCGCCGAAATGGTCAAGAACAGTAGGAATCAAGGCCAAGGACACCAATTATCCTATGATCCAAATATAGTTGATGTTGTTGCCCTCTCGGCTGATGACCTCTTAGATGTTTATAGGAGCCTTGGATATGCTCTTGTAGGTTACTTCCAAAATAGAAACCCCGGCAAAGATGGCCTTAAGAGAATAGTTGATGGCTGGAAAACTAATGTAAAAGTCATTCCAAACACGAATGGATGGATCTCTTTCATCTTCCAATCAGAAATCGATCGGGAATCCGTCTTATGTCAGGGCCCATACTCAATATATAGTCAATCTCTCCTCCTAAAGAAGCTCCCTCTTTGGTTCAATTTCGGTGTTGATGAAATCAGCACCATCCCCATTTGGGTAAACTTTCATAAACTCCCTCTTGAATGTTGTCTGAAAAATCGTTGAGAAAAATCTCATCGAGGATTGGTAAGCCGTTAATGACGGATCTCCTAACCAAAGTCTCTTGGTCGTCTTGGCTATGCTAGGGTCCTAATTGACGTTGATATCTCGAAGGAATTGATCAGAGAAATTAAAATTAGTACCCGAACGGAACAATAATCAACCAGGAGGTCCACTATGAATCTGAACCGGACTATTGCCCTTCTTGCTCCTCAGTTGGACACAAAACCGAGCATTGCTGTAAACACTGCGAAAATCGATGTATAAATTTTTTCGCTATTATTGACTAGTCAATTGTTGAATTTTTGACTAATAAATTTGTCGTACATGCCACGTGTGACGACTTGGTCAAACTAATGAAATTAGGATATCTCGAGACAAAATGGAGCTACGAGTTTTGACTGTAACGTAGAAGCTGATTTTACGAAATCAGTGGATACATAATCGTATTAAGATTTTTAAGTGGAACGACGAGAATCGAACGAAAATCAGAAACGTTATACGAAATAAATATTATGTATTAATAATATTATATTATTTATAAAAAAAAATAAAAAAAAAATAAAAGGGGGAAGCCTCATTTCTCTCCCCCCCTCATTTCTCTCTCCCCCTCTCATTTCTCTCTCTCTCTTCTTCTCCCGACGCCGACGCACGCCCGAATTGGGTTTACCGGCGAACGACGTCCGTTCGTCTGATTCAAGGTGTCAAAACGTCTCCAACGACGAGGGGAGTGATCCTTTGCAGAAGGCGTTCAAGGTAAGCCCGTATTTTAAGAGAAATCGGAGAAAAACAGAGAGTTTAGGGTTTTCGTTTCGGTTTTTCAAATTATGGTTTTTCTCGCAATTATTGGTATGGTTAGGTCCGTCTCGTCGAGACAAGTATTTTGACGTAAAGTATGTCAAATCCGGAGGTTGGACTGGTCGCCGACGACGATTTCCGTCGCCGGTGTCGGGCAGGTCAACGGCGTTGACCAGACCGGTTCAGTTTGAACCGGTTCAGCCCGAACTGAACCGGTTTGAACCAGTCAAACGTTGACCGGTTCGGTCCGGTTTTGACCGGACCGGACAGCACCTTCCCGGGCCCGGTTTTGGCCCGTTTTCGCATCTTTTCGCTCGGTTTTCGTTTCTCTTCTCTTATACACTGTATATGGGATATTACAGAGGAAATTATCGATATTGAAACGAGCCCGGTGCGGGAAAAACAAGACTCCCTAAGTCGACCTAACTTTTCAAGGAATTAAGGTAGGGGTTTTTATATTACGACTAATTTTACATGTTTAATTGCATTTATATTATTATTANGGCTCAGTGGTCGGGTTCCTTCGGGAATCGGGCCACTGGGCCCGGCGTCTGTCTAGGCCCTGTTCCGGGTCGTGACAATTGCAAACATAGATCTGTCCCCCTACACCCCCACCTAGCGTTCTAGCTCCATCCATTATTAAAGACTCTTATGATTCACTTTCCTACCCTCCCTCCCCTCGGGCTGCTGATGTTCCCCCGTTTTATAATAAGGAAAATGAGGAAACTGGGATTGACTAGGATGAGGACCCTGACCCCGTAAAGGCTTTCATGGATATCCCTATTCCATAATCCTCTTTCATTGGTAAATCTTCCTCTATCCCATCGGAAGACATTGATTGCTCAGATTCTAGATCGATTGACTCCTTCATTGATAACTCTCTTCCCACTTCAAAAGTCTCCCTTCGCTCTAAAGGTAAACTAAAGGACCCATTGTTATCCCTCTCGGCCAAACCAAATAGGAAAGGTGATACCATGAAAACAAGACAAAATCTCGCGCTTTTGGGGCTGCCCACCCCCTCCCCTTATGATTTTTACAACCTGGAACGTTAGGGGTTTTAACTCAGCCCTTAAGCAGGATGAGGTTTTCAACCTCATTCGTGATCAAAAAATTGATATCTTTGGTATTTTGGAAACCAAATCCTCTCCTGATTGCATGCCTCAATTTTTCAAACGGCTACATGGCTGCAAATTCCTCACCAATTTTGCCCTCCATCCTAGTAGTCGGATTGCCATCCATTGGAATGACTCAACACTGGCCATTAACTTCCTTAGCTCAGACCCTCAGGTCATCCATATCCATGTCACTTGCAAAATCACCCATCAAACTTCCCTAATTTCCATTGTGTACGGCTGTCACTCCATCTCCGATAGGAAACTCCTTTGGGCCAACCTCTCTAGAGCTAGGAATGTTTTCAGTCATCCTTGGTTGATTATGGGAGACTTTAACTCTATTTTAATTCCATCCGAGCGCATTGGTGGGGTTCCTGCCAACCTGCGTGATTGCTTTGATTTTGGAGAGTGCTGCCTTAACCTAGGCCTCACTGATCTCCCCTCTACAGGACTCTCTTACACCTGGACAAATAATAAAGTGAGATCTAAGCTTGACCGGGCCATTGTTGATGATCTTTGGCAATGCTCTTTTCCCATTGCAATCTCACTATTTCTTCCCCCTGGTATCTCTGATCATTCCCCCTGTCTAGTGAATAGTCACAACTTCTGCCCCCGAAAGAACTCAAATTGGAAATTTTTCAATATGTGGACCGAGCATCCCAATTTCCAACAAATTGTCTCTGATTCTTGGAACCTCCCTTCAAGCGGATCTTACCAGTTTCAACTCAGGTCCAAACTGGTCCTTTTGAAACCTAAGCTCAAAGAGTTGAACCTTAAACACTTCTCTCATATTTCCTCTAAAGCTGATTGTGCTAAATCCAAGCTCAAGGAGGCCCAATCCACCCTTGACACCAATCTCAGAAACTCCATATTGGCTGCCCAAATCCCTGATCTGCGGAATCAAGCAATTCGCCTTGCTTTGGCTCAAAAGCTTTTTTATAAGCAAAAAGCTAAAAGCAAATACATCCTTGAAAGTGATAAATGTTCCAAAATTTTCCATGCCATTGTCAAGAAAAATCAAAAGCGGAATTTCATTCCCTCTATTGTTCTTCAAAGTGGTCTCCCTTCAGATTCTATGGATCAAGTTCATGAAGAATTCGTTCTCTACTATAAGAATCTCCTTGGCCAGCCGTGCTCCCTTCCTAAGCCTGACATTAATATCATAAAAAATGGCCCCACCCTTTCGGACTCAGATTGCTCTCTCCTCGTGAAACCTATAACAAGGGATGAAATCAAACAAGCTCTTTTTGAAATCGAAAATGATAAATCCCCCAGGCCGGATAGATACACCTCAAAGTTTTTTAAGGATACTTGGAGCATAACCGGGGTCCTCTTCTCCAATGCCATCTCGAAATTCTTCTATTCTTCCATGCTCCTCAAGCAATGGAATCATGCAATCATTGCTTTAATTCAAAAAACTCAATCTTCCCCTTTGGTCTCTGACTTTTGGCCTATATCTTGTTGCTCCGTGTTTTATAAAGTAATATCCAAAGTTCTTGCTTATAGGATTTCGATCCCTCTTATCCGGATAATTGACCCAAGCCAAGCTGCATTTATAAAAGGTTGTTCAATCACGGAAAATATCTTACTTATTCAAGAGCTTCTGAGGAAGTACAAGGATAAAAAAGCCTCTCCAAGATGTATCATCAAAGTCGATCTTTCCAAAGCCTTTGACTCGGTTAATTGGTCCTTCCTTAAAGAAGTTCTATTTGGGTTAGGCTTCCCTCCTATCTTTGTTAATTGGATTTCAGAATGCTACTCCACGACCTCCTATTCCATATCAATCAACGGAAGTCTTGCTGGTTTTTTCAAAGGCAAAAATGGCCTTCGTCAAGGAGACCCTCTTTCTCCATATCTTTTTGTTATTTTCCTTGAATACCTCTCGAGATTGATTAAATCCAGATCTCATCTTTCTCCTTTCAACTTCCATCCTCTTTGTAAGCATTTTAATATCACTCACTTGATCTATGCGGATGACCTCATGCTATTGGCCTGTGGTGACCCTATTTCGGTAAAAATTCTTTTTGATTACATTGTTGATTTTGGTTCGGTCTCCAGCCTAAAAATGAATCCGGCTAAGTCGAGCATTTTTGCTGCTGGAATAGGTCCAAGCAACCTCAATGACATCCTCCAATTTTCTTGTCTAAGCCTCGGATCTTTTCCATTCAAATATCTTGGCATTCCTCTCTCGGTAGGAACCCTCCATTCTAATAATTATCTCCCTCTTATCCACAAACTAACAGATAATGTTCTCGGCTGGGGTGCTTTGGTCGAGGCCAGATCCTCCTCGGTCTCGACAGGCGGTGTCTCCTCGTCGCTCACGACCTCCTCGGTCTCCTCAAGGACGGTCATGAGGCGCTTATTCGGACATTGTGCGGCCATGTGTCCGCGTCCGAGACACTTGAAACATTGGATTTCTCGAGCCCTTTGTGGATTGGCTAGAGTATCCGATGGTTTAGAATCCACAGCCGGTTTCGGGGCCCATGGTTTTGATGCGGGCGCCCGATCATCGATTCGTGGATCGGGCCGATATGGCGTGGGCTGCTTTGGGGCCAGGCGTTGAGCGATCGCCTTGCCCTTCCTCTTGAGTTGTCTCTCGACCCTTAGTGCCATTTGAATAAGAGCATCAAATGACTCTACGGGCTGCAATTCAACCACGTCGCCAATCTCGTATCGTAGGCCTCGAATAAACCGCGCCATTACTTGCTCCACGGGTTTGGCTAAGTCACACCGAATCCGTAATGTCTCAAAGTCCGTGAGGTAGTCATCCACGATGGAATTTCCTTGGCAAAGGCCTTGGAGTTGTAAAAATAGATCTTGACGGTAATGGCTCGGTACGAACCATTTTTGCATCAAATCTTTCATTAATCTCCATGAATTAATTTCCTCCCTGTGGTCTCTTCTTCGTTGTGTACGAAGACTATTCCACCATAAGGATGCATAATCCGTGAGTTCCAAAGATGCCAATTGGACTTTAAGCTTTTCGGAATAATTGTAAAGGTCAAAAATTTTATCGACCTTTTCAATCCAATCCAAATATCGATCTCCATTGGAGGCTCCATTAAAAGAGGTTAAGTGTACGTTGGGGAGCTTCCAATCTTCGTTGTGATCCGAGTAATTATCGGACTCATAATCATAGTCTTCCTCGGATCGGTCGGATTCTTGTGGACGCGCTAGGGGTTGCCCTCCGCGTACCGGTCTCCGCCTATGTGGTGGTGTAGGCCATTGCGCTCGGCCAAGTCGTCGAGCCGCTGGAGCATTGCGTCCATTCTTCAATTCATAGCTTCAAATTGCTCCTGATTATTGTTCTCGGGAGCCCGTTGGTCACGGGGATCAGAGAACATGGTTTGCTCGCTCGTGGCTTGGTCACGGGCGGCGTTGTGAACGGCACCACTTCGAGTATTCATGAGAAAAAGTTCTAGAAAAGTTATAGAGAGTATAAAAATCGAACCTTTGCTCTGATACCAAGATGGTGTGCAGCGGGAACCAGGATTGCACACACTTAATCAGACTTGTCGCTTTTCACGTAACCGGGGAGGTCGCGTGTACGGCGATCGGGAAATTGGCTCTGGCCAATTTAGGATGAGGTTTGCGGAAGCGTAATGTGGTAGGAATGAGGGTGTTTGGTAGTGGAAAATATGGAATGGTTCGATAGAATGTGGAGATGACTCGGTGGTGAATGTATGGACCGGGATCGGCCTGTGGAGGAGTTTGAAGGCTCGGGGATGAAGATGGTGAAGGTAATGGATGAAGGCAATTCAATACTTGAGCGATCAAAGTATTGAACTCGGTAGACCTTGAATGTCTTCTCGGATATGACTCACCGATGAACACTCGAGGGTTGATAAAACTCGGCCGGATATGACTCACCAGAGGGTAAATATCGGAGGGAGCTTCGATTCTTTCGGGAAGAAGGTGCAATGCACAATTTTTACTAAAATTCTCTCTATCTAAAATGGGAATCGATTACAATACTTTAAAGAGATAAAATTGAACTAACTATCTAAGAAGAATGAAGCTTTTGGCCTTTAGATTGATCAAACGCTTCATGTTGACTTTGGAGAAGTCCATGTCCGTGATTCTTGGTCGGAGGATCCGATTCATGCAGGTTCCTCGCAGGTTGGTTCGAAAGTCGGTCGAGGTTGTCTTGTGGTTGATCGGTTGACCGAGAGGGTGCGTTGGTATGGACGGAGCTTCGAACGAATGAAGGATTAGCTCGAGCCAATCTGGATCCGGGGCTTCTAAAGTCCTTCGGTGGTCAACATAAGGTAGCGCACGGTCTGGTTCTTTGATGGACCGATGATGTATCAAATTTTTGCGCGGGCACGTCTAGATGGGCCGAGCCGGCGGTCGGTCATGGGCGAGCTTCAAGGGATCCGTGAGTTTGTTGAGGAAATCTGTTGATTGAAGATCCTCTGAAGATTTAACAGCTGCTCCATGGATTTGGTGCATGAAAATCCCTTGTGATTCGCTGGTGGTTCGGTGATCGGCCATGCTCGTGCGTCCGATGGGTGATCTACGGTCATTACGAAGATATGCTCGTGCGATTATGAATCTCTTCCTTTCCTTAGCCAAATAACCAAAATACTTAAGTATTCAAGTAAGTTGGCCGATAGAATTTGGCTAAGTCTTTGAATGGGCCGATAGTGGGCCGTGTCTCGTGGGAGATTCGGCCTTCTTGGGCTTCCAATGGTGCATTCAGCGTCCTTTGTCTTTAGACTTCCTGCTTTCTTCACTAAGTCTTCTAAATGCTGAAAATAAACTAAGGTGGCCGGGCTCGGCGTTGGGTGGGCCGAGGAGTCGGGCTCCGTGGGAGACCGCGTGATCCAAGGGGATCGGACCGTGCGTTCCCTCACGCTGGCCACTTATTCTGCTGGGCCGAAGCCCTAGTGGACTTCGGATAGGCCGACGACCGAAGCTTGGGTGGTCGTCGGGTCGGAGTCGTGGAGCGCCTGTCGGGCGCGGGGCGTGTCTTGGTCACGAGCCTCGGCTGCATCATGGGCCGGGCTCAGACATGGTCCGGTGTGAGCATCGGGGCCAGGAATGGCCGAGCACCAAGTGATGGAGTGCTTGGGCCGTTCCCGCAAAACGAGCAACTAAGTTAGAAAAATTGGGTGGGCTCGTTGGGCTGGTCGGGGCTTGATTCATGATGTGCTCGGGTTGCACATCAAGGCCCCCTCGGGTCGCGGCCCCCGCTGGCATTGATGATGAGGGAGACATAGGCATCCCTGCCTCTCCCTCCTCTCTTGCGGAGCAAATGGAACAACATGGCCATGCTAATGTGTTTGTCTCTTATGCGGACATGGTAAAAAATAGCCAAAATATTGGCAACAGATTTCAGCTATCTCGGCGGGACCTCAAAGAAGAAGAAATCCAGATGATCCAACTAGGCATCCTGGTAAGGAAGGCCTCAAAAAGCTTGTGCAAGCATGGAATGTGCCTACTAAGGTCATTCCGAACATACATGGGTGGATTCTTTTCGTTTTCCAGTCGGAGGGGGACTGTAAAAAGGTCCTTGCCCAAGGCCCCTACTCCATTTATGGCAAGTCCCTCCTCTTAAAGGAGATGCCGGAGGCGTTCATATTTGGTGATGAACAGATAAGCATCATCCCGATTTGGGTCACCTTGCCAAGGCTACCCATTGAATGCTATAGTGCCCCTATCCTCAGCAAAATTGGTTAAAAAATTAGCAATCCGATTATGACGGATTTGCTAATTAGAACTCTTGGACGTGTCGGTGGACCTTGTTAAAGAGGTCAAGCTTCGGGATTTTAAAGGCAACCTTATTATCCAAAAGGTTTTCTATGAATCGGTGCCGCCTTTTTGTGCCGAATGTAAGACAATTGGGCATGCCACTTCCTCCTTTAAAATGAATGCTGCTCGGTCTGTAAATGTTCAGCAGGCAACTGTTGTGGCCAAGCCAACGCCCTCAAAAGGTAATGTCATGGCGTCCTTGGATACCGGCAATACCGCCGCACGCGTGGTTGAGAGCGTTGCGCTCTCTCTAATCCACCCTATCTTGCGTCATAGGAAAAGGAATGAAAAATGCGTCAAAGTGCCTTCAATTCCAACTGCCACAGTTTTGAAGCCTATGAAAGGCACTATCCCCGAGCATCCATTCAAAGTCCCTGAGAAGAGCGGGAAAGTCCTGGCACCATCCTCTAAAGATGCCTTGTTGCCTTCTCACGGCAAGGCTCAGAGCAAAAAGGAAAAATTTGGGCAGCCCAAAGCGGTTTTGGTGGGTCCTGTGCCTAGTCGCCCGGGCAAGGAGGTTTTTTTCCTGGAGGAAAAATCCTCGGACTCGGATGTCTCTTCTGATACTGACTCGCAAGACTCTCTGTCGGAGCGGGATTCTTCTTCTCCCTTGCCTGCCAGCCAGCACATTGAAACTCCTTTCAGCCTGGTCACCTCCCGAAAGTAAGTTAGAAACAGATCGAAGGAAGCTGAGCAACATCTCAATCTTGGAAGCGCGGGTTAGCCCCCCTCTCTTAAATGATTTATGCTTCATGGAATATAAGTGGCTTTAATTCGCCCCTTAATCATGATGAGGTTTGTCGCCACATCCTTGGATCCAAAATTGATATTTTCTATCTACTTGAAACAAAGTCGGCTCTAGAGGTCATCCTGGATTTTGTGGTCAAAAGGTTGCTGGGTTGGAAATTTTCCACAAACTTTGACCTTCATCCCAGCAGTAGGATTGCTCTTTTGTGGGACTCTAGGAAATCCTTTGTGGATATCATTGAAGCTGATCAGCAAGCTTTACACGTTTCAGTTCATTGCGAGATCTCGAAAGAGTCTAGGAATATCTCCTTTGTCTATGGTTTGCATTCCATAGGCAAGAGGAGGCTGCTGTGGCAGAATTTGTTAAGTCACTATGATTTCAACAGTCGTCCATGGTTAGTCATGGGAGATTTTAATGCGGTGCTTTCCCTGGATGAGCACCGCAATAATTCTAGAGATTCTTGCCCTGAGATAGATGACTTTAGAGATTACTGTTGTTCGTTGGGCATCCTAGACCTGCTATCAAGCGGCACTTTTTTTACTTGGTCGAATGGCAATGTCTGCTCTAAATTAGATCGCGCAATGGTCAACTCTAAATTGAGGTGTGACTGCCCGCCAACAAAGGCTTCATTCCTGCCTCCTGGTGTCTCCGATCACTCCCCATCTATAGTTGAGATTCATTCCTCGTTCTCTCCAGGCAGATCTCCATGGAAATTTTTCAACATGTGGACGGAGCATCAAGATTTTTGTGATACTACAAATGCATGCTGGCAGATTCCAGTCCAGGGCTCGAGACAATTTATCCTCCGAGAGAAGCTGAAGTCTCTTAAGGAGGGGCTCAAAGATCTAAATCAGAAGCATTTTTCTCATATATCGGCTAGGGTTGTAAGGGCCAAGGAGAGCTTATTATCAGCTCAAGCTGAGTTCTTATCGGGCGGATCTGATGTGTCCCCTGCCGCCCTTATCAGCCTTTGAAGCTCGTTTTCTAGGCTTAGCGTTGCTGAAAAAATGTTTTATCAACAAAAAGCAAAGTGTAAGAATCTGCCTTTGAGCGATAAGCCAACAAAATTATTTCATGCTAGAGTCAAGCAAAATGCAAGGAAGAATTTCATCGCATCAATCTTGAAGCCGGATGGTTCTTACACTACTTCCTTGCAGGAGGTTAGTTCGGTTTTGATAAACCATTTCAAAGATATTCTTGGGACAGCAGCTCATGTCTGCCAGGTTGACTTAGCTGCTTTCGAATGTGGCCGGAAGATCGAGCCAGAAGCCTGCTCAGGTCTTATTAGAGAAGTCTCATCGGATGAGATTCTTCATGCGTTGAATAGCATTCACAATGAAAAAGCCCTCGGGCCAGATGGCTTTTGTAACGACTCTATTCCTGAGCCGTCGCTTACTGCTTTCTCTTACTTACTTACTTACTCGCTGACTGACGACCCAAGAACCGGTCTGTTACTGGGTTCTTACTTACATACATTGGTGGAACACTTGTTACTTTAATTTTTTTTAGAACTATCTTTAGTTTATAAAATAGTTTACAAGGAAAACCGTTGAATTGAAAAACATACATTTCTTCGTAAATAACAATTTGAATTCCACCTTTTAAGTAAAATAGATAAGCATTTAATAACTTAAACCTACAACGGAAGAAAATAGTTCAACTTAAAATACATTCATTTCGAAACCTTTGTACTTCAACACTCCAAAATAATATATACAATTTATTTACATCTTCAAAACATTCAAGACATTTTATATTATGACTGTGTGTGTGTCATGCGTCACTCCCCATCGGTCGTTACTCAATAAATGTATCATTTGGACACTCCTCTGCTCTAACTCCTTGGTCAGTCACTTTCACCATTTCCTCCATTACATTTCCTACATTGCAAAGCCTAAACTATGAGCCTAAAGCTTAGTAAGTAGCATAACTATAAAAATTCAATACATGAGCATGCTATGTTGTTGATAAAACAATGCACAATTTCATTCACGTTTCTTAGGTCTCATATCTTCTTTATCTTTGGAAATATTACAGGATCTCAAGAACACTGCCCTCCACCTACTTCAACTTCTACTGGGCCCACTTACATTACTGCTTAACCATTTACTTTACTGTTCTGATATTCAAGTTCTTAATTCATCGGAGACGAAACATAATTAGCGTCCCATACCACCAATTATATCTCGTTGACCTCTATCTACGTTGTAAAAAAATGCATAACTATGTGACTATGTGACTATGTGACTATGTGATCTATGATGCATGACTATGTGACTATGAAACATTACTTAAATCACATCAAACATAATATGAAAACAACCACACAACACACAACAAACATACATCCTAATCTTTGCAAGGCAGTCCCACTTAAGGGCCAAACAATCTTAATACTAGCTTACCTTAGCAGCTGTCTTGAATTAATCAACTTGAGTCCTTTTTTTAATCCAATTGATGACCTAAACATATAGATCATTTAAGGATTAGAAATCAGGTAACATGACCTATTTTATTGCATAAAGTCATAACTTTCTATTACAACTTCAAACAACTACAACTTCCTCGATAACAATCTATTTTTGATGCTCAAGGTGTCAAATTATTCTTTAAAGAGTCTACTATAACTTCTTAGAAGACACCAAATTCATAAACTAACGTAACATGAAGTGTCGACCTATGTTGACAAAACAGAGAGTATGCATTGCTTGAAATCCAGAACCAGTCGACCTAACTTATAAGGTGTCAACCGATGTTCACAAATAGAGAGCATTCATTCTGGAAATCGGGAACCAGTTGACCTAACCTATAAGGCGACCGCAGTCCTCTTCCAGTTTCCGTCTACTAACTTGCAACATCTATAACTTTCTCTACATAGCTCCTAATTGAATGATTCAAATGTCTATAGATCACTATAAGAATATACTTTAACTCTTATGAAAGACATAAACTTTAATTCGTACCAAAAATCGACCGAATCTCAAAAACCCTAACCTTGTACATAATTAACCGACCGATTTCACGACAATTAACATGAAATCATTCATATTTATCCACCAATCCGACCAATACCATCATTTTATCTTTAATGAACCTAGAAGAACTTTAGAGGATAGAAAAATTACCTTGAACTTCAGCTTCCATGAAAACTTTAGAGTTTTCCACTTCACCTCTCTTGAGATAACTCACTTTCTCACTCTTTTCCCTCACAATACCTCTTTTCTTTCTCAATCTCATTTTCCCCTCGCAATACCTCTTTTCCTTCTCAATCTCAATCTTTCCTAGCCGAGACGTGAGAACTTAGAGGAAATTGGGAGAAGAAGTCGTGCTGGAAGGGAAATGGCAGACCATGCCTTCTTATCTCCTTAATTAAACATAAATCAATGTTTCTCTCACGTCCACTCATCAGATTTCTCCAAGTTTTTGTTGAATTTTCAACTTAAATCGGGGAAGGTGTCGACCGCTTGTCCATGGTGTCGCAAATTTTTTTGAGGGTTATAAGGTGTCGACCGATTGCTAAGTTGTCGACCAGTTGCTAATGTGTCGACTGGTTGCTAAGGTGTCGACCGGTTGCCATGGTGTCGACAGGTTGCCAAGGTGTCGAACGGTAGCTAATGTGTTGACCGCTTAACCATGGTGTCGACTGAATCAATTTCTGAGAGCTATTCTATGTCGACCGGTTACTAATGTGTCTACCGGTTGACCATGGTGTCGACCGCTTAACCATTATTTTCCTCATCACCTTTGACCTACTAATTTACTAATATCCAAAATACCTTAACACTTTAATATTTACCCAACATTCATAAAAAGAATCTTAAACACTTCTATATTAAAGTCACAAATTCTAAATATAAATGAGGGTTGTTAAATTCCACCCTCCTTAATAAAAATTTTAATGTCAAAATTTAAACCTCAAACATCTCAGGATACTTTTCCTTCATTCCTTGTTCTCTTTCCCATGTAGCTTCTTCCACATTATGATTTTGCCTTAGAGCTTTCACCAATGGATTTTGCTTGTTCCGCAACACCTTCATCTTCCTCCTTAAATTCTAGTGCTCTTCGTCGCTGATCCGCATAGCTTTTCTGACGATCTTGAGCAGCTTTTATCCTTTGTTGTATGGTTTTCACCTCCTCCACTGTTTGTTGTAGGCAATTCGACTACAAAATCCTAAGTAACCAAAATATTTCCTACATTTTTCTTCATTATTTCATTCAAAGTCACTATCCCTTCCTTTCCGTAACCTTTTAATTATCTCCTCTAATCCCAATTTCATTAAATAACTCAACCCTCTATTTCTCCTTCTTTTAATTTGATCGACACATCTCTTCATATCTCATCATCAAATCTCAACTACTCTACTTATACAAACACTTCATCTCTTTTAAATCTAACATCAATCCTTCTTTCCATTCATTAATCAATCATCATTCAAACACAACTATCATTCTATTATTTTCTAAGTCATTCAATTGTATTAAACTATCAATTTATTTTCATCCTTCTATATTTGTATCTCAATTTAACCTTTGTTCAGCCTCAAACATTCAACTTTTACATTCAAACCTGTATCTCCTCTAATCCCAATTTCATTAAATAACTCAACCCTCTATTTCTCCTTCTTTTAATTTGATCGACACATCTCTTCATATCTCATCATCAAATCTCAACTACTCTACTTATACAAACACTTCATCTCTTTTAAATCTAACATCAATCCTTCTTTCCATTCATTAATCAATCATCATTCAAACACAACTATCATTCTATTATTTTCTAAGTCATTCAATTGTATTAAACTATCAATTTATTTTCATCCTTCTATATTTGTATCTCAATTTAACCTTTGTTCAGCCTCAAACATTCAACTTTTACATTCAAACCTGAANCCCTCCCTTTTAAAGGGATGCCAAATATCATGCCCAATACTATCTTTGAAGACCAAAATAAGTGGCCAGCAAGGAAAAACCAAATCAAGATATTTATTTTAGATGAGCAACCTTCCAAGTCAAAGCATGAAATTATCAAAGCATCAGTTAGGCCAAAGCGGACATCAAAGTTTATAGCACGCCCTTCTCAAACCAGTTTACCGAGAATTCATCCCCACTGGCGTTCACAAAAACCAGCCGTAACTATCCAAAACATAATACTGATGAATGATTATAGGAAACAACCAACCCTATTGCATAAACTCCTCAGATTTCTGTGGAGGATCAGTAGGGCAATTCATTTCTTCTACTTGATCATCATCATAATTTTTTTTTTGCACATCATCATCACAATATTCAATTCTTTCCCAAACTACATGATTCTTATCATGTCTCTTTCTTCTTTCAAAGTGACGTGGACTATTCCCACTAAAAGATCCATGTCTTAGATTTTCCTTCATAAGTCGAGTCTCATTTTTGTTCCTCTCAGATGATTCTGTTTATCTGCGTCTTTGATGCTCTTGAGATGTCAACCAGTCATCAGACTGAACAGATTTGTGTTGATCGTATGTCCTCTTAGCATTCCTATTTTTCTCATTTTTAAATCTTGTTTTCCTTGTCGAATCCATAGCAAGAACGTCTTTGTCACTGAAGTATAAATTGTGGTAGTTTCTTGAAGCCTCATACTCACTAGACATATTCATCCTATAATTAGTAGCTCTTACTTCTTTTTCGTGAGTATATCTACTTCCAACTAATCTGTCAACATCTCCCTATTATATGAATCATAACCCTCTATTGATTGCAACCAATCCATGTTTTTATGATTTGGTTCATGCATGGATACAAGATGACTAGAAAGTTCATTGTGAAACTTCAATTTTTTTCTTTTCTGTGGAGGATCAGTAGGGCAATTCATTTCTTCTACTTGATCATCATCATAATTTTTTTTTTGCACATCATCATCACAATATTCAATTCTTTCCCAAACTACATGATTCTTATCATGTCTCTTTCTTCTTTCAAAGTGACGTGGACTATTCCCACTAAAAGATCCATGTCTTAGATTTTCCTTCATAAGTCGAGTCTCATTTTTGTTCCTCTCAGATGATTCTGTTTATCTGCGTCTTTGATGCTCTTGAGATGTCAACCAGTCATCAGACTGAACAGATTTGTGTTGATCGTATGTCCTCTTAGCATTCCTATTTTTCTCATTTTTAAATCTTGTTTTCCTTGTCGAATCCATAGCAAGAACGTCTTTGTCACTGAAGTATAAATTGTGGTAGTTTCTTGAAGCCTCATACTCACTAGACATATTCATCCTATAATTAGTAGCTCTTACTTCTTTTTCGTGAGTATATCTACTTCCAACTAATCTGTCAATATCTCCCTATTATATGAATCATAACCCTCTATTGATTGCAACCAATCCATGTTCTTATGATTTGGTTCATGCATGGATACAAGATGACTAGAAAGTTCATTGTGAAACTTCAATTTTTTTCTTTTCTTACACAGCCATGCTCACTTGAGACATGAGAATATTGATAATCGTCTAAATGAGACATTCTGTAATCTTGCGACATATTACTTACCACTTCAACATGGTAAAGAATTGAATATTTACACTTTACTTAACAAAAAAAAGAAAGGGCTCTCAGTCTGTCAATCCTTACTATGTCTGGACCTGGTAAGTTTCTGAGTCAAATTAAGCCGCAGGCTCCACTCCTGGTGGTGCCCTTCCGTCAATTCCTTTGAGTTTCAGCTTTGCGACCATACTCCCCCTGGAACCCAAAGACTTTGATTTCTCAGAAAGTGCGGGCAATGTCCTATAAGCAACATTTGCCGATCCCTAGTCGACATCGTTTATGGTTGAGACTAGGACGGTATCTGATCATCTTCGAGCCCCCAACTTTCATTCTTGATTAGTGAAAAAATCCTTGGCAAATGCTTTCGCAGTTGTTTGTCTTTCATAAATCCAAGAATTTCACCTCTGACTATGAAATACGAATGCCCCTGACTGTCCCTGTTAATCATTACTCCAATCCTGAAGGCCAACATAATAGGATCGAAATCCTATGCGTTATCCCATGCTAATGTATACATAGCAAAGGCTTGCTTCGAGCACTCTTATTTCATCAAAGTAACAGCGCCAGAGGAACGACCCAGCCAATTAAGGCCAGGAACGCATCGCTCTCAGAAAGGACGCGATTGACGTTGCAAACCATAAGTTGGACTAAAAGACATATTCTGAGATCCAACTACAAGCTTTTTAACTGCAACAACTTAAATATACTCTATTGGAGCTGGAATGACCGCCAGTGTTGGCACCAGACTTGCCCTCTAATGGATCCTCGTTAAGGGATTTAGATTGTACTCATTCCAATTACCAGACTCGAAGAGCCCGGTATTGTACTCATGGGATCAATATTTTTATTACTAAAGTTGACTTGTCCTCCTGCGCGGGCACATTGCCATGCTCATTTTGGAGGAAGAACATCTTCCGAGGCTGATCGGGAGCGACCAAAGGTTGTGCACGATTGGTGACCGAGACTTCCCACCCAGAACACGCCCTGCGCTCCCGGCCGTGACACGCTCAGCGCTCCCGGACACGACACGCCCGACGCCCTGATGTGCCACGAGACTCGGGCCCAACGGACCAAGAATTTTATACTAACTTGGTTGTTCGTTTTGTAGGAACCATATCCTAGGAAACACCTTCGGAGTTAGACTGAGATCGACCCAAGACAAGCATCACGAGGCTGCCCGATTTAGACACGGTGGGCCGCACCGAAACCGCGCCTCACGGACCAGCCGACACGGCCCATGCCGCGGCAAACCACACCGTGACCGCGCCTCATGGGCCAGCTAACACGGCCCACGCCGAGTCCCATTAAGGGGCTCGGCCATCTTCAATAAGTGGCCAAGCGCCACATTTCCTTTCAGCAAATAAAGACTTAGAAGTGTAAGAAGAGCAAGCCCAAGATACGGGGAGACGGATTAAAAGCCCGCGATCCAACCAAGGCCAAGGCCCATGCAAGACTTAAGACATCGGCAAGCAACTTTCAAATTACTCCGTGCCAAAATTTCACGGAAGAAGCCTTTTAGCGGGAGAATAACATCCAAGAAGGAAACGGAAGATTCGCACGCGGAAAATCCCATAAGACACGGAGATCGAATCTTCCCGTATCCCCGTGCGCTCTCCGCGCTCACCGAACGACACCCTGGCGCAACGAATCAAGCAAAATCCTGAGATCCTCACGCCACCTCACCAATCCGAGTATTCACAATCCAAGACGTCCAACCGATCAACGGCTTACAATTCTTATTTAGTATTTTTCCTTGTATGTTTTTGTCTATTTAAGAGGCACCTAGCCTCTATTGAACTTAGTGAATTTTTATCAATACAAGTGCTTATAGCCTTTTGATAATTCCCTCAAATCGACGTTACTTCTCCGGTGAGTCATATTCGGCCAAGCTTTCATCAACCCTTGTCAAGCCTCAGTGCGTCATATCCGAGTCTTCGCCAAGGTCTACCGATTTAGACTCTTTGATTGCTCGAGAGTCCCAAATCGCTACGCCTCACCGCCACCGACCGATTCCTCTGTAGCCCACACCCTTCCCGAGCCACCTACATAGTTTACCGAACCATCTCCATACTTTACCTTTCATTCCCTATTATTTTCATCCCATTACACTTCCGCAACCCAACTCCACAAATCGCCCGACCCGATTTTCCGACCGCCGTGCACGATACCTCACCCGAGGCTCGTACACGCTCATCTTCTGACCACGGTGTGCCGCTCATCGATTGACGGCACATCAACTTGGTATCAGAGCCAAAGTTCCTATTTTGATCTTAAAAATCCAATTTTTACATCAAGGTACGCATAATGACACGCAGCGGAGCCGTCCACGGGAACGCTTGCAACCATGCCACGACGAGCGAGCAATCGCTACACTCCGGCCAAACACGAGCCGAGCATCCAAGAACAATTGGATGCTAATAATCAGCGGATGGAAGAGCATTTTTTGGTCAACGAACGCTTAATGCAATCAATCCTCCAACGATTGGACATAATGACCAATCAACAAGTGCAACACCCAGCCGCGCCTCCACCCATGCGAAGACCCGGGAATGGAGATTTCCAAGCCCGACCACATGATTCCGATGAGTCCGATGATGAGTACTTCCCGAACCATCACATTAATCGGGAAGATGAACGACGACTCCCAAAGATCACAATTCCCTCTTTCAATGGGATCGCCGACGGGAACGCCTACCTTGAGTGGGTTGAAAAGGTTGATTCAATTTTTAACCTTTATAATTATTCTGAGAATCTCAAAGTTCAATTAGCATCATTGGAATTTACGGAATATGCTGTACTTTGGTGGAGGTGCCACCGAGCACAACTCCGGCGCGAGAGACAACCCGATGTCTCGACATGGGACACGATGAAGGAACATATGCGCGCCCGGTTCTTGCCAAATTACTATCGGCAAGAATTTTTTTTACAATTGCAAGGACTAAGGCAAGGCGGAAGATCGGTGGAGGAATATCTCATCGAGTTTGAGACTTTACGGATCCGGTGCGAACTAGAGGAGCCTAGTGAACAAATCGTAGCCCGGTTCATTAGAGGGCTCCAAAGGGATATTGGGGACGTCGTGGAATTACAAGGCACGAGTCATTTGAGTCACTTATTCAAATGGCTTTACGGGTTGAAAGACAAGTAAAGCGGAAGAGCAAGGCCACGGCCCAAAGGCCAATTCTGAGAACTTCTGTCCCATACCGACTGGCGCCCGCGGCAACACCAACGGCCGTACAATGGGCCCCCAAGCCGGCCCAACCCGTCAAACCCCAAGAGGCGGGTAGCGAGGGATCCCGGACCCGAGAGTGGACACGTTGTCTGAATAGTGGGGGCATGCGGTGGGCGTGCAGTCTCAACAGTAGGCGCACGCGCAGGGCGAGGTGTGGGTGTCCAGCGTGCTGATGTGCACGCCATGATCTTCGAGCTCCCACTCAAACAAGTCATTCGGCTACCCTCTATCTTTCTCCGAGGGCTTCTCAATGTCTATGTTACCTACAAAAATAGTAACTAAGTTAGATAAAACTTGGAGGTCGGGACCGTGCGTCGGAGGTTACGTGATGGTGCTCAGCCATTGCACATCATCCTCCCGGGGTACTTGAGGATTTGCCCCCAAATCCGCCGCGGCTTCCTCTTCTTCGAGCTCTGCTTTTCCCTCTTTGTTGCCTTCGTGGTGAGATAAATCTCGGACATTGATGGTAGCCGAGATTCCGTAATCACCGGGGAGTTCTAATGTGTAGGCATTGGGGTTGGCTTTGGCAATTATCTTGAATGGTCCCTCAGCCGAGGTAATAGCTTTGCGTGTTTTTGCTTTGTGTAATGCAAGTTTGAAAATCTGTCTACATCCACTAAGATGGAGTCCTTTGTTCGACTTGTGTGGGGGAGATCGTCCAGAAATATGTCCGATAAGTCTTGAGGAGCGCTCGGATCCCCTTCGGTTTGCCGTGTTCTTCTATTTTGGGTTTGCGGTAAATGTGCACCACGATGGGGTCATGGCGCCGAAGGGATCGGGTCAATTCCTTCTTACCCATGAATAATGTGGCTTTGGCCGTGGCTTCCCCTCGTATAGCCTCATCCTTGGTTATTTGCTCGGATGTCAAGTGGGCCAAGGTGTAATTGCGCCTATCCATCAAGAAGGTTTAGGCGTTGGTGAAGTCGTCATGTCTGGCTCGGTTGTCGTATTGCCATGGTCATCGGAGCAAGAGGTGTGTGCCAGTCTTGGGCACCACGTCTCATAGGACTGCATCCTTGTATTGGCCTGATGTGCAATTGAATGGTTAGCACAACGCGGATCAAGAAATATACCACTTAGCGTGGAAAATTGTATGCTTGATGGTCAAGGCCGTACTACTAAGAAGATAAGCGGATTTTTGACAAGCTAAGCACGCACTTGAGTGTCCGGACACTTGTGGTCTCGGAAAACTAGTGTGGCGCAACTTAGACACTCAGGAAGGATGGAAATAAGAGAAGGAAAATACCGCTCCAGAGGGAGGCGGGCGTGGTTCGGAAAGTTTGTGGCGGTGGGTGGCGAGGCAACTTAGACACTCGGGCGGTGGAGTGGCTAAGCTTGGTAGACCTCGAGGGAACGCTCGGATGTGACTCACCAGTCGCTCGACGAGGGTTGACACTTCTTGGCCAGATGTGACTCACCAGAGAATAGGGGTCGGAGGATGGCTATCAAGTAAGGCACAATGCTTTCTTATTTGATAAACTTCACTTGAAAATAACAAGGGTAAGGGGTACATTACATAGAGTGAGGAAGGATCCCTATAAGGTAAGCCTAGGGCCCATGGGAGGGTTTCCCTATAAAGAAGGCGGCTGGCCCTTTAGGGTTCGTTTCCTTATTCTAAGACTTAGAAAATCGGACAACTAAAGAAAAGGCCGATGGGCCTACAAAGCGGGTTTGGCAGCCTCGAACATGTCCTTGGTTCCAGCCATGGGGCGGCTTGGCGATGTAGCGTGCGCGCACAATAGTTCTGGGTTGCGTGCGGCCGTTGAAGGGATGCTATGTTATGCGCAGGCGGGCGACGCTGCTAACGTGATGCTAAGTTGTTCGCGCGCGGGCGCAGTTGTGATGCTAAGTTGTGCGTGCCCGGGCGACGCTGCCGACGTGATGTTAAGTTGTGCGCGGGCGGCGGATGGCGGGCGCATGTGTCGTTTCTTGCCCGGATTCTGACTTAGAGGCGATGACCAATTGTGCGAATCAACAGTTCCTCTCGTACAAGGTTGAATTACTATTGCGACGCTGTCATCAGTAGGGTAAAACTAACATGTCTCACGATGGTCTAAACCCAGCTCACGTTCCCTATTGGTGGGTAAACAATCCAACACTTGGTGAATTCTGCTTCACAATGATAGGAAGAGCCAACATCGAAGAATCAAAAAGCAACGTCGCTATGAACGCTTGGCTGCCACAAGCCAGTTATCCCTGTAGTAACTTTTTTGACACTTCTAGCTTTAAATTCCAAAGGTCTAAAGGATCAATATGCCACGCTTTCATGCTTCGTATTTGACACGCTCCAAGATGCGGAGGTGTTGGGGGAGGAGCAAAGAGGGGACGAGAGACGGTTAACCAAATGCTAGCCGAGAGAAAAGATGAAAACAGGGGAGGGTTTTGGTTCGGTCACTCAGAGAATTGCATACAGAATTGGGGTCCGAAACTTAGGATAAAATAAGTTCAAGTTATAAACTTAGTTCAGCCCAAAATTCAAATAAAACGCACGAGGTAAACTCAAAAACGCACGGAACGACTTTTAAGTGGACAAACAGTTTATCGAGAATAGAAGGAAAGGCAGAACAGGGAAGTTGTCACGCCAATTTGCCAAATGCATACGGGAATTTAATAAAAAAAACTTGACACAATTAAAATATAAAGACTTAAGTCACTTGCGTCCAAATTTAAGATCAAACGCACGTGGAATTTAGGAGATGGCACGGGGACACATTCTGGAAGACAGGAACA
>QAOC01010096.1:27506-71527 GCA_003255005.1 Begonia fuchsioides
TGGCTGAAAGAAATAAACTAAGTGTGACCGAAAATAGGGCCCATGGTTGAACACTTGATCCGTGGGTATTTGGATCGAGCGTTCTCTCATGTCGGTCACTTATTCCAACGGGCCGAAGCCCTAGAGGACTTCGGCAAAGCCGACGACCGTGTCTCCATGGGTCGTCGGGTCATGATCGTGGGGCGCTCGTTGGGCGTCGGGCGGGTCGTGGTCACAAACCTCGGCCGTATCATGGCCTGGTGTGCCGGGCTCGTCGTAGTCGGACACGCTCGGATGCCATTTGAGAAAAACTCGTATCTGATCCCGATTATCCTCAGACATATTCTCTGAGGCTAAGTTCCCTGCAAAACGAGCACACAAATTAGCAAAATTGGCCGTGCTCCTCGGCGCTAGATCGGCGATGTGCTTCCGTTGCACATCATGGCCATGGGGCCTGATGTGCCATCCGATCCAACCGAGGCTCATGACACGACCCATCCACCCGCCCCCTCGGTCACCGAAGCCCGCGACACCTACGGGCTCTCGGCCACCGAGACTTTTACTAACGTGGTTGCTCGTTTTGCAGGGACATTACATTCAGCAACACCCTCCGAGAATGATAGGGAGCAGCCCGTGACTTTGCTCTCTTGGCATCCGGGGGATGGCGCGGCCCATGCCGCGTGTAACTAGGCCTTCGGCCACCCATAGCCAATAAGTGGCCAAGTGCCACACGGAGGTCTTCGAGTAACGTGGATCTCCATCAAATAAAGAAGGAAGGAAGCCCAGCCCAAAGAGTCATTAGAATCAAGGAGAAGATCGGAAGTGACTTCAAGAACGCGCGCCAGCGCGCGCAAGCTCGGCCCAGCATCGCCGCTCTCGGACAAGACACGCAGAATCCCGAATTCTGCGTGCCGAATCTTGGACACTCAGACATCCAGCAACACGAAGATAAATCTCCCGTGCCAAACTCTTCGGACATCAAGACAATATCAGAAGAGATCCTCTGCAGCTTAAAGAAGAGGATTCGCACGCGGAAAATCCCAAGATATCCGGAACGTGTCCGAAAGGAGACTCACTCGGACAACCATGGGCCAAGCCCATATTCCATCGTGCCCAAAGCTTCGAGAACTCCTTTACTGAGCGGAGAAGTCCAACCAAAGTGGAAGATAGGAGTTCGCACAAGTCAAAATCCAGAAGACACTTAGTCGGCCCCGCGCGCACGGCCCAGCGTGCGCGCGCCGCATGATCCAGCCCGGCTCGGCCAGATCCTCGCGTATCCCGGATTTTGCGGGATCACATCCGGTCACGTATCTCCGGGTATATTCAGCCGAGCGACTCCAAATCTCACTTGATCATTCCTTACCTTATTCGTACACACGCATTTGGACCTGGCCCATACACGTTAAAGGAGCGCCGTTCAACTCCTTCACACGGATCGCCATCTAACGGCCGAGCGCCCTTCCATTTACTTTCCTTAGTTAATTTTGTCTTTAAATAGGATGTAAGCCTCGATTAGAAGGCAGTGAAATTTTGATATTCAAGAGCCGAGAGCCTTCTATCAAATTCCCTCATCCGATTGCGTTTCTCCGGTGTCACATCCGGCCAAGCGTAATCAAATCCTTCGGCGACTTCGGTGAGTCATATCCGAGCGTTACCTTAGGCCTACCGATCCAAACACTCCCAGTTACTCAAGTGTTACGATCGCCACCGCCCTCATCCACTTCCGCCTACTCCCATATAATCGCTCCGTTCCCGAGTAATCACCCGACGACCCCACTTAGCCCCCACCGAACCACCTCTCGAATCCCTCGAGCCATCCGCTGCCTCACACCTCTATACTCCATATTTCCATCATATTACCGACGACTATTCCATCCGTTTCCATAACTCCCGAGTTTACCCCATCCGCGCCCCAATCCTTCTTCCCGGGCGCACCCCAACGCATCCACGGTAAGCCTTAGCGCGATCCCCGCGACCGAAGGCACACCAGGGCCCACCTTGACTTTATCACTTGCTAGAGGTATGGGTTACTAAGTCAAAGAGTTCTCCCATGCCTAAAGCTTCCCTAAGACTAAAAATACGTGCAGCCACGTTTTAATATCTTACAACAAAGAGAAATCAAACACTTGCATGGTTTTCACGTAAACCATGCAACTTATTACACACACGGTTATCACAAGCCAAAACCCCTATACCGAGGTTTCCTTCCAAGATCTCACCACTTTAAGTTATCCTTCCCATGCTGCATACTTTACTCTTCTTCTATTCCACTTGGAGAAGGAGGTTGCCAAGGCTCGGATGGATCATCTTGCCGAGGAGGAGTTTGGATTTCGGTTGTCTTCTCTCCTCCTTCACACTCCCACCTAAGGTAGTATTTGGGGTGCTCCATATCAACCGGTGAGGGGGCATCATGGAGATTCAAAGGAGGTATTATTATTCCTGCAAAATCAACAAACACATTAGTAAAACTCCTTGCTCGGCTACGGGTCATTGCACCCTCCGGTTGTTGAGGGCTCTCGGCCAAGCTATGGCTTCCGGGCATGTCATCCCCTCCGGGTGTTTGAGGATTTGTCCTCAAATCTAAGGGGTTCTCCTCATCATCCTCCTCTTCATTGCCATCTATATATGGTGATAAGTCTTGGACGTTAAATGAGGCCGAGACTCCGTACTCCCCGGGTAGCTTCAACTTGTATGCATTGTTGTTGATTTTCTCCATGATTTCAAAAGGGCCGTCGGCTCTTGGAAGAAGCTTAGACTTTCTTTGCTTGGGAAACCTATCCTTCCTTAGGTGTAACCACACCAAATCACCAACCTTGAATTCTACATTCTTTCGGCCTCGGTTGGCAAATTTTGCATAGGAAGAATTCTTCTTCTCAATTGCTTTCCGAACCTTCTCATGCAGATTTTGAACTTGCTTTGCTTTGCTTGCCCCGTCGGGATTGATAACATCTTTAGAAGGTAAAGGCACTAAGTCAAGGGGCGTCAAAGGATTGAACCCGTAGACAACCTCAAAGGGTGTAGCTTGAGTGGTGCTATGCTTGCTTCGGTTATATGCAAACTCCACAAAGGGCAATTGGACATCCCAATCCGAAATTTTCTTTCCCACTACACTCCTCAAAAGGCTCCCCAAAGATCGGTTGACAACCTCGGTTTGGCCATCGGTTTGAGGGTGAAAGGAAGTGCTAAATAATAATTTTGTCCCAAGTTTCCTCCACAAAGTTTTCCAAAAGGCACTCAAAAATTTTGTATCTCTATCCAAAACTATAGAGATAGGGATTCCATGCAAACGTACCACTTCCTTGAAGAAGAGCTCGGCAATTTGACTTGCATCATTTGTCTTGGTACATGGCACAAAATGTGCCATCTTTGAAAATTGGTCTACCACCACCATTATTGCCTCCTTGCCCCTACTAGTCCGAGGTAGCCCCAAGATGAAATCCAAGCTTACTTCCACCCAAGGATGGCTAGGAATGGGCAATGGCATATACATTCCTTGAGGGAGCACTCGGCTTTTGGCCTTTTTGCAAACAATGCACCTTTCCACCCACTTGTGCACATCTCGGATCATATGAGGCCAATGAAAGTGTTCTTTAAGTGTCTTTAATGTCTTCTTATCCCCGAAGTGTCCAGCAAGACCTCCTTCATGAGCTTCTTTAACAAGTGATTCCCGGAGTACTCCTTGAGGAATGCATAGTTGGCCACCTTTAAAAAGGTATCCATCCGAGAGGTAATGACCACATTCTTCTTTATTCAAGCTCTTCTCAAACAACACTCCAAAGTCCGGATCTGTTTTGTAAGCTCCCTTGATCCATTCAAATCCCAAAATTCTTGAGTTGAGCTCGGTTAGAAGGATAGTGCGCCTAGAGAGTGCATCAGCCACTATATTGGTTTCTCCCTTCTTATACTTGATGATGTAGGGAAACCGTTCAAGGAACTCCACCCACTTAGCATGTCTCTTGCTAATTTTTCCTTGGCTCCTAATGTGTTTGAGAGCTTGATGGTCGGTATGGATTATAAATTCCTTCGGAAGGAGATAGTGTTGCCAAATCTCAATGGTTCGGACTAGAGCATAAAACTCTTTGTCATAGGTTGAGTAGTTCAAGATGGCCCCTTTTAACTTTTCACTAAAATAGGCTAGAGGTCTGCCCTCTTGAGTTAGAACAGCCCCAACCCCCAATCCCGAAGCATCACATTCTATCTCGAATACTTTGTTGAAGTCGGGCAACATGAGCACGGGTGCCTTGCAAAGCTCCTCCTTGATTTGATCAAAACTTTGTTGGCAATTGGTAGTCCATTCAAAGTCTCTTCCCTTCTTGGTACAATCGGTGAGGGGAGCCACTATTGTACTAAACCCCTTAATGAACTTTCGGTAGAAGGAAGCTAGGCCATGGAAACTCCTTATTTCCGAGATGGTCTTTGGAATTGGCCAATCCCGAATGGCCTCAATTTTTGCTTGGTCTACCTCCATGCCTTTGTGTGAAATGATGAATCCCAAAAAGTGAACTCTCTCTTGCACAAAAGCACACTTCTTAAGATTCCCATAAAGATGTGCCTTCCTTAGTGTGTCAAACACAATCCGAAGGTGGCCTACATGATTCAAATAGCTTCGGCTATACACCAAAATATCATCAAAGTAGACAACCACAAATTTTCCCAAGAAATCATTAAGCACATAATTCATCAATCTCATAAATGTGCTAGGGGCATTAGATAGCCCGAAAGGCATCACTAACCATTCGAAGAGGCCATACTTTGTTTTGAAAGCGGTTTTCCATTCATCTCCTTCCTTCATTCGGATTTGGTGATAACCACTCTTCAAATCTATCTTGGAGAAGTATGCTGCCCCGCTGAGTTCATCCAATAAATCTTCAAGTCTAGGCATTGGAAACCTATACTTGATGGTTATTTGATTTATGGCCCGGCTATCTATACACATGCGGCAACTCCCATCCTTTTTGGGCACCAAAAGTGCGGGCACCGAGCATGGTGACAAGGATTCCCGGATGTATCCTTTGTCCAAAAGTTCTTGGACTTGTCTTTGCAACTCCTTAGTCTCCTCGGGGTTCATGCGGTAGGATGGCCGATTAGGGAGCACCACTCCCGGTTGCAAATCAATTTGGTGCTCTATGCCACGGGTTGGAGGTAAGCCGTGAGGTAAGTCTTCGGGAAACACATCTTTGTACTCTTCAAGTAGTGCTACGACCTCTTTAGGGGCTCCTCCAATTTCTTCCAACCTCTCCCGAAACACAATGAGGATGATTGGCTCACTTCGTTGGATAGACCGATCCAACTCCTTTCTTGACATCAGCAAAACTTGCTTGGTTGCACCTTCTCTTCTAGATGCCTCATCTCTTGCTATTTGCTCCGGTTGAAGAGGGGTCAATTTGATACTCCTTCCTCCCCATTTAAAAGAGTATTGGTTGTTGTAGCCATCATGCATAGTTCTCCTATCAAATTGCCATGGCCGTCCCAATAAAATGTGGCTTGCATTCATGGGGACTACATCACATGTTACCGAATCTTCATATCCACCGATTGAGAATTCCACCTTTGTTCTTTTGGTGACCTTGATGTCTTCCTTATCATTTAGCCACCTTAATTTGTAGGGGTTTGGGTGCTCTTCGGTTTGGAGGCCAAGTTTCTCCACCAAATCCTTGGAAGCCACATTTGTGCAACTTCCCCCATCAATTATGAGAGAGCACACTCGGCCTTGAATGAGACACCGGCTATGGAACAAATTTTCCCGTTGTGCATCCTCGGGTCGGCTTTGGGAGGTTAATGCTCTTCGGATCACCATAAGTAATGGTCCCTCTTGTGCATGGCAAATTTCTTCCTTTGGCTCGGGTTCTTCCTCAACATCTTCATGAGTCTCATCTTCACTCACTACTTCATTGCTTCCCTCTATCATCACCATTACTCTTTTGTTTGGACATTGAGAGGCAATGTGCCCCAAGCCGAGGCACTTGAAGCATTTGATCTCTCTAGCCCTTGGTCTATTTGCATTGTCCAATAGTTTAGGAACTCCGTCATCAACCCTTTGCTGCCAAGGCTTCTTTGGAGGATACTTATCTTCCGGTTTTTGCTTAGCTTTATATGGGGTATTGTATTGTTGGGGAAACCGAGTACTAGTCCCCTTGCCCTTCCTCTTTAGTTGTCTCTCCACCCTTAGGGCCACTTGGATTACTTCATCCAGATTCTCCACCATTTGAAGTTCTACTATATCCCCAATCTCCTTGTTTAATCCTCTCAAAAATCTAGCCACAATTTGTTCATCGGGTTCTTCCAAATCACATCGGATTCTCAAAGTCTCAAACTCCGTTAAATAGTCTTCAATCGAGGATGTCCCTTGCCGTAGTCCTTGGAGTTGATAGAACAATTCTTGCTTGTAGTGATGAGGTACAAACCTCTTCTTCATGTGTTCCTTCATAGTCCTCCAAGAGGTAATTTCATCCTCTCGGTTTCTCCTCTTTTGAGCCTTCAAACTCTCCCACCACAAACTAGCATATCCATTAAATTCTAGAGACACTAGTTGAATCTTGGTCCTCTCGGAATAATTGAAGCATTCAAAGACTTTTTCTACTTTATCTAGCCAATCCAAGAAAGTGTCACCGTTACAAGATCCATTAAAAGGTGGGATGTTAACCTTATGATGCCGAAGGTCATCTTCTCGAAATGGCCGATCCACATGGTCAAACTCTTCATCCGAGTCCATTATGTTCATTGGCCGCCCTCGGTTGAGCCCTCCCGTTCTTCTCCCGGGTGTAGTCGGTTGGCGGTCACCGTTAGCCAATGCCTCCATTCTTTGCATCATCACATCAAATCTTTGATCCAAGCGTTGAGCTAGGTCATCAATCTGATTTTGAAGTCTAACTTCCATGTCTTGAGGAGATGTTGGTCGGGGGTGATGAGGTTCACTAGTAGATGGGGCTTCTCGGCTAGAAGGTAATGCAACACCACTTCTAGTTGTCATATAGCAATGTATTGTGTCACAAACACCAATTGAAGTCAAAGGTCAGCAATGGAAGAGTGGGAAAGGAAAGTTGGTGCTCTGATACCAGATGACACGCTCCAAGATGCGGAGGTGTTGGGGGAGGAGCAAAGAGGGGACGAGAGACGGTTAACCAAATGCTAGCCGAGAGAAAAGATGAAAACAGGGGAGGGTTTTGGTTCGGTCACTCAGAGAATTGCATACAGAATTGGGGTCCGAAACTTAGGATAAAATAAATTCAAGTTATAAACTTAGTTCAGCCCAAAATTCAAATAAAACGCACGAGGTAAACTCAAAAACGCACGGAACGACTTTTAAGTGGACAAACAGTTTATCGAGAATAGAAGGAAAGGCAGAACAGGGAAGTTGTCACGCCAATTTGCCAAATGCATACGGGCATTTAATAAAACAACTTGACACAATTAAAATATAAAGACTTAAGTCACTTGCGTCCAAATTTAAGATCAAACGCACGTGGAATTTAGGAGATGGCACGGGGACACATTCTGGAAGACAGGAACAGTGCAGGGAATGGCTGAAAAAGGGGTAGTAAGGTCAATGCACATCTCCCGATTGGAAAACGCTGTGCATGAGAAATCAGTGGGAGAAATTGACACAAAGAGAGGAGAAGATTTCAGCCAAAGTTGGTCTGAAATCGCACGGAGAAAACAAAAGATAGCACTGGACACCGATTGAGAGCTTTTGGAGGCTCTCGGTTGGCAGATTTCGGCAAAACACCACAAATTAGCCAAAAGGCCGAGGATGGAATGAAAGCTATGGGATGTTTAACCTCACCTTGATCCAATGGAGGTGGAGGGAAGTTAAACTAGGGCTTAGTGACTCTAGCAAAAGACACCAACACCAAGACAACTCCAAGCAAAGGATGTTACTCACCTTTGATTAGCCTTGCCGTGAGAGAAAAGGGGAGAGCACAAAGCTTCTTCAATTCAATCTTTTCTGATCTGAAAATGCAAGGAAGGGGAAGGTAAAACCCCATTCCTCCACGAGCTACAAACACAAAAATAATGACATCTACTAACCTAAGTGATTAGCCAACAAAGGGGGGGATGGCCATGGGGCCCACCTTGACTTTATCACTTGCTAGAGGTATGGGTTACTAAGTCAAAGAGTTCTCCCATGCCTAAAGCTTCCCTAAGACTAAAAATACGTGCAGCCACGTTTTAATATCTTACAACAAAGAGAAATCAAACACTTGCATGGTTTTCACGTAAACCATGCAACTTATTACACACACGGTTATCACAAGCCAAAACCCCTATACCGAGGTTTCCTTCCAAGATCTCACCACTTTAAGTTATCCTTCCCATGCTGCATACTTGACTCTTCTTCTATTCCACTTGGAGAAGGAGGTTGCCAAGGCTCGGATGGATCATCTTGCCGAGGATGAGTTTGGATTTCGGTTGTCTTCTCTCCTCCTTCACACTCCCACCTAAGGTAGTATTTGGGGTGCTCCATATCAACCGGTGAGGGGGCATCATGGAGATTCAAAGGAGGTATTATTATTCCTGCAAAATCAACAAACACATTAGTAAAACTCCTTGCTCGGCTACGGGTCATTGCACCCTCCGGTTGTTGAGGGCTCTCGGCCAAGCTATGGCTTCCGGGCATGTCAGTATTCGTACTGGAAATAAGATTCAAACGAGCTTTTACCCTTTTGTTCCACACGAGATTTCTGTTCTTGTTGAGCTCATCTTAGGACACTTGCGTTATCTTTTAACAGATGTGCCGCCCAAGCCAAACTCCCCACCTGACAATGTCTTCGGCCGAGATTGACCCACTGAGGCGGGCCTTGGGTCCAAAAAGAAGGGCGTTACCCCGCTTCTGATTCACGAAATAAGTAAAATAACGTTAAAAGTAGTGGTATTTCAATTTTTCCGTTTCCGGCTCCCACTTATCCTACACTTCTCAAGTCATTTCACAAAGTCAGACTAGAGTCAAGCTCAACAGAGTCTTCTTTCCCCACTGATTCTGCCAAGCCCGTTCCCTTGGCTGTGGTTTTGCTGGATAGTAGACAGGGACAGTGGGAATCTCGTTAATCCATTCATGCGCGTCACTAATTAGATGACGAGGCATTTAGCTACCTTAAGAGAGTCATAGTTACTCCCGCCGTTTACCCGCGCTTGGTTGAATTTCTTCACTTTCACATTCAGAGCACTGGCCAAAAAGCACATTGCGTGAGCATTCGCAAGGACTATCGCAATGCTTTTTTTTAATTAAACAGTTTGATTCCCTTTGTCCGTACCAGTTCTAAGTGACTGTTCGATGCCCGGGGAAGGCCCCCAGAAGGAGCCGTTCCAAGTCCGTCCCTCGGCCGGCACGCGACGACCCGCTCTCACTGCGAGAGCAGCTCGAGCAGTCCATCGACAGCCACCAGATTGTCCCTTGCCTACATTGTTCCATCGACCAGAGGTTGTTCCCCTTGGAGACCTGATTCTGTTATGAGTACGACCGAGAGAGGGAGGCACTAGGTCCTTTGAATTTTCAAGGGCCATCGAGGATGTACCAGACACCGCGCAATGTGTGGTGCTCTTCCAGCCGCTGGACCCTACCTCAGGCTGAGCCATTTCCAGGGTGGCCAGGTCGTTAAACAGAAAAGACAACTCTTCCCGAAGGTCCCCGACGACGTCTCTGGTTCCGGAATTTTAACCTGATTCCCTTTCAATGCTCACGCACTAGGCGCTATCAGACGGGATTGCCCTGTCTCTTAGGATCGACTAACCCATGTGCAAGTGTTGTTTACATGGAACCTTTCCTCTCTTCGGCCTTCAAAGTTCTCATTTGAATATTTGGTACTACCACAAAGATCTGCACCGACGGCCGCTCTTCCCGGGCTTGTGCCCCAGGTTTTGCGGCGACCGCCGCGCCCTCCTGCTCATCGGGGCCTGGTACTTGCCCCAACGGCCGGGTATAGGTTGCGCGCTTCAGCGTTATCCATTTTCGGGGCTAGTTGATTTGGCAGGTGAGTTGTTACACACTCCTTAGTGGATTTTGACTTCCATGACCACCGTCTAGCTGTCTTAATAGACCAACACCCTTTGTGGGTTCTAGTTTAGCGCGTAGTTGGGCACTGTAACCCCGCTTTCGGTTCATTCTGCACCGCCAGTTCTGCGTACCAAAAATGGACAACTTGGAGCTCTCGATTCCATGGCACGGCTCAACAAAGCAGTTGTGCCATCCTACCTATTTAAAGTTTGAGAATAGGTCAAGAGCGTTATGCCCCCGATGCCTCTAATAATTGGCTTTACCCAATAGAACTCGCCCATGGGCTCCAGCTATCCTGAGGGAAACTTCAGAGGCAACCAGCTACTAGACGATTCGATTATTCTTTCGCCCCAATACCCAAGTAAGATGAACGATTTGCACGTCAGTATCGATGCGGGCCTCCACCAGAGTTTCCTCTAGCTTTGCCCCACTCAGGCATAGTTCACCATCTTTGGGATCCCGAAAGGAATGCTTACACTCGAACCCTTCTCAGAAGATCAAGGTCGGTCGGTGGTGCAACCCTCAAGGGGATCCCAGCACTCAGCTTCCTTGCACCTCACGGGTTTTCTAGTCCGTTGATTAGCACACAGGTCAGACTCCTTGGTCCGTGTTTCAAGACGGGCCGAATGGGGAGCCCGCAGGCAGACGCCTGGAGCGCGCTGATGCCTGAGCATGCCAAGGGCGCTAGCTGCCAGCCACGACCGCGGCGACGACGTCTCCGCGATCACAACAAAAGCCCGGGATTGCGACGCCACCCCAATCAGCGTCGGTCCACGCCCCGAGTCTATTGGCAGACCGGCTCATTGCGGTTCCACATTCGATCAGGACAGACCGCCGGCCCTGATGTACAACCAGCATGCACCACCGGTCTAGCCCAAATGAGCGCACCAAATTTTACTAACTTAGTTGCTCATTTTGCAGGAAGAACACCTTCAGAGGCTGATCGGGAGCGACCAAAGGTTGTGCACGATTGGTGCCCGAGCCTTCCCACCGGGGACATGCCCAGCGGCCCCGGCCGCGACATGCCCCGCGCTCCCAGACACGACACGCCCGGCGCCAAACCCCACGACCATGACCCAACGACCAACAAAGAATCGGTCAGCGGCCTTGATGTGCAACCGGAGCACATCACGGACCTAGCCCACACAATGAGCATGGGAGATTTTACTAACTTAGTTGCTTATTTTGTAGGAAACATAGTCTCAAAACTACCTTCCGAACATGATCGAGAACGACCTAAAGTCTCGATCACTTGGTGTCGGACAATTCCCAGCCACGACGCGCCTGACGCACCAGACCGTGACACATCTGGGGCTCCCGACCATGACACGCCCGGCCCCCACCGGGCGCCTGACGACCACGACCCGACGACCAATGGAGACTCGGTCGTTGGCCTTGCCGAAGTCCTCTAGGGCTTCGGCCTAAGGAATCAAGTGACCGACATGGAAGAACGCCCGATCCAAATCTCATGGATCTTGTGCTCACCCATGGGCCTAGTTTCGGTCACATTTAGTTTTATTTTACTTAGCCAGCAAATAACCATAGAGAAGGAAGAGAAAAGCAGCCCAAAGAGGAGGAATGCAGATCCCATAGGCGAAGGCCCACAAAGGACCGACACGGCCGACCCACGGTCAAGCAACAGCCCACCTCGGTCAACTTAGAGACCTTGACGAAATCTCTTCGACCACTTTACTTAAATCTTTAAGTAATTTGATTATTTTGTTAGGGAAAAGATAAGGTTCAAATTGGCACGGACATATCTCTTGATGTCCGGAGAGAATCAACCAGACGCAAGCGCAAGGCCATCCATGGAACAACCGGTGAGGCACAAGGGATTTTCATCCAAAGAATCTGTGCTCTAACAACCAGAATCATCAGAGGATCTTTTAGCAACAACTGTGCAAAACAACCTCGCGGATCCCACAAAATCTGGTTAGGTTCAACCACCAAATCGTCCATTCGGATACGCCCACGCACACATACGAGCCATTGAGTGTCAACCGAGGAAACATACCACGTGCTACTTCATGCTGACCGCCGAGAGCAATTTAGAAGCCCCTAATCCAAATTAACTTGAGCCAATCTTTCAATTGTTTGGAGCTCATCCCACCCGGGTGCAACCTCTCGGTCAACCACGGACCACCCTCGGTCAAGCAAGGTCTTCACTCAAATTCGCCCGAGCATATCTATACTAGATCAAACCTTCAGTCGAAGAAGAAGCGTCCTTGATCTTCCCGGAGCTAATCCAAGGCGTTCATGTCATCTAAGGGCTTAGATTATCTTTCTTATCTTTTTACGTTTTTAGTATTTAAGTGTATCAACCTTACACTTTAATCGTAGAGAGAATTTTAGTAAAAATTGTGCATTACACCTTCTTCCTAACCATTCGAAGCTCCCTCCGACATTCCTTCTCCGGTGAGTCATATCCGGCCGAGTGTGTCAACCCTCTAGAGTGTTATCGGTGAGTCATATCAGAACACTAACAAGGTCTACCAAGGCAAACTCTTTGATTACTCAACTGTTCGACTTGTCCAACCTCATCCTTCATCACTAACCTTCCCGAACTCCAAAACCATTCCCCGAGTTATCACCTTCCTCCACTAGCCGATTCACGGCTATCCTTATTTATCCAAGCCATTCCATTGTTTCACCAAGCCATCTCCAATTTTATTCGACCATTCTCCATTATTCCCGTCACAAATCGCTTTCGTAACCCAACTCTACAATTCTCACGAATCAAATTTACCATTTGCCACACGCAACCGCAATTCGAGCCCGCGTGCATGCATTCTTTCGATCACTGTGCGCCGACCCCCAAGGAAGGCACATCATCTTGGTATCAGAGCAAAAATCCTATTTTTCTTCTCCACCATAAAATTTTTCATCACCGCCTCATATTACTTATGATGACTCAAAGCGGTGCCGTTCATAATGCCGGCCGCGATCAAGCCACAACGAGCAAACAAATGACGTCCTCGGAGCCTCGAGAACCCGAGCATAATACTCAAGAACAACTTGAGGCAATTAACCGGAGGATGGATGCAATGCTCTAAAGACTCGACGATATGGCCAAGCAAAACCGATTGTAACTGGCACAAAGACGCACGCCGCCACCGAGGCGAAGACATGGACCCGGTCACCACCGAGCGCAACAACGGCTCGGACGGATCCAACAAGGAATTCTTTCCCAACCACCAATCAGATCGGGATGAAGAATGGAGGCTGCCGAAGTTAAATATTCCTCCGTTCAACAGTGCCTCCAACGGAGATAAATTTCTTGATTGGGTTGAAAAGGTCGATAAAATTTTTGACCTTTACAACCATTCAGAGAAATTAAAGGTTCAATTGGCATCCTTGGAGCTTACAGATTATGCTAGCCTTTGGTGGGATAGCCTTCGAGCACAACGGAGGACCATGAAGGATCTCATGCGGAAGCGGTTCGTCCCGAGCCACTACCACCAAGAACTACTTCTCCAATTACAAGGATTGAGGCAAGGTAACTCATCTGTGGATGAGTACCTTACAGATTTTGAAACACTTCGGATTCGGTGTGATATGGCCAAACCCAAAGAACAAATAATGGCGCGGTTCACCCGAGGCTTACACCGAGACATTGGTGATGTCGTAGAGCTACAGCCTTTGGAGTCGTTTGATACACTCATTCAGATGGCTCTAAGGGTGGAGAGACAACTCAGGTGGAAGGGCAAAGCCGTGAGTCAACGTTTGGCACCGAAGGCACCAACACCGTACCGGCCCGTGCCAAGGACAAAGGATCAGGCCCCACACTGAGTTTGTGGGCCCCAAAACAAGACACGAGTGCCAAACCACAAGAAAAGGTAGGCGATCAGCCAAGGACCCATGAAATCCGATGTTTTAAATGTCTCGGGCAAGGTCCAAACCGGCGGGTCATGAGCATCCTCGAGGAGACCGAGGAGATTGTGAGCGAGGACGAGTCGGCCACCGTAGCCGAGGAAGAACCGGCCTCGGCCGAAGATGAGATTTGCCACGCCCAAGATGGGCTGAAATTAATGATGATCCAAAGGGTCCTATCAACTCAACCGGAACAAGAAGAGTATCAATGGGAAAACCTCTTCCACAACCGATGTTTGATCAAAGGCAAGGTTTGCTTGTTGATCATCGATGGCGGGAGTTGCACAAACGTCGCGACCCGAGACCTTGTCGAGAAGCTCACGCTGACCACTACCGAGCACCCGACACCGTACAAGCTACGATGGCTCACCAACCGCGAGGATGTCTGGGTCACCAAACAAACCCAGGTAGACTTTACAATCGGCAACTACAAGGACAAGGTCCTATGTGTGTCGTGGTGCCGATGAGCGCCACCCATTTGTTGCTCGGCCGACCATGGCAATTTGACCTACACGTGGTACACAACGGCTACACGAATCAATATACGCTCAAGATAAATGGGCGTAGAATCATATTGGCTCCTATGACACCTGAGCAAATTGCCAAAGACGAGGCCGAAAGAAAAGAGGCGACGGCCAAGACGACCCTCTTTATGGTTCAAAAGGAATTACGGCGTACCATCACCCAAGGAGGCCCGATCATCATGCTCTTACACCGAGAGCATGAAATGATGGAGAGGAGCATATTCCCGAGATAGTTCAACATCTCCTTAACCAATATCGGGATGTATTTCTGGAGGATGTCCCCGATGGTATTCCACCGTTACGCTAGATCGAGCACCATATCGACCTCTAACCGGGAGCCACGCTACCCAATCGGCCACCTTACCGCCTCAACCCAGAAGAAAGCAAGATCTTGCAAGAGCAAGTGCAAGAGCTTCTTGCTAAGGGGTACATAAGAGAATCCTTGAGTCCATGTGTGTCGATAGCCAAGCCATTAATGACATCACCATCAAATATCAATTTCCGATGAAACGGCTCGATGATTTGCTGGATAAACTTAGCGGTGCTAAGATATTTTCCCGGGTAGACCTTAAGAGCGGCTACAATCAAATTCAGATGCGCGAGGGCGACGAGTGGAAGACAGCCTTCAAGACACATTACGGGTTGTTTGAGTGGCTCGTAATGCCATTTGGACTCACCAACGCCCCAAGCACATTCATGCGCCTCATGAACCATGTGCTCCGACAGTACTTGGGTAAGTTTATCATTGTTTATTTTGATGATATTCTTGTTTATAGCATGGATGTACTGAGCCACTTGGACCATTTGGAACGGCTCTTTATCACCTTGCGGCGGACCAAGCTATACGGCAACCGCAAGAAGTGCGCTTTTTTCTAACGGCGCATTTATTTTCTCGATTTCATTCTTTCCGAGGACTGCGTAGAGGTGGATGGCGAAAAGATCAAGGCCATCTGAGAATGGCCGACACAAAAG
The DNA here is from genome assembly GCA_003255005.1 of Begonia fuchsioides. NCBI lineage: Eukaryota > Viridiplantae > Streptophyta > Magnoliopsida > Cucurbitales > Begoniaceae > Begonia > Begonia fuchsioides. The sequence continues at coordinate 42,843 of QAOC01010096.1, forward strand.
TGCGTCTCGGACGTGGGAAGTTTCCACGGTCTCGCCAACTTCTATCGAAGGTTCATTAAGGGGTTTAGCACCATTGTGGCACCTTTGGCCGTGCTCACCAAGAAAGGAAAGGAATTTGCGTGGTCAAAGCTTTGTCAAGCTAGTTTTGATCACATCAAAACTCGGCTTTGTGAAGCACCCATGCTAACCCTTCCAGATTTCACTAAGGCATTCGAGGTGGAGTACGATGCATTCGGAATGGCCATTGGAGCAGTCTTGATGCAAGAGCCCGATCACCTACTTTAGTGAGAAGCTTAAGAGTGCGACCCTGATGTGCAACGGGAGGACATCATGGAACTAGCCCCGATGAGCACGCCCAATTCCAATAATTTGTGTGTTCATTTTGCAGGAAGCTTAACCTTGGAAACAATGTTCGAGGCAAATCAGGAGAGGTCAAGAACTTTGCTTGGTAGGCGGCCGAGCATGTCCGGCCACGACGCGTCCAGCAAGCCAGACCGCGGCACACCCGAGCCACCCGACAGTGACATGCCCGGGGCTCCGGACCATGACACACCCGGTGCCCAGCCCCACGACCTCGATGCGCCTGATCGTGACCACCCGATTCTCCCTGCCGTGACATACCCAGGGCTCCCGACCACGACACGGCCGGTGCCCAACCTCATGACCACGACCTGACGATCAGCGCACCAGACCATGACGCACCCGAGGCTCCCGACCTTGACACGCCCGGGGCTCCCGGCCACAACACGCCTGACGCCCAACCCCACGATCACGACCCGACGACCAATGGAGACACGGTCATCGGCCTAGCCGAAGTCCTCTAGGGCTCATCGGATCCAAATCTCATCGGATCGAGTGTTCGCCCGTAGCCCTATTTTTGGTCACATTTAGTTTCATTTATTTCCTTAAGGAAAGTCCTTAGAAAAGGAAGAGAAAAACATCCCAAAGAAGTGGAACCCACATTCCATAGGAGAAGGCCCACAAAGGTGTCGACTGCTTATATCAAGGTGTCGACCACTTATGTCAGGTGTCAACCGCTTGTGTCAAGGTGTCGACCGCCTATGTCAAGGTGTCGACCGATTGTATTAAGTGTCGACCGATTGCCCACCTTCGGCCAACTTGAAGACCTCGACTAAAGTTCATCGACCACTTTACTTAAATCTTTAAGTATTTTTGTTATTTGGTCAAGGAAAAGACAAGGTTCAAATTTGACACTGACAAATCTCAAGATGTCTGGAAGAAGATCCACCAGGAACACGCATAAGACCGTCAACCTAACCACCAGGGAACCACAAGGGATTTTCATCCATAGAATCCGAGATCAAGTTGTCAAATCATAAGAAGATCCTCTAGCAACAGCTTTGCAAAACAGCCACATGGATCCCTTCATATTCGAATATGCGTAACCCCCGGTTCGGCCCATTCGGGTATGTCCACGCACACGGACGAACCATTGACGGTCAACCGAGGAACCAGACCACGTGACACTTCATGCTGACCACCGAGAGCATTTTAGAAGCCCCGGATCCAAATTGGCTCGAGCCAATCTTTCATGGTTCAAAGATTATTACACCCGGTTCCACCTCTCGGACAACCATGGTCACTCTCGGTTAAGACTCAAAGTCAACCATGCCATTCTTATTGAACCGAACCTAAAGTCAACGGAAGATCTTCTCGAAGCTAAATTCGAGGCGTTCAAGTCATCTAAGGGCTTAGATTATCTTCCTTATCATTTTACGTTTGCTGCACGAGCCAAATTCCTGTTTGCCGCACGCAACCCACAATATGTGCCCCGCGTGCGCGCATTCTTACGATAAAGGTGCGCCGACAAGGAAGGAAGGCACATCAGACCCTAAACTACTCTACCTACGACAAGGAACTCTATTCCTTGATCCGAGCCATTGGAGTGTGGCAACATTACTTATTGCTGAGGGAATTCATTATCCACATGGACCATCAAGCCCTCAAATTCATCAAGGGCCAAGGGAAGCTAAACCGAAGACATGCCAAGTGGATTGAGTTCCTAGAAAAATACCCGTACATAATCAAGTACAAGAAGGGCGATACGAATGCGGTAGCCGACGCTTTGTCAAGAAGGAGTGCACTATTTTCCAAACTTAAGGTGAGGTTATTTGGTTTTGATTGGATAAAGCAAGAGTATAAGGATGATCCCGACTTTGGCCCACGCTTTGAGGCTATTGTAAAAGGGGAATTGACGGGCTACCACGTGACCGACGGGTATTTATTCCGAGGAGGACGATTATGCATCCCGAGAGGAAGCATCTGTGAGTCTCTCATCACCGAGGCACATGGGGGCAGCCTTGCGGGACACTTTGGTGAGAAAAAAGACATGGGAGATGCTCAAGAAGCATTTTTATTGGCTGCATCTTTTTCGAGACGTGAATCACTTCGTGGAACGTTGCACGGTGTGCAAAAAGGCAAAAAACCAAACTTTGGCTCAAGGATTATACTTACCACTACCGGTACCAAATCATCTGTGGCAAGCACTTAGCATGGATTTTATTCTCGGTCTCCCCCAAACTAACCGAGGCAAAGATGCAATTATGGTTGTGGTCGACCTGGCCCACTTTGTGGCCTGCTCCAAGATGGCCGAGGCCCCGGTCATTGCTGATCTATTTTTCAAGGAAGTGGTCCGGCTACACGGAATGCCACATTCGATTGTATCCGATCGAGACTCGAAGTTTCTTAGCACATTTTGGAGGACTTTGCTGGCACGACTCGGAACAAAATTATTGTTTAGCACGGTGTTCCACCCTCAAACCGACGGCCAAACCAAAGTGGTCAACCGATCACTCGGAGCTTTACTACGGAGTGTGGTGGACACCAAAGTCACGGCGTAGGACACACGATTGCCATTCATCGAGTTTGACTATAACCGATGCAGCCATAGTACCACGGGCATGACACCTTTCGAAGTGGCATATGGATTTAATCCATCAACACCGATGGATTTACGACCATTGCCAAATCAAGAGTACACTAATCTCGATGGCCTCAACAAGGCCGAGATGGTCCAAAAGATGCATGAGAAAATGAAGAAGACCATCGAGAAGAAAAATGAGAAATATGCCAAGGCGGCAAACCGGGGACGCAAGGAGAAAATTTTTCAAGAAGGAGACTTAGTTTGGCTAAAGCTACAATATTTTAAACATAAGCACGCCAAATTACTGCCAAGGGCCAAAGGGCCTTTCCGGGTGGCCGAGAGAATCAACCTGAATGCCTACAAGATTGAACTAACGGGTGAATATGGCATCACGACCACCGTCAACGTCAAGGACTTGTCTCCTTATTTAGATCAAGAGGAGAGAGAAGAAAATGGAGACGAAAGGATAGATTTGAGGGCAAATCCTTAAGTACCCCGGGAGGATGATGTGCAACCAGAGCACATCACGGACCTAGCCTCGATGAGCACGGGAGATTTTACTAACTTAGTTGCTTATTTTATAGGAAACATAGTCTCGGAACTACCTTCCAAACATGATCGAGAACAACCTAAAGTCTCGATCACTTGGTGTCCAACAATTCCCGGCCACGACGCGCCCAACGCACCAGATCGTGACACATCCAGGGCTCCCGACCACGACACGCCTGGTGCCCATCAGACGCCCCAGGATCATGACCCGACGACCAATGGAGACTCGGTCGTCGTCCCTACCGAAGTCCTCTAGCTCTTCAGCCCAAGGAAATAGGTGACCAACATGGAAGAACGTGTTGGCTTTAAAAGTGTTTTTAAAGCAATCAATTGTTTTTCATGATAACTATGTAAGATGAGCGTGAAAGATAAAATAAACTCTTTACAATGCTTAAATTAGACTTAACCATTCATGAGAAATACCCTCTTTGAAGGGTACAATTAAAGTCTAACAATTTGTTTAAGTTCTGCAGAAATTTCATATATATATGCAGTTTGTGTCGACCCATAATATCCTTGTGTCGACCCTTAGAAAATCTAGAAGCTACCTTTCATTGATTGTGTCGACCCTTAGAGTTTTTGTGTCGACCCCTGTTCAAAACAGAGGCGAGTCATTCCAATTGTGTTGACCCACCTATAAATCTTGTGTCGACCCAAAAAGGCAGTACGACGTGCAAATGTGTCGACCCATCCAAACTGTCTATGTCGACCCCATAAATGAAATTGTGACCCTACCAAAATCCTTGTGTCGACGCTTCCTGCATTTTACATGTGGACTCTAACGTTCGACCCAACTCATTTTTGTGTCGACCCCATACTACATGTGTCGACCCTAGCTTTTTCAGAGACGAATCCTTTAGATTTGTGTCAACCCCAACCAACATCTGTGTCGACCCCAGCTTTTCTAAGAGAAGGATTCTTCAAGGTTGTGTTGACCGCACAAACATTGTGTCGACCCCAACAATTTCTAGAGAAGAATTTGTGTCGACCCCAACAACAAATGTATCGACCCAATTCAGCAGATCAGCACCAACAGTCAGAAAATTCTCAACGGCTATATTTTTTATGTGTCTACCATCTAGTGTTTGTGTCGACCCGAACAGGATTTGTGTTGACCCAACTGGACAGATCAACAGCAATCTACCGGCTAGTGTTTATTCTCAGACTTTTACTCTCTCAAATCCTACTACTTAAACTTGTATATCATTCTTGAGATTAAGTTAGTCGGTTTTTTAATAACTGTACAAATTGTAATTTTTTCTTTGAACTATCATTGTAAAAGGGGTGACGCTCCTTCAAGAAAAGAGTCAAAAGGTTTGGTTGACACCCGTAAGTCAATCGGAGTGAAGCTCAAGGTTTGAGCGAGAAAGATCTTCAAGGAGGTACCTTGAAGCGCGGACGTAGGCAAGGTTGGCCGAACTGCGTTACCAAACCGGTGTCACTCTCTTACTCTAAATTCTTATTTATTTGTTGAAGAATTCCGCACTAGAGTTTAGAAATAATTAAACAACTCGCACGAATTTGACTTAGCAATTAAAAAGTTTAGTTAACCTAATTCACCCCCCACTTAGGTTAATCTTGATCCTACAATTGGTATCAGAGCAGGTATTTAAGTTGATTAACCTATATTTACTGTTGTTTTTGTTTAAATTGAATTATGGCTTTTAATATGAACCACTCACACATAGAGGGTCAATCTATTACTAGACCCTCACTATTTGATAGAAATAACTATGTGTATTAGAAAACTAGGATGAGAATCTCTGTCCAAGCTATGGACTATAGCGTATGGAATATAATTGAGAATGGTCCATACATGCCAATAAAAACTGAGATTTGCATTAATATACCCAAACCGAGTAAAGAATATGATGATAATGACTTAAGGAAATTAAGTTTAAATACCAAAGGAATGAACACCTTGTACTGTGCTTTAAATGGTGATGAATTCAGTAGAGTACAAGGTTGTGATAATGCTCGAGAAATTTGGCGATTACTCGAGGTAACCCTTGAAGGGAAAAACCAAGTAAAAGAAAACAAATTAAGTATGCTTGTGCATGAATATGAATTGTTTTCTATGCAAAGTGATGAATTGGTTAGTTCCATGTTTACAACGTTTACTAACATTACTAATGGGTTAAAAGTGCTTGGTAAAGTTTATACAGACGAAGAATTATTAGGAAAATTCTTCGAGTCCTTCCAAGAGCATGGCAACCAAAGGTAACCGCCATCCAAGAGGCTAAAGACCTCAAGACTCTAAGAGTTCAGGAACTCATCGGATCTTTAATGACTCATGAGATCACGATTAAAGCCAATGAAAAGGAGGCAATTAAGGAGAAGGAACCAACTAAGAGAAAAGACATCGGTTTGAAAGGAAAGGAGCTCCCAAGAAAAGGAAGGCATCCTAAGGAAGAGGAGAAAGAGCTTAAATGCTATGAGTGTGGAAAGTCAGGTCACTTCAAATCCGACTGTCCACAAGCCAAGAGACATCTCAAGGCTTACAAGAAGAAAGCCATGAAAGCAACTTGGGATGACAGTGATTCATCAAGCTCCTCATCCAAAGACGAGGAGATAGCTAACATGTGCTTCATGGCCAATGAGGATAAGGTACTTGACTCCTTTAGTGATTTAGAAAAGTCTGATGAGGATAATAACTTTTTTTGATGCCTTCAATTACTTAACAATTTTAATATCTTGAAATCTAAGTATAAGCAATTAAAAAAGGAACATGTTGCACTAGTTAAGACTCATGATAGTTGTAGAACCGTTGTGCATGATGAGTTTGAAACTTCAAAGAAAAAGAACCTTGACTTGAATGACATAGTTCTCAAGTTCACTAACGGTAGTAAGAACTTTAACATGCTCTTAGGAAGTCAAAGGGTGACATTTAAAAAGGCCGGCATAGGTTATGAATCAGATACTAAGAAAAAGAACTATAAGAACTTCTTTGTAAAACCTAGTGTTTGCGACAAGTGCAATAGAATAGGACACCAAGCTTTTACTTGTCCTGTGAACTCGAAAGTTAGAAAGACAAAGATTGTTGAGAAATGGGTTCCCAAAGGAACTAATGCTAACTCTGTAGGACCCAAAATTGTTTGAGTACCTAAGAAACTTGTTTGATTTGTCGTGTAGGTGGAAGTCTCCCTTGCAAAAAAATCTTTGGTACCTCGATAGTGGTTGTTTGAGGCATATGATGGGAGACCCTTCAAGATTTTCTTCCATTAAGCAAAAGAAGGGGAATGTCTCTTTTGGAGAAAATAAAAAAGGGAAGATTATAGATATTGGCAATAGCAGTAATCCCTCTTCCCCTATTATTGAAAATGCTCTTTTAGTTGATGGTTTAGACCATAATTTATTGAGCATTAGTCAACTTTGTGATAAGGGATATAGGGTAATTTTTTAATCCAATTCCTATTTATTAGAAGATAGCTCAAGTGGTAAAATCTTATTCATTGGCTATCGATCTGATAATGTTTATACAATTGATTTGGATAATGTTGCATGCTTTGATGAAAAATGTTTTAGTGCAACATCCTCTCTAGATAGTTGGGTATGGCATAGGAGATTAGGCCATGTTAGCATGAATACCTTAGCTAAGATTGCTAAGAAGTATTTAGTAAGAGGCCTTCCAAAGATTTCCTTTGAGAATGATAGGATTTGTGATGCATGTCAAACGGAGAAACAAACTGTAACAACCCTCATTTTTATTTTCAAATTTTGTGACTTTAAGATGAAAATGTTTAAGATTTGTTTTATGAATGTTGGCTAAATATTAAAGTATTAAGGTATTATGGATATTAGTAATTTAGTAGGCTGAAGGTGATGAAGAAAATAATGTTAAGGAGTATAAGTAATGATGTTATTCTGAAAGGTTAGAAAATCTTCTAAGTGTTTTGGAACACTTTCGGTCGATCACAGGATTGAGGAGGGTCGACACAATATAACCTTTCGGTCGACCCAAGGATTGAGGAGGGGTCGACACAATATAACCTTTCGGTCGACCCAAGGATTGACGAGGGGTCGACACAATATGACCTTTCGGTCGACCCCAGGATTTAGGAGGGGTCGGCACAATGAGTACTTCAGGTCAACCCTAGGATTTAAGAGGGGTCAACACAATTGAATACCTTAGGTCGACCCCAGGACTGAGCGGTCCACACAAATAACCCTCAGGAATACTTTCGGTCGACACAATAGACGAGCGGTCGACACATTCCCGATTTGAGTTGAAAAGTCAGCCAAAACGTGGAGAATCCTGATTGATGGATATAAAGGCATGGTCTGCCATTTCCATCCCATCACGATTTCTTTTCCCTATCTTCTCTGAAGTTCTCACGTTGATCAAGAGAAGAGTGAGGCTAAGAAAGAAAGGAGATATCGTGAGAGAAAAGAGCGAGAAAGTGAAGGGAAGTGGAAAACTCTGAAGCTTTCACGAAAACTAAAGTTCAAGGTAATATTTTATATCCTCTTAAGTTCTTCTAAGTTTAGTGATGATAAAATGATAGTATTGTTTGAATGGGTGGATAAAAACTAGTGATTTCATGCTAAGAGATAAGAAAAGAGTTAAGTATGAACAAAGTTAGAGTTTTGAGATTCGGTCGATAAGTAGTAGGAATTAGAGTTATGTCCTTCATAAGAGTTAAAGTAGACTCTTTGAGTGATCTATAACCATTTGAATCACTCAATTCAGAGTTATGTAGACAAAGTTAAGGATATTGCAAGTTTGTAGACGAAAACTGGGAGAGGAATTTGGACGACCGTTTTGTAGTTTAGGTCGTCCGTTTTGTAACCGGTCGACCGGATCACGATTTTTAGAAGGCATGCTCTATGTTTTGAGCAGCGGTTGACACCTTGTTTTATGCGGTTGACCGGTTATGGATTTTAAGCAATTCATACACTCATTTTCTGAATTTGGTGTTTTCTAAGAAGTTATAGTAGACTCTTTAAGAAACAATTTGACACCTTGAGAATTGCAAACGGATCATTATCAAAGAAGTTATAGATGTTCAAATTTGGAACAGAAAATTAAGACTTTATGAAATTTTTTATCATTATATGATTTATATGTTCAGGTCATTTATTGGATTAAAAAGGGACTCAAGTGGATTGATTCAAGAAAGTAGCTAAGGTAAGTTTGCATTAAGATGGTTTGGCCCTTAAGTGGGACTACATTGCAAAGATTAGGATGTTCGTTTGATGTGTGTTGCATGTTGGTTTTCATGACATGTTTGGTGATGTATGCTTATTTTCATGTTATGTGATGTGATAAGTGATGTTTTCATAGTCACATGGTCATGCATAATAGTTTTACAAAATGTCTATGAACTATTTTCATGCATGGTTTGACAACGTAGTTGGAGGTAAACGAGATATGATTGGTGGTATGGGATGCCAATTATGTTTCGACTTCGACGAATTAAGAACTTTAATATCAAAACAGTAAAGTAAATGACCAGTGGAACCACGAGGTGGAGAGCTCAGTCGCGAGGGCTGGGTGGAACCACGAGGTGGAGAGCTTGATCGATAAGCCAAACATGTAAATGACTGGTGGAACCACGAGGTGGAGAGCTTGGTCTCGAGGACTGGGTGGAACCACGAGGTGGAGAGCTGGATCGATAAGCAAGAATAAAGCAGTAAAGAAGATATGAAACCTAAGATACGTAAATGAAATTGTGCATTGTTTTAACGACATAGCATACTCATGCATTGCATTTTATAGTTATGCTTCTTACTGAGCTTTAGGGTCATAGTTTAGGCTTTGCAATGTAGGGAATGTAATGGAGGAAAGGGTGCAATTGACTAATCAAGAAGTTAAAGCAGAGGGGTATCCAAATTATACAGTTTATTGAGTGTAGACCGATGGGGAGTGATGCATGACATACAAAGTATAAAATGTTTTGAATGTTTTGAAGATGTAATTAAAAATGTATACCCTTATTTTGGTGTGATGGATTACGAAGCTTTTGAAATGAATGTATTTTGAACTATGGTCTTCTGCTATAAGTTTACATTATTAAATGCTTATGAATTTTTTAACAAAGGTGGAATTCAAATCGTGGTTTACAAAGAGAGTATGTATGTTTTAATTCGATAGTTTTCCTTGAAAACTATTTCCTAAACTAAATATAGTTTTAAGAAATTAAAGAAAACAAGTTTTCCACCAATGTAAGTAAGTAAGTAAGAATAGTAACGGACCGGTTCTTGGGCTGCCAGCGAGTAAGTAAAGTAAAGTAAGTGAGAAGACCAGCATGCGGCGTCCCGGGAAATGGGTCGTTACACAAACAAAATCCTTATTTTCTTCTAAATCGGTTATTTCAACCTCCAAACCTCTCCAGCTTCTCCACTTAGATCTTTTCGGTCCTTCTAAAGTAGCTAGCCTAGGTGGCAAGCATTATGCCCTTGTAATTATTGATGATTTCTCAAGATTTACTTGGGTATACTTTCTTATATCTAAGGATGAGTCTTTTTGAGATTTTCTCTTCCTTTAGGAAGAAAGTTCAAAACGAAAAAGGTCTCTCCATTGTAGCTATCCGTAGTGATCATGGAGGGGAATTTGAAAATGAGAAATTTGAGCCGTAGCTAGTGCTATTCGATAAATCGAGTTTCAATCTGTCCGATATTAGAACCTATGAACTAAATGGGTATTCAAGAATAAACTAGATGAACATGGTGTTGTCATTAGAAACAAGGCAAGATTGGTTGCCAAGGGATACAATCAAGAAGAGGGGATAGATCTTGAAGAAACCTTTGTACCAGTAGCACGAATGGAATCAATTTGCATGCTACTTGCCTATGCATGCCAAAAAAATTTCACTTTATTTCAAATGGACGTTAAGAGTGCCTTCCTAAATAGGTATATAATGGAAGAAGTTTATGTGGAGCAACCTATTGGCTTTGAAGCCTTTGACAATGTAGACCATGTTTATAAGCTTCATAAAGCTCTTTATGGTCTTAAAGCTCCTCGTGCTTGGTATGATGGGTTGAAGAACTTTCTCTGAGAAAGAGTTCAAAATGGGAAAAATTGATTCAACCCTCTTCACTAAACACGATGGTGATGACTTGCTCCTTGTCTAGATTTATGTGGACGATGTCATTTTTGGAGCCTCAAACAAAAAGCTTTGCGATAGCTTTGCTTCTCTCATGCAAGATGAATTTGAAATGAGCATGATGGGAGAGCTTAAATTCTTTTTAGGACTCCAAATTAGGCAAACCTTAGAGGGAACATTTGTCAAGAGATTTAGATTGGACTCTTGCAAACCCTCTAGAACTCCCATGAGTACCACAACTAAATTGGACAAAGATGAAAATAGTCAAGTTGTGGACATTAAGAAATATCGTGGTATGATTGGATCTCTTCTATATCTAACCGCTAGTAGACCCAATATTCTTTTTAATGTATGTCTTTGTGCTAGATTTCAAGCAGCACCTAGAGAATCCCATTTAAAAGCTATAGAAAGAATTTTCAAATACTTGAGTGGAACAACAAATTTAGGATTATGGTATCCCAAGGGAACCTCGCTTAACTTAATTGGATATACAGATTCAGATTATGCCGGGAGCCTTGTGGATAGAAAGAGCACTAGTGGCTCTTGTCAATTTCTAGGAGAATCATTAGTTTCATGGTTTTCTAAGAAACAAAACTCAATAGCACTTTCAACCGCCGAAAGCGAGTATATCGCAGCTGGAAGTTGTTGTGCACAGATGCTTTGGATGAAGCATACCTTAGAAGACTACAATCTCTAATCCTATACTCCATTCTAGAACTAAGCATATAGAAATAAGATATCATTTTATCAAAGATCACGTCCAAAAAGGGGATATTATCTTGGTATTTGACAAGATAAGTGATCAATTATCTGATATATTTACTAAATCCTTGGATGAAAAGAATTTCAATGGAATTAGAATTCGATTGGGAGTAATTCGGCTTGATGGTGTTTAGAAACATCATCTTATTCCTGCTGTTTCTGGTGACAGTGGTCGTCATAAAAGGGAGTATGTCGACCAGGCTTAAAATCTGTTAAAACAGCGGTCGACATAAAGAAGGTTATGTTGACCGGACTTTGAATCTGTCGCAGAAAGGGTCGACATAAAAATTTGGTATGTCGACCGGTCCTTCGTTTCTGCTTTCGATCGGTCGACACAATCGTGAATCGGTTGACCGGTATCGTCATTTTTAAAACCCTACCTGCGAATGTTCTTTCAAAAATTTCATTCTCTCTCGGGTATAACCAAAAGGGTCGACACAAAAAATGCTTCGGTCAACCCAAACCTAGTCTTTAACGCGATATAATTAAAACCCTATCGCGCTATTTTCAATCGTCAAAATCTCTCTCGCGCTCTATCTTCTCGACCCAATCCCTCTGATTCCCTCTCCTCAAATGGCTTCCACCTCAAAAATTCCAGTCAGAAGAAAGAGGGCAGCCATTAAATCAAAGGATATTGCAGCCTCCTCCTCTGCTCCGCCCACAAAAATTCAACCCTCAGAGCTGGATAAATTCTTATTCCAAAAACAAATCAGCCAAGATAAATTTTATTCCATCTTTCCGAACAAACCTCTCATTTTAAGTAGGATATGTGAGCATAACTCTATTCCTGGAATAGATATCAAAGAAGGCTGTGATTTTTTAGGAATTTTTTATCTTTTATCATTATATGGTCCTTATTCAGAGAAGGCAGTGATACTATTCTATGCAAATCTATATTTCACCCAAAAACCATTTATCATTAAGAGCTATGTATTTGGAAAGAAAATATAATTCACGAGTTATCAACTGAATATAATACTGAATTGTACATCCGATGGAAAAATTGAGTCGTATTATGAGCAGCACTCCGAACCTACAAACATGAAGGATGAAGAGTACTGGCCTTTTCTTAGACAAATTAGGAAGAATCCTGATTCAGTACCTTATCGACCTAAGGCCAGTGATCTCAATATGTTGGCTCGCTTAGTCCATCACTTTCTCACATATAATCTATTACCTAAGGATGGCCACAGAGACTACATCAGCAACATGGAGCTGTATGTACTTTTCATGTTCTTTAGAAGACGTCGCATAGACATAGGATATATCATCATGCGACGGATGATTGATGTCATGGACAAGGAATCAAAGTCCTTACCTTTCAACCTCCTAATAATGGAAATTCTTAGACAAAATGAAAGATTCCTTCTACTGAGCCAATCACTCGCGTTAGAAAATTTGACAAGTATAGTCCTTCGACTCTTGCTCGAATGGGCTTAGCTTAAGATGAGGATGAGATCTTGCAATACAAAGAGACCATCGCTGATCCTCTTGCTCATTAGATCGGTGATGATGCTGATATGCATCCCGAGCATAGATCTTCTTCCCGCTCACAACGAATTATCACTTTGATGGAAGAATGTTTTGATTTGCTCACGGGACAGATTTCAAACCTAGCATCCACAGTAGATTCTCTTGTCCACCATAATGATACTCTTCAAAGGACAGTAGATTCCCTTGCCGCATCCAATTCTGCAAGTCATCATAAGGTTGATTTTCTTCATGACAACCTTGAGAGGTGGTATTATCAATGGTATGAATCTACCTTGAGGCCTAGTATGTCTGGACCTGTTAATCATGCTCAAGATCCCTCGACAATTCCTTCACTGTTTCCCTCTCCTGTTCAATCTCCAGCTCTCTCCTCAGCGAATACACTGGCAGTTGATCCCATGGAGGTGAAAATCACTACTCCTGCCGTTGCTACAATACAATCCTCCTCTCCTGGCATAGTTGTGCTACCTACTCCATCGACAATGGAGCCTCCATCTGCTGCAGGCACCATTGTTATTGATTCTCCCAACTCTTCTCCAGCTGTAGAGTAGTATAGAAAATTTGTCTTAGGAGAACTCTTAACTTCTTGCGTATCTTCTCTTTTGTATCAATAATGCTACTTTTCCTCGTATTGAATATTCTATATATTAATGTCTATGTTTATTCTTTTTGATAATGTCAATGGGGGAGAAAATGCATAAATTATATTATTTGTGACAATCTGTCTTGGATAAGTTATTTTATTCTGTCATGCATGAGTGTCTTTGTATGGGGGAGCATTGAATATCTTTTATACATGCTATGTCTATGGGGGAGCAATTTATGTTTCAAAAGTTTTTGTCATCATCAAAAAGGGGGAGATTGTTAGCATTAAAAGTATTTTTAAAGCAATCAATTGTTTTTTATGATAACTATGTAAGATGAGCGTGAAAGATAAAATAAACTCTTTACAATGCTTAAATTAGACTTAACCATTCATGAGAAATATCCTCTTTGAAGGGTACAATTAAAGTCTAACAATTTGTTTAAGTTCTGCATAAATTTCATATATATATATATGCAGTTTGTGTCGACCCATAGTATCCTTGTGTCGACCCTTAGAAAATCCAGAAGCTACCTTTCATTGATTGTGTCGACCCTTAGAGTTTTTGTGTCGACCTCTGTTCAAAACATAGGCGAGTCATTCCAATTGTGTCGACCCACCTATAAATCTTGTGTCGACCCAAAAAGGCAGTACAATGTGCAAATGTGTCGACCCATCCAAACTGTCTGTGTCGACCACAGAAATGACATTGTGTCGACCCAACCAAAATCCTTGTGTCGACCCTTCCTGCATTTTACATGTGGACTCTAACGTTCGACCCAACTCATTTTTGTGTCGAACCCATACTACTTGTGTCCACCCTAGCTTTTCCAGAGACGAATCCTTTAGATTTGTGTCGACCCTGATGTGCAACCGGAAGGTTAGCACGACGCGGATCAAGTGTTGGTCCACTTAACATGGAAAGATGTATGCTCGAAGGTCAAGGCCGCACTATCAAGAAGATAGACAGAGTTTGACGAGCAAGACGCACTCGTGTGTCCGGACAAGTGCTGTCTCGGCCAACAAGTGTGCGCAAACGGGAAGGAAAAGAGAGAAGGGAAAATACCGCTAGGGAAGCAGACGGGCGTGGCTCGAAAGGTTGATGGCGGTGGACGGCAAGGCAACTTAGACACTCGGGCGGCTGAGTGGCTAAGCTCGGTAGACCTCAAAGGGGCGCTCGGATGCGACGCACCAGGCGCTCGACGAGGGGTGACGCTTCTTGGCCGGATGTGACTCACCGGAGAAGAGGGGTGGAAGGATGGCTATCAAGTAAGGCACAAGGCTCTCTTATTGATAAACTTCACTAAGAAATACAATTGGGGTGGGGCACATTATATAGAGTGCCGAAGGTTCCCTATAAGGCAAGCCTAGGGCCCATGGGGGTGGTTCCCTATATGGAAGGCGGCTGGCCCTTTAGGGTTCCTTCTCTTATTCTAAGACTTAGAAAAACTCGGGAAAACTTAGAGAATGGCCGATGGGCCTATCGGGTGGGCTGGGCAGCCTCGGACGTGTCCTTGGTTGCGATCGTGGGCCGGCTGGGCGTTGTGTTCTCGGTTGCGATCGTGCGCCTGCTGGGCGCTGCGCCCTCGGTTGTCATCGTGGGCCTGCTGGATGCTGTCTTGTGCGCGCGCATTGTTGCTGGGGTGCGCGCGGTTGCTGACGAGTGGTTAAGTTGAGCGCCCGCGGGCGACGCTGCTGTCGTGAAGCTAAGTCCTGCGCTCGGGCGACGTTGTTGCCAAAGTAAACGTGCGCGGTGACTATGCTGTGCGCGCAAGGCTGAACGCGGGTGGCGCGAGTGCTGGCCGCGCTGTCTCGGTAGTTGGCGCGCGTGTTGGGCGCGATGTCTCCATGGTGGACGTGCGCGCGCCGTGATCCTCGAGCTTCCATTCAAACAAGTACTTCGGCTGCCCTCTATCTTTCTCCGAGGGCTTCTCAAGGTCAATGTTACCTGCAAAAATAGAAACTAAGTTAGATAAAACTTGGAGGTCGGGATGGTGCGTCGGGGGATCAGAGATGGTGGTCGGTTGTTGTACGATGGTGGTCGGCCATTATACATCATCCTCCCGGGGTACTTGAGGATTTGCCCCCAAATCCGCCGCAGTCTCTTCTTCTTCGACCTCGGCTTCTTCTTCTTCGTCGTTGCCTATGTAGGGAGATAAATCTCGGACATTGATGGTAGGCGAGATTCCGTAGTCGCCGGGGAGTTCTAAGGTGTAGGCATTGAGGTTGACTTTGGCAATCATCTTGAATGGTCCCTCGGCCCGCGGTAACAACTTTGCGTGTTTTTGCTTCGTGTAACGCAAGTTGAGCCATGCTAGATCTCCGACTTTAAAATTCACGGCTTTCCTTCTTTGGTTTGCTGCTTGTGCATATGCCTCGTTTTTCTTTTCAATCGTTGCCTTTGTCTTCTCGTGCAATTTCTTGGCGGCTTCGGCCTTGTTCATTTCGTCGGGGTGGATGGTGTCCCAGCTAGGCAAAGGCATGAGATCCATCGGGGTAAGCGGATTGTAGCCGTAGTTTACTTCGAATGGTGTTGCTCCGGGTGTGCTGTGCCTACTTCGGTTGTATGCAAACTCGACTAGCGAGAGTTGTAGATCCCAGTCCGTGAGTTTCCCACTCACAACGCTCCTAAGTAGAGCTCCCAACGATTGGTTGACCACTTCTGTTTGGCCATCGGTCTAAGGGTGAAATGCCGTGCTAAACATGAGTTTGGTGCCGAGCCGGGCCCAAAGTGTCCTCCAAAATGAGCTAAGGAACTTGGGGTCGCGGTCGGTCACGATGGATCGGGGCATTCCATGTATCCGGATGACTTCTCGGAAAAACAAGTCAGCGAGCTGCGCAGCCTCGGCTGTCTTCGCGCATGGGATGAAGTGTGCCATCTTGGAAAATCTGTCCACAATCACTAAGACTAAGTCTTTTGCTCGTTTCGTGCGGGGGAGACCGACCACGAAGTCCATGCTAAGCTCTTCCCATGGGCGACTCGGTACGGGGAGCAGTAGATAGAGACCTTGAGCGCGTGCGCGGTTTTTGGCTTTCTTACGCACCACGCACTACTCTACAAAGTGGTGGACGTCTCGGAAAAGGTGGGGCCAGTGGAAGTGTTCCTTTAATAATTCCCAGGTCTTCTTTTCCCCAAAGTGTCCCGCTAGGCCGCCCTCGTGGGCCTCAGCTATGAGGGACTCTCGGATGCCTCCACTTGGGATGCATAGTTGGCCGTTTCGGAAAAGATATCCATCGGTGAGGAGATATCCGCACTCCTCGCCTTTGGTTGTCGTCTCAAAGTGTTGGCCAAAATCTGGGTCGTCGTGGTAGCATTGTTTCATCCAATCCAGCCCGAAGAAGCGTACCTTGAGTTTAGTCATGAGCATGCATCTTCAGGATAGGGCGTCGGCCACGATATTCGTATCGCCCTTTTTGTACTTGATTACGTGCGGGTACCGTTCCAAAAATTCGACCCATTTCGCTTGTCTCTGATTAAGTTTTCTTTGCCCCTTGATAAATTTGAGCGCTTGATGGTCCGTGTGGATAACGAACTCCTTGGGCAAGAGGTAGTGTTGCCAAACCTCTATTGAGCGGATGAGGGCGTATAGTTCCCGATCATATGTGGAATAGTTGAGTGCGGCGCCTTTGAGCTTCTCGCTGAAATATGCGATTGCTTGTCCCTCTTGTGTCAAAATGGCGCCAATGCCCGTGCCAGAGGCATCGCACTCGACTTCGAATACCTTAGCAAAATTGGGAAGCACTAGTATGGGTGCCTCGCATAGGCGCTCCTTGATGCGGTCAAAACTTTCTTGGCAGCCACGGGTCCACTCGAATTCCCTTCCTTTCTTGGTGCATTCCATGAGTGGTGCCATAATCGTGCTGAAGCCTTGAATAAACCGCCTGTAAAAATTGGCGAGTCCGTGAAAACTGCGAATGTCAGACATGCTCTTTGGTGTGGGCCATTCTCGGATGGCCTTGACTTTGTCTTGGTCTACCTCGACACCTTCTTTGGATAAGGTGAACCCGAGGAAGTAGATTCTCTGTTGGCCGAAGGCACACTTCTTTTTGTGGCCGTATAACTTGACTCTTCGGATAGTAATAAAAAGTTGCTCTAGATGTCCCAAGTGTTGTTCCATGCTCGTGCTGTAGACTAATATGTCATCGAAATAAACGATGACAAATCTTCCTAAGTAATCGCAAAGCACATGGTTCATGAGGCGCATGAACGTGCTTGGGGCATTGGTTAGGCCGAATGGGATGACCATCCACTCGAATAGGCTGTATCGAGTCTTGAATGCGGTCTTCCATTCATCGCCTTCGCGCATTCTGATCTGGTGGTATCCGCTCTTCAAGTCTACCTTGGAGAAGTGTGTTGCCCCGCTCAGTTCGTCGAGAAGGTCATCTAGTCGGGGCATCAGGAAGCGATATTTCACCGTTATGTCGTTGATAGCTCGGCTGTCAATGCACATCCGATGGTTGTCGTCCTTCTTAGGTACGAGAAGGGCTGGGACAGCACACTGGCTAAGGAACTCACGGATGTATCCCTTGTAAAGGAGTTCCTGAACCTGTCTCTGGAGTTCCTTTGCTTCTTCCGGATTAAGTCGGTATGCGGGCCAGTTGGGTAGAGATGCACCCGGCTGCAAGTCGATGTGGTGTTCGATGCCGCGCACCGGTGGTAAGCCTGGGGGAAGATCGTCCGGAAATATGTCCCGATAATTTTTGAGGAGCGCTCGGAACTCCTCGGGTATGTCGTGTCCTTCAACTTCGGGCTCGCGGTAAATGAGCACTACAATTGGGTCATAGTGCCAAAGGGACCTGGTCAATTCCTTCTTGTTCATAAACAATGTGGCTTTGGTTGCGGCCTCCCTTTGTATGGCTTCGTCCTTGCAAATCTGCTCGGGTGTCAACGGGGTCAACGCGTAGTTGCGTCCATCCATGCGGAAAGTGTAGGCATTGGTGAAGCCGTCATGTATGGCTCGGCGGTCGTATTGCCATGGTCGGCCGAGTAAGAGGTGCGTGGCCGTCATGGGCACCACGTCACACAGGATGGTATCCTTGTATTGCCCGATGGAGAACTCTATGCGCGTCTGTTTATTCACGCGTAGATCCTCCTGATTCGTGAGCCAGCAGAGTTTGTATGGCGTGGGGTGCTCGGTCGTCGGTAGTGACAACTTTTCTACAAAGTCCTTGGAGGCGGCATTGGTGCAGCTGCCTCTGTCGATTATCAGGGAGCATACTTTGTCCTTGATGGTGCATCTGCTGTGGAAGATATTCTCCCGCTGATGTAGTTCGGACATAGGTTGCGCGGACAATATGCGTCTGATCATCATGAGCATGGGACCCTCCGGAGCATGGCATACTGCGCTGGTGTCGTTGGGTTCCTCGGTCGGACCCTCGAGCTCATCGTCGCTGATTAGTTCTCCGCTCCCTTCTTGGAGGAGCATCACCCGTCGGTTAGGGCATTGCGCGGCAATGTGGCCGTTGCCCAAGCACTTGAAGCACTTGATCTCACGTGCTCTTGGCGGGTTGCCTTCCGTTGGCTTAGTCTCCGAATCTTTACTTGGTCCCCATGTTTTTGGGATTGGGACCTTGTCATCGTTTTTGGATTTGAACAGAATCGGAGCCTTCGGAAAGGTGCGTGGCGCTGTGGCCTTACGCCTCTTGAGTTGGCGCTCAACCCTTGTGGCTAGCTCAATGATGCTATCCAAGGAACCAAGGGGTTGTAGCTCAACTACATCGCTGATTTCTCGACTAAGTCCCCGCGAGAACCGAGCAATAATCTGCTCCTCGGGCTCGTGCAAGTCACAACGAATCCGTAAAGTTTCCAATTCAGTGAGGTATTCCTCGACTGTGGCACTTCCTTGCCTTAGAGTTTGGAGCTGCAAGAAGAGCTCTTGACGGTAGTGGCTGGGCACGAACCGTTTACGCATGAGTGCCTTCATGGCTCTCCATGTCGGGACATCCCCTTCGCTGTCTCGCCGACGTTGTGCGCGGGCGCTGTCCCACCATAGACTAGCGTACCCGGTCAACTCGAGGCCGACGAGATGGAGCTTGGCCTTCTCCGAGTAGTTGCTAAACTCGAAGACCTTGTCCACCTTCTCAGACCAGTCTAAGAAGGCATCTCCATTGCATGTGCCATTGAAGGGGGGCACATTCAACTTGATGGCTTTCCATTCGTCCTCACGGTGATGTTGTCTTCCATGGAACTCATCTTCCCAATCATCCGAGTCATAGTGAGGACCTCGGTTTAGGTTAACGCCATGCCTTCTCGGCGATGGCTGCTCGGGCTGCGGCCTCTCATGGGGAGTAGAGTGGTCCAGCCTTTGCAAAATAATCTCGAACTTCCTATCAAGGTCATCGAGTTGTTCCATAACGTTTTGCTCGACCTTCCAAGGTTCGGGATTTTGGGGCGCACTCGTGGCGGTTTGCTCACGGGCGGATGGTAGCACCGCGCCACTTCGTGTTGTCATGTCTATTTTGGGGAAACAAGCAACACGAGTAAGCGTGGGTCGGGATGCGTCGGCTCTGATACCAAATGATGTGCAACCGGAAGGTTAGCACGACGCGGATCAAGTGTTGGTCCACTTAACATGGAAAGATGTATGCTCGATGGTCAAGGCCGCGCTATCAAGAAGATAGACGGAGTTTGACGAGCAAGACGCACTCGTGTGTCCGGACAAGTGCTGTCTCAGCAAACAAGTGCGCGCAAACGGGAAGGAAAAGAGAGAAGGGAAAACACCGCTAGGGAAGCAGACGGGCGTGGCTCGAAAGGTTGATGGCGGTGGACGGCGAGGCAACTTAGACACTCGGGCGGCTGAGTGGCTAAGCTCGGTAGACCTCGAAGGGGCGCTCGATGAGGGGTGACGCTTCTTGGCCGGATGTGACTCACCGGAGAAGAGGGGTTGGAGGATGGCTATCAAGTAAGGCACAAGGCTCTCTTATTGATAAACTTCACTAAGAAATACAAGGGGGGTGGGGCACATTATATAGAGTACCGAAGGTTCCCTATAAGGCAAGCCTAGGGCCCATGGGGGTGGTTCCCTATATGGAAGGCGGCTGGCCCTTTAGGGTTCCTTCTCTTATTCTAAGACTTAGAAAAACTTGGGAAAATTTAGAGAATGGCCGATGGACCTATCGGGTGGGCTGGGCAGCCTCAGACGTGTCCTCGGTTGCGATCGTGGGCCTGTTGGGCGCTGCATCCTCGGTTGTGATCGTGGGCCTGCTAGACGCTGTCTTGTGCACGCGCATTGTTGCTAGGGTGCGCGCGGTTGCTGATTAGTTGTTAAGTTGAGCGCGCACGGGTGACGCTGCTGGAGTGCTGCTAAGTGGTGCGCGCGGGGGTGATGCTGCTGTCGTGAAGCTAAGTCCTGCGTGCGCGGGCGGCGCTGTTGGCGTGTTGCTAAGTTGTGCGCGCGGGGGCGACGTTGTTGCCAAAGTAAGCGTGCGCGCAAGGCTGAACGCGGGTGGCGCGAGTGCTGGCCGCGCTGTCTCGGTAGTTGGTGCGCGTGTTGGGCGCGATGTCTCTATTGTGGACGTGCGCGCGCCGTGATCCTCGAGCTTCCATTCGAACAAGTACTTCGGCTGCCCTCTATCTTTCTCCGAGGGCTTCTCAAGGTCAATGTTACCTTCAAAAATAGCAACTAAGTTAGATAAAACTTGGAGGTCGGGACGGTGCGTCGGGGGATCCAAGATGGTGGTCGGTTGTTGTGCGATGGTGGTCGGCCATTGCACATCAGACCCCAACCAACATTTGTGTCGACCCCAGCTTTTCTAAGAGAAGGATTCTTCAAGGTTGTGTCAACTGCACAAACATTGTGTCTTCCCCAACAATTTCTAGAGAAGAATTTGTGTCGACGCCAACAACAAATGTGTCGACCCAATTCAGCAGATCAGCACCAACGATCAAAAAATTCTCAACGGCTATATTTTTTATGTGTCTACTGGCTAGTGTTTGTGTCGACCCCAACAGGATTTGTGTCGACCCAACTGGACAGATCAGCAGCAATCTATAAATAGATGAAGCGATCTTATTTTGAGAAGACGATTTTTCACGAGAGAAAACTACGTTGAAGTGCTGCCAAATTTATTCTCGAACTTTTACTCTCTCAAATCCTACTACTTAAACTTGTATATCATTCTTGAGATTAAGTGAGTCAGTTTTTTAATAACTGTACAAATTGTAATTTGTTCTTTGAACCATCGTTGTAAAAGGGGTGACGCTCCTTCAAGAAAAGAGTCAAAAGGTTTGGTTGACACCCGTAAGTCAATCGCAGTGAAGCTCAAGGTTTGAGCGAGAAAGATCTTCAAGGAGGTACCTTGAAGCGCGGACGTAGGCAAGGTTGGCCGAACTGCGTTACCAAACCGGTGTTACTCTATTACTCTAAACTCTTTTTTTTTTGTTGAAGAATTCCGCACTAGATTTTAGAAATAACTAAACTACTCGCACGAATTTGACTTAGCAATTAAAAAGATTAGTTAACCTAATTCACCCTCCCCCCCCTTAGGTTAATCTCGATCCTACAGAACGCCCGGTCCAAATCTCATGGATCGAGTGCTCACCCATGGGCCTAGTTTCAGTCACATTTAGTTTTATTTTACTTAGCCAACAAATAACCAAAGAGAAGGAAGAGAAAAGCAGCCCAAAGAGGAGGAATGCAGATCCCATAGGCGAAGGCCCACAAACGACAGACACGGCCCACCCATGGTCAAGCAACGGCCCACCTCGGTCAACTTAGAGACCTTGACCAAATCTATTCGACCACTTTACTTAAATCTTTAAGTAATCTGCTTATTTGGTCAGAGAAAATACAAGGTTCAAATTGACACAGACATATCTCTTGATGTCCGGAGAGAATCAACCGGACACACGCGCAAGGCCATCCATGGAACCACCAGCGAGTCACAAGGGATTTTCATCTAAAGAATCCGTGCTTTACCTACCAGAATCATCAGAGGATCTTTTAGCAATAACTTAGAAAAAAACCTCGCGGATCCCACAAAATCCGGTTAGGTTCAACCACCAAATTGCCCATTCAGATATGCCCACGCACACATACGAGCCATTGAGTGTCAACCGAGGAAACGGACCACGTGCTACTTCATGCTGACCACCGAGAGCAAGTTAGAAGCCCCTGATCCAAATTGGCTTGAGCCAATCTTTCAATTGTATGGAGCTCATCCCACCCGGGAGCAACCTCTCGGTCAACAACGGACCACCCTCGGTCAAGCAAGGTCTACACTCAAATTCGCCCAAGCATATTTATAATGGATCGAACCTTCAGCCGAAGAAGAAGCGTCCTTGATCTTCCCGAAGCTAATCCAAGGCGTTCATGTCATCTAAGGGCTTAGATTATCTTTCTTATCTTTTTACATTTTTAGTATTTAAGTGTATGAACCTTAAACTTTAATGGTAGAGAGAATTTTAGTAAAAATTGTGCATTGTACCTTCTTCCTAACCATTCGAAGCTCCCTCCGACATTCCTTCTCCGGTGAGTCATATCTGGCCGAGTGTGTCCCTCGAGAGTGTGATCGGTGAGTCATATCCAAACACTACCGAGGCCTACCAAGGTGAACTCTTTGATTACTCAAGTGTTTGACTTGTCCAACCTCATCCTTCATCACTAAGCTTCTCGAGCTCCAAAACCATTCCCCGAGTTATCACCTTCCTCCACTAGCCCATTCACGACCATCCTTAATCATCCTAGCCATTCCATTGTTTCACCAAGCCATCTCCACTTTTATTCAACCATTCTCCATTATTCCCATCACAAATCGCTTCCGCAACCAAACTCTACAATTCACACAAATCAAATTTCCCGTTTGACTCACGCAACCGCAATCTGAGCCCCGCGTGCGCGCATTTTTCCCATCTCGGTGCGCCTTGGGAGAACGCACATCAGGCCTTGCCAAAATCCTCTAGGATTTTGGCCCAATGAAATAAGTGACCGACATGGGAGAACGCTCTATCCAATTCACACGGATCGAGTGCTCACCCATGAAGACCGGATCTTCGGCCACCTTGGGCGAACTTTCGGTCACATTTGTTTTTATTTATTTTTATTAGCAAATAATTGTTGGAGAAGGAAGGAAAGCAGGCCAAAAGAGGAGGAGGGAAAATACGGCTAAGTGTTGGAACGCATTGTTGAAGACCTCGGTCAACCTAAAAGGAGCTTCAGTCAACTCAAGGTCTTAGGCCAAATTTTATCGACACCTTGACTTGATTATCTGATCAATCAGATTATTTGGTCAAGGGAAGGTCAAGGTTCACATTGGCCCAAACCAGTTCCCTGACGTTCAAAGCATGATCCACCCGATGACGCTATTTTGAACGAGCCCGCGCGCACCCGTGAGCCTAACGGGCCTTCATTCAAACTGACCTCATGCACGTCAACATTTTGTCAACTAAGGACATCTGGAGTCTACGTTTCAAATTGGCCAGCGCCAATCCCCCGGTATCCAGAGCTCAGTTAACCCGAGCTCGCGCACGCCCATAAGCAACGGCATATCTTCATCCAAACTGACTGTGCTCATGTCAACACTCAGTCAAACAAAGACGCTTTGATGTAAAATTGGAGTACATCGCCGGACAAGCCCCCATGACCGCACATGGGTTCACTAATTTGGTTGCTAATTTTGCAGGAAGAACACCTTCCGAGGATGATTGGAAGGAACCAAAGGATGAACCCGATTGGTGTCTTACCACTGCGACCAGGACACGCCCGACGCGCCCAGCTGAGACATGCCCGGACCTCCCGACCACGACACACCCGGCGCCCACCCCCACGACCATGATCCGACGACCCGCAAAGGATCGATCGTCGGCCTAGCCGAAGTCCTCTAAGACTGCGGCCCAATTGAATAAGTGACCAACATGGAAGAACGCCCGATCCATTTACCACGGATCGAGTGTTCGACCATGGGCCAACTTTCGATCACATTTACTTTTTATTTATTTTTATCAGCAAATAAACCTTGGAGATGGAAGAGAAACAGCCCAAGGAGGAGGAACGCACAAGGCCCACAAAGGACCGCTGTGGCCGAACCATGGTCAAACCACGGTCAAGTCACGGTCAAGCCACGATCAACCCTTGGTCAACCAGGAGACCTTGACAAAATCTCATCGGCCACTTTACTTAAGTCACGCAAGGATTTATCGGTGTCCGAGGCTTAGACACCCGCGATGCACACTTTAGGACCTCAACGGTCAACCAAAGCTTTAAATCAGAATTACCCATGCCCATACATTCTTTCGGACCACCTAAGAGCGCCTGAAGACACATTTCAAAATGGCACGTACATTTTTAAAATGGCCCGTGCCCACATTTCCCTTCAATTACACTCCCGCATCATAAATTCCTCATTCGCCCTAGCCATTTTCCTCACCCCCAATCCGAGCCCTGTGTGCGCACATTAGTCTGACCCACGGTGCGACGACCCTAACCGGTGCACATCAATCCTGGAGTCGTCGTTTCAAATTTAACAAGCCTGTGCGCGCCCACGATTATAACAGACCAACATTCAAATTGACCAAACGTGGATCTTCACTCGGTCAACACAAGAGCGTCAGGATCTTTCATTTTAAATTGGCATGTGCGTATCCCTCGAAGCCCGGAGCTTGGTCAACCCTTGACAGACCATTTGAAAAGGCCGCGCGCACTCATGAACACAACGGGTCTATATTCAAAATTAACCGAGCGTAAATCTTCACTCGGTCAACATAGGAGCGCCTAAAGACTTCAATTCAAAATGGCCCGCACGCATCCCTTGATGCTCGGAGCATGATCAATTTTGAAAAAGCCGCGCGCACCATTCCTCGGTCAACCGATGGTCGTCCCCGGTCCACCTTGGTCTCCATTCAAATTAAGCCGCACTTATCAATGTTGGTTCGAATTTCCAGTTGAAGAGGAAAGCATCAGGACCTTCCATTTCAAATTGGCACGCATCAAATCCCTTGATGCCCAGAGCTTGGTCAAACTTCGGTCACCATTTTTGAAAGAGCCGCACACACACTCCCTCGGTCAACCAAAGGTCTTCCCTGGTCAACCACGGTATACATTCAAATTCAGCCGAGCATATCCCCATTGGCTCGAACCATTAGCTGAAGAGGAGCATCTTTGGTCTCACCAAAGTCAAGGAAGATCTTTCCCGGTTAATGCAAGGCGTCCACCAAATTGTAGTGCTTAAAATATTTCTTTCTCATTTTTAGTTTAATTGTTATTTAAGTGTATCGGTCTTCCACTTGAAAGGCAGAGAGAATTTGAATAAAAATTGTGCAAATGCACCTTCTTCCCGAAAGGATTTAGGCTCTTTCTGACGTGCCCTTCTCCGGTAAGTAATATCCAGCCAAGAGCGTCAACCCTTGCGCGTACGATCGGTGGGTCATATCTGAGTGCGAGTGAGGTATACCAACCAGACACTTTGATTGCTCAATTGTCTGACTTGTCCAGCCATCTTAAACCAAAAACTCTTCAGAATCCATTTCACCCACTAGCTATCATTTCCTCCCATTTTCTGATTACACCCTTCATTCGACCACCCGAGCCATCTTTCCATTTTATCGAGTCATTCACCATTTCTTTCGACCATTCCCAATCTTTTCCATCCCATTCCAACTCCCTTTCATAAATCTCCCATTCGCCCTCAAACCAATTACCTCCGCGCCGCACTCACCTTCAATTCGAGTCCCGTGTGCGCGCACTAGTCCAACCCACAACGTGCCGACCCTTCCTGGTGGCACATCAGGACCCCATCCGCTTCCTGCCCGACAATGTCAAGTACTCTTTGAATCATTTCTCAAATTCCTTTTCATCTTTTCCTCTTGGTATTTGTTTGCTATCGGTCTCCTGCCAATATTTAGCCTTGGACGGAATTTACCGCCCGATTTGGGCTACATTCCCAAACAAATCGACTCGTAGACAGCGCCTCGTGGTGCGACAGGGTCCGAGCGCGACTGGGCTCTTGCCCTCTTTGGCACCCCCTTCCAGGAGACTTGAGCTCGGTCCGTCGCTGAGGACGCTTCTCCATACTACAATTCAGACGTCGTAGACACCCGATTCTCAAGCTAGGCATTTCCCGGCTCACTCGCCGTTACTAAGGGAATCCTTGTAAGTTTATTTTTCTCTGCTTATTGATATGCTTAAACTCAGTGGGTAATCCCGCCTGACTTGGGGTCGCTCGTCATTCGTGTCTGACTCACCAACGCACTAGGGTCGTCAAGAGTTCTCCAAACGGCACCCTGCGAGTGCAACGTATTCATCGAGGGCATGTCAACCACCGTCGATCACGCCGCGAGACGCCGAGGACTCCGTTTTAGACCAACCGCAATGATTTCGCACGAAAGGCCAATGTCTGCGCCCGACCACCTCTCCCAACCAGCCCGAGCAAAGAAGCATCACAAGTCTACTTCGATTCATGCAATTGACATGGTTTTTCTTTTGGTGCGAGGCTACGATGCGTGACGCCCAGACAGGCGTGTTGTCGGCCAGTAGGCTTTGGGCGCAACATGCGTTCAAAAACTCGATGGTTCACGGGATTCTGCAATTCACACCAACTATCACATTTCACTACGTTCTTCATCGATGCAAGAGCTGAGATATCTGTTGTCGAGAGTCGTTCGATATTTTTATCAAGTTTGAAAGTACTCATGCATCCCAACATCGAGACTAGGGTAAGCTTTCTATGTTACGCATTCCTTGACACAACTCGCGCCGGGGTTGTTTAGGGGGTTAGAGGCGTGGGAGGCAGTGATGTGCCGCCCGGAAGGGTTGGCGGACCATGGTCGAAAGAATGCGTGTACACCAAACTCGGGAGAGAGGGTTGTGTGGCAATCGGGAAAATGGACTCGGGTGAAATATGGATTTGGGATGCAAAAGTGAAATGGGCTAAGAATTAATAGGAAGGATGTGGAAAATGATGGAATGTCTCGAAGAAATAAAGAGATGGCTCGGATGGATAAATCGGGCTCGAAATCGGACAATGGAGGAAGGTGATAGCTCGGGAAATGGTTTCGGGATTTGGGAAGGATAGAAATCGAGGATGAGGTTGTATAAGTCGAACACTTGAGCAATCAAAGTGTATGCCTTGGTAGACCTCGGTAGTGTTTGGATGTGACTCACCGATCACACTCACGAGGGTTTACACACTTGGCCGGATATAACTCACCGGAGAAGGAGTGTTGAAAAAAGCTTCAACCGAAAGGTAGAATGTGCAATGCACAATTTTATTAAAATTCTCTCTGCCTCTAAAGTGTGAGGCCGTGATGTGCAACGAGAGAACATAATGGAACTAGCCCCGATGAGCACGCCCAATTTCAATAATTTGTGTGCTCATTTTGCAGGAAGCTTAACCTCGGAAACAATGTACGAGGCAAATCGAGAGAGGTCAAGAACTTTGCTTGGTGAGCGGCCGAGCATGTCCAGCCACGACGCGCCCAGCGCGCCAGCCCCACGACCACGACCCGACGACCAGCGCACCGGACCGTGGCACACCCGAGTCTCCAGGTCATGACACGCCCGGGGCTCTGGACCATGACACGCCCGGCGCCCAGCCCCAGGACCTCAACGCACCCAACACGCACAACCGAGACACACCCCAGGCTCTCGACTACGACACGCCCGATGCCCAACGGGTGCCCCACGATCACAACCCAACGAACAATGGAGACACGGTCGTCGGCCTAGCCGAAGTCCTCTAGGGCTTCGGCTCGATGGAATAAGTGACCGACATGGGAGAACGCAGGTCCAAATCTCATGGATCGAGTGCTCACCCATGGGCCCTATTTTTGGTCACATTTAGGTTTATTTCTTTTAACCAACAATTATCCTTAGAGAAGGAAGAGAAAAGCAGCCCAAAGAAGAGGAATGCAGATTCCGTAGGCGAAGGCCCACAAAGGACTACCACGGCCGAACCTTGACCGACCTGCGGTCAAGCCTCGGCCCACCTTTGGCCCACTAGAAGACCTTGACCAAATTCCATCGGCCACTTTACTTAAATCTTTAAGTATTTTGGTTAATTGAGCATGATGTGAGGGAGCTCCTAAGAGATCCAAGGAAGAAAAAGTGAAACCTGCAAAATCAACAAACATGGTAGCTAGTTGTCTTGCTCGGCTCCGGGTTGTCGCCCCCTTTGGTGGTTGTTGGTTCCCGAGCACATCAATTATCATCTTCCCTGGAGTGGTACTTCTGATATATCTCTCTTCTGGTTTTCGTTGCTTTGGCCTTATGGTTTTCGGGTAGTTATTATTCTGAACAACGGAGAATCAAAGCTTGCTTCCTCGGATTATCATTTCCTTCCTGGCATTTTCTTGTTTAATCTGCTATCTCTTCAGATATCTCCTCCGTCCGGGATTCTTGGCCTATTTTCTTGGGTATTCTGGGCAAAGCTACTTGTT
>QAOC01010104.1:0-11031 GCA_003255005.1 Begonia fuchsioides
AATCATTGATCGGATGCTGTTGAGGAATCAAGGATGACGGGGAGGAATAAAGGATGACGTGGACAATGTCCGAATCGCATTCAAAGGTTGCGGCATTTTTCATTTTTTTTATTAGCGATGTTAATCTAATTACATTTCATCCGGCCGAGACCGGTTCTATCTTGTTTCACCAAATATCGAAATTAATCGTCACAGTTCGATGTCTTATTTATTTGGTTCGATCAGGCCGGAGCGTGGAGTCACTGGTATAAGAATTTAGCTTTTTTTTGCTACATGTACTCGGAAGAAAAAGAACATCCTCCACTACTTATCTCTTGAATTGTGCACGTGTCAGGGAAAGTGATCGCCACGCCATTGCCGACCACAGCTCTGCGTTTCAACTTTTCTTTTGAGCAGACGAAGAAGACGACGAGATGAGATAGCACTTTTCACACCAGTGTTCTCCATTATCACCCATTAAAATGCACCACCACTACTCACCCTTTTAAGTCCTGAATCTTCTTCATTAATATATTACAGACAAATCTCGTGATCCTGTATCCAAATTCCAAGAGATGAGAATAAAAATGGCGTCACCATCCATCCACGAGTTTTGGATAAAACGTTAACACGCTGGCTTTCCTCCACAGTTCTGCTTGTTTTTCTTTTTATGGCATAAAGCTGGTGATTCCCTCTTTATTGGGCTGCCTTTCTCTCGTCCGGAACGATCACATTTCATCGCCGGAGTTGCCCGCCGGAGTTGCTTGCCGGAGTTGCTCGCCGCAAAAGCGTTGATTTGATGGGGGTAAACAGAAAACAGAGTGTTGTGGCGAGCACACGCCAGGCTGAGTTGTCCTCCATTCAATCTCGCTGTTTTGTCGTCTTCTTTTTCTCTATATTCTCTTTCCCTGCCCTACTCGTGGTCAAATATTTCACCTTCTGTATCAATTCTTTCCCTATAAATTGCCATTTGCTCCGCCGTTGAAGCCACGTCCGACGACGGAGAAGCCTACCATTCTCTCCTCCTCTTCTCTTCTCTGGAAAACATCATT
Source organism: Begonia fuchsioides (assembly GCA_003255005.1). Classification (NCBI taxonomy): domain Eukaryota; kingdom Viridiplantae; phylum Streptophyta; class Magnoliopsida; order Cucurbitales; family Begoniaceae; genus Begonia; species Begonia fuchsioides. The sequence continues at coordinate 1,032 of QAOC01010104.1, forward strand.
CGTATCTCGGGAGCTTAAAAATGGCGGAAAATGGCCATACCGATCCAGCCAAACAGAGACTTCTTCTACAAGACCACGAAGAGAAGCATTTCATGTCCAGCGAAATCGTCAGAGATATCATCATCGGCGTATCAGATGGCCTCACAGTCCCTTTCGCTCTGGCCGCCGGATTGTCAGGCGCTGACGTAACTTCCGGGATCATTCTCATCGCCGGTATCGCCGAAGTTTCCGCTGGAGCCATTTCCATGGGCCTTGGAGGGTATTCTCTTCTTTTTAGTATACGATATTTACACCAAGAGAACTCCATTGATGCTCGTTGAATATGCTTAAAAATGTATTTTCAGGTATCTAGCAGCAAAGAGCGAGGCCGATCATTACGCCAGAGAACTGAGGAGAGAACAAGAAGAGATTGTTTCAGTTCCCGATATTGGTATTCCTCTCTCTCTCTCTCTCTCTCTCTCTCTCTCTCTCTCTCTTTCTCTCTCTCTCTCGGAAAACCCAGGTTTCTTTCTTTTAATTTCATGCAGAGGCAGCAGAGGTTGCAGAGATACTATCACAGTATGGCGTGGAGCCAAACGAATCCGAGCCAGTAGTCAACGCTCTCAGAAGAAACCCTCAAGCCTGGCTTGATTTCATGATGAAGTAATTAACCGATTCCCATTTTTCCAATCATAAAAACAGTAAATTACTAAAAAAAATGTTCAAAAATTGCAGATTTGAACTGGGTTTGGAAAAGCCAGAGCCGATGAGAGCATTGCAGAGTGCGGCGACGATTGCCGTATCTTACGTCGTCGGAGGGCTGGTGCCTCTGCTGCCGTACATGGTGGTTCCCGTCGCGACAGAAGCTTTAGCTGCTTCTATCGTTTTGACTTTGCTTGCGTTGGNACGAATACGAGCCAGTAGTCAACGCTCTCAGAAGAAACCCTCAGGCCTGGCTTGATTTCATGATGAAGTAATTAACCGATTCCCATTTTTCCAATCATAAAAACAGTAAATTACTAAAAACAAATGTTCAAAAATTTCAGATTTGAACTGGGTTTGGAAAAGCCAGAGCCGATGAGAGCATTGCAGAGTGCGGCGACGATTGCCGTATCTTACGTCGTCGGAGGGCTGGTGCCTCTGCTTCCGTACATGGTGGTTCCCGTCGCGACAGAAGCTTTAGCTGCTTCTATCGTTTTGACTTTGCTTGCGTTGATAGTGTTTGGATTTGCGAAGGGCTATTTCACCGGAAATCGACCGATCAAGAGTGCTCTTCAAACGGCGTTCATCGGCGCCGTGGCATCTGCGGCAGCTTTCTCCATTGCTAAGGCTTTCAAAGCTTGACTCTCTCGAGTGAAATTAGGCTGTCTTCCTGTTTTTCTTGTAATCAATGTCAGCTCTTCGCTTATTTCAGTGGATTTCATTGCTTCAAATCTTGAGTTTTAACGTCTATTTCGAAAAGAAAATCGTAATTTCTTGAACTCCACAGAAACGAAATCCAATCAAATTTGAATCCAAATGAAAAAAGATATAAAATTTTTAAAATCCCATTAATCTACGACGCAGAACGGAGCTCTGTTTGTACAAAACGTCCCCTGTTTCCGGGAGAAGAAGCAGAGCCTTCGATTTTGTTCAGAGGCTTTCCCTCGCTTTTAAAGTCCACGAGCTTTCTGATCGGCTGGCCTCTCTGTAGTCGGTCACACGTATTGAGCCTGGTCTGTTGCAGAGGCCCACTTGAAACTTATGACACCATTAGAAGAACAATCTTTGAACATCTAAAATCATAGAATAAAGTATACTTATTCTATACTTAGATTTTCAGGCTTCTATGTCGATCTAATTGACACGAGCAATTGAGTTACTTTAAAACCGCAAAGATTTGGTGTAAAAAACCGTACGAAATGAAGATTTAACCAAAAAACCCGACCCGAAATTCCAACCAATTACCCGCTTTTGCCTACTCACATTACTTGAGAAACCCATTGAAAAGGAGAAGATATAGGATTCTTGGGATAGAAAAGTTGGATAAGAACCAAAATCACTTGCTCTTTTCCCCATTGACTAGTGGGGGACTTGGGGGTGGATCCTAAGGTAGTGGAGATGACATAAATACACTATAGGGAATCTCCATTTCCCTGCAGTCCGGTTCGGTTTGTCTATCCTTGATCGGTTTTGTTGAAAATGAAATCGACCATATATTTCTCTTATGTTCATCGGCTAAACTTGAACATGTTTTTTTGCTGTGTGGTGGCAGTTAACAAACCCTCTGAAGAAGACACGTGGCACTGTGTTTTGTCGTTTAAGGTTCTCCACAAATTGATCTCAGTTCTTAGCTTTTACGGTCTAAATGAATTCTTTTGTCATTTTTTCCATTCTAACCTGCAATTGGAGCGGTTTAATTCTGGGAATCCAAATCGAACCAAGAAGAAATGTCATGAAGCTATTGAGATAATTAAACTGAGTTCTTTTGAACCTCTTGTGTAATTCGTTCAAAAATGAGTCTGAATGGTACAAAATCGACTCCAATTTCAGAGTCATTATCAACTAAACTAGCCAAATAGGAAGATCTTCACGTTTTACCCCCCAAAGTTCACGTCTTTAACTAGCTATCCCTTTTCTCTATGGCTTAATTAGATGCAGTAAACACTAGATCCACGCATTCCGAACCCAGAAAGTTGAGATGCGAGGACCTTCTTCTTCTTCCTTGGCTGCCCACTTGGGTCGGTTCAAAACGAGCCCTCTTTGAGGGCTTAGGGTGTCTAAACACTGGCTCTGATTGATTATACCAATTTGAAGAAGATGAATCTAAGCTTTTCCCCATCTCTGTAACCAGTTTCTGAAACTCCTCTTCCAAGTTGTAGTTCATACCCTGCAAAAGCACAGAGAAAGTCTAAGAATCGCCGGATTTTACGTTGAAATGAACAAATCGTTTCAGGGCATTGTACCTCTTTTCTTACTTGGGACATGAGGGATACCATTTCTTGCATAAACTCACAGAATCCCTGAACCGAAATCGAAATCAGAACGATTAATCACTCGAATCAAGCAAGAAAACACATAAAATAACCAAGAAACAGTAGGATAACTACCTTATCTTCTTCGTCCTTCGAGTCGTAAAGGCCAGCATCATAAATCGCTCTTTTTCCTTGGTCTGATAAAACTGATGCCATGCATAAAGATACGAATTAACAGGAATAGACGCTGGAGAGACAGTTACAGACTTGTATTGCGAGATAATCGTTCTTATTTTTGTTCCAATGAAGTGATTTCGTACCTGTGTATGCTTCCAGGATCTGTTGAAATTTCTGCTTGGCCTCGCCGTAAAAGGAAGGTGTTCTAACCCATCTGTCCGGATGCCATTGCTGCATTGCAACACAGAGAATTCAACAAATTAACTCTCAAGTTCATATGAAAAAGAAGGCAAAAGAAGATATTTAAAATAGTCGAATCAACCAAGTTCATATGAAAAATGGGGAAAGGGAGACCGACAAAAAGGTACATACCATCGCAAGCATGCGGTAAGCTCTGCGAATTTCAGCAATGGAAGAATCGGATCGAACACCAAGAACATTGTAGAACGACATGAGGAGAAATCGAGGAAATAGTGTAACCCAGAAAGAGATCCACCCAGAGCTCACCCTTGAAATCGTAGAGTGCGGAATCTGAGGGCTAAAATTAGAAAACTCTGGATCGACGAGTAGCTTTGGAAGAAGCCGGAGAAGCCTTAAATTAAGGAGAGGAAGCATGAAGATGGGAAGGTTCTGGAAAACTGGTGGCAATGAGGTGGCACGTTCTTTTCATCGTATAGATATTTCGGCGGCCAAAGATAACCTAAGGCTAATGATGACAAGACGAGGTTTCTAGAACCTCGAAGTGGAAGAAGATTGGGCCCACGTAAGGCTAATGGGCAATCAGATAAGAGATTTCCCAAGTGACATAGATTGATCTCTCGTAAATAATTAGAGGAGAATATGATTAGTTAAAGGTCAAGTGGCATACCTCATAAGCTTGGATAAGGTCTGAGGCTTGGAACCCAAATGCTACACCTGTGAAAGTAAGCACCAATTGAATGCATTAGTGCAAGGCTAATGCTACACTTACATAAGACAATCAAGACATATATCACTCCCTGAAATATCCCTTTGAATTTCATCAAATTCAAGGGCAAATGAACAGCCCTGTGTTTGAGTGGAGGAATCTGTAAGAAGTTGATGTTATAAATGGGGCTCAGAAATTTGTCCAAGGAAAGGTTCTCAAAATCAAACAAAATGGACTATTTACAGAATATAGTCCGATCATTTCCATGCTTCAGAGGGTAATATCATCTCCCAAAACATCTCATTCGCGAAGAGGTGAGAGCCGATGAGCGGAGTTTCAACCCTGCAGATCCACCGGGAAAATATGAAACGGCATAGTATGCTAAGGCAAAAACAAGATCCTGATGCTCAAAAACACACTATTTTTAGTTTAAAATGTAAGAAGATAAGAAACACCAAGGCAAGACCATCCGACAGCTTAAATGGTTCGATTAAGTTTCATATGAAAAGACAAAGAACGTGAGTTTAAGAGGGTAGGCTTAACAGACCTGTATCACAGAGAAGAGCACAGAGAGAACATAGCTATGAAGTGCCATGGAAACATATATGGTACCCACCATGCTGCCCAAAAAATATTGATGTGAAAGCAAGTCTCTGAATTGTTACGGAACATAATTTAGTATCAAGAAATGAAAACAAAATCTCATTTGTAATTCATATTGAGATCTAAATACATCACTAGACACAGTAAGTAGATAATAAATCTAGCAAAAAACCTCTTTAGAAACCATATGGGAAAGTTGATTTTTAGGGCCCCTGAGTGCAAAGAAGGATCCAATGATGAACACGCATCCAACCCAGTTGCCGAAAATAAACCAAAATACATGAGGGCTTTTGCAGATGGGACATTGCTCGTTGCACACTGAAAGTTCCCAATGCAATATGTAAAAAGACAAAAGGGTATCCCTACAAAATTCACAACACGATCACACTAAGTCCAAAGAATCATCAAGCCCTTTTAAGCTTCAAGGTTAAGAAGTCATTGCATATCGAAGCAAAATCAAACTACAATTTGATGGATAGCCATTAAAACTTCACCTATGAACACCATTGCCACACCAGAATTGAAATGCCATCAAATTACAGTGGAGCGGTTTTTCTGGTCTTAATCTGAAAAAAAAACTACATTAAACCACCGAACACTCGCTTCGTTAGCTGTTCTGGTATTTAATCCGAGCCAAGTAGAAGTGCAGGGCTGTGTATTGGATGAAACTCCACCCCATTGAAAACTAGCTTGCGACTAGCAAAAGCTCATGTGGGTTTTGGAGTGAACTCAATACCCTCTCTCTCTCCTGTCCGGGTTTGGAGTTTTCAAAAATGGCTTCTTCTCTGTGGAAGCGGTCGATCCAACGAGAGAAATAAGAAGTGAAGCCGCCGTCGAGCCATTTAAATGTAGGTGCCTGTGCACTTGCTTATTATACCATGAGGCCTATGGTCTCTCTCTCTCTCATCCACTCTCCGCCCATCCCCGGGTAGCTTTATTGCTCAGGTCCGCAAGTAACTTGGCGCCGCCGTGGCTTCTCCGGCCGACCTCTTTACAGCGGGACAGCCTGGTTCGATGCTGCTCTAGAACAGACGTTGCGTTCAAACTCGTCAGTTTCCCCCTCCAGTCAATAGGGGTGGGCAACAACGGGTCGAAACGGATCGGATTCTGACCCAATCGATTCGACTTGTTCGGATCGGATTCGAAAATATGAAAGTTGACCCGATCCGATCCGTTGATGAAAAAAGCAACCATAATCCGATCGGATCGGATCGAAACGGATCGGATCGGATCGGATTAAGAAAAAAATATAGAACAACTTATCTCCACAAAAAATATATTTACAAAAGTTGAATAAGGTAAGCTCTTTGCGGTCATTCAACCTAGAACAACTTGATTGACAGAAACTAGAGCAAAAACCGAAAGGAATTTTAAGCAATATTTAACTGTATGACTTTGTTCCTCAACTACATGCGTAAACAAACTCCATTAGCTAGTCAAGGCAGAGTCTTCAAATGTTCTCAATGAATTCATTGATAACAAAAGCATCGGCAAAACAATTATCTATCAATCATATAATCAACAAAGAAATAATTTAGCCCCAAGCTCCCATCGCATAAAAATAACCAAAAACCATATTAAACCATAGCATCAACTAACACCACGATAAAACCGAATTAAATCCCGAAAATTCCAAACCTAGAACAAGCAAACGATTTCAACCCTATACGTAAAAATTACAACCCGCACGAAGTAAAGTCCACCGAAAGGGAAAAAGAAACATACGAACTAGGAGGAAAAAATTATAAAGCGAGAATCCAAAGGTTCGCAAGAAAAGAACAAGTACAGAGTAAACTAAGCGCAGTAGTCGGATAATTACCAGAGAGAAGCTCGATACGGCAATCGAAAACTTGCTAGGAAGAAATCACAACTTCAACATTCATAATCGCCGTTCTGACGGGAAATTACCGACTGAGACGAGACGGATTTTATCGGAGAGAATGATTCGATATCTAGGGCTGCTCCCAAGGCGGCCGGGGCGGGAGAGAGATGACTTCACTTCGCCGGCCATCTTTCCGACCTCTTTCCGGAGATCATATAGCTGAGCCAGGCACAGTTCGAAGTGATTTCGGAGTTCTCGGCATTCCAGAGCAAGACGAGCATGCTCAAGACGGTTCTCAGTCACCTCATCTTCGCCAATTAAATTTTGGTAGAGTTCATCCTCACCGGAAGAGGTCGTTGAAGGCGTGAACGAGACCGATATTGGAGCAGGCGATTTAGGCGGGAAAACATAATGATACAGACTCTGTATCAAAGAAAGAACCGGAGAGGCGGAGACGGGAGAGCGGAGAGATGAGAACAAAGAGAGGCAGAAGCTTTTTATTTTATTTGACCTAATCCGTTGATCGGATCGGATCGGATCCGATCCTGGCCCAATCCGATCTGATCCGAAATAATTTTTCTGGACTCGACTCGTTTGCTTATGTTCGACCCGTGGATCCGATCCGTTTGATCCGATCCGTAAGGATCGGATCGAGTCCAACGGATCAGTTCGGGTTGCCCACTCCTACCAGTCAAAGACAATCAATTCGTTTGACCATGAAAAATTAAACCACTTATCGCTGCACAAAATTTGACAAAGGTAGATTTAGATTAAACGAAATCCAAGTATTTCGAGAAAAAAGTTGGGTTTTGGTGACTTGAAACACACTAATGTCTGCGTTGGTTCAAACAATTTGGAAACGTGGTACCAAACCGAACACGACTCCAAATTAAACCAGGCTCAAGCGCGATAAAATGGGATTAAAAAACCGGCTGGCCTAGGTCTGAGGTTGGCCAGCCCAACCAAGACGTAGAAAACATGGTGGTCTTAGTCCAGGATCCGTGCGGGCCATCTCGGACGAAAGCACAATTTCTCGACTTTTAGCTTACTCCGATGACGGCCGGAGCTCCGACGAAAAACATGCAGACCGGACTTTCAATTTCCAAAATAATTTACGGTTCAAGTTGTCAAACATAAAACGTACAAGTTAAATTTCCACGAGAACACATTATAAACTATAACATAAAAGAATTCATACCCTACAAAATAGAAAGTAAAAATCTTCTATTCTTGAAATAAAATTAAAAAAAAAAGTAGCCTTCAAAAACATTCACAAACTAGGTTTTATATCCACTTCGGACAGGAAAAAACTACTGTTTATGTACTAGTATCTACGTGGATCAACAGAAACCTTAAGAGCCTGAATCTAACTGAACTGATCATGATCGCCGGCGGCAGCGTTACCGGATAGATCGAGCGTCTGATGGCGGCAATCTCTTCAACAAAAGGATAAATGAGATAAGAATATGATGTTACATATCAAATATTGAAGAAGGTTGATGCGAAGAAAACTAAGAAAGACTAGGAAGGAGCTCCCTTCAGTCCAAGACGCGACAGAAATGAGTGAACCCGGCTCCTGCATCGTTGGATCAGAAACACACCATTTTATGTGAGCTTTTGAGCCAACGAGTCAGCAGCTGAGCTTCACTTCCCATTCTTGTCTTGAACTGGACTGCGGAGAGCTCCTTTGATTCTCTATTCCAACTCTACAAACCAATTTTATGAATACCCTCGACCAGAAAAATCCTTAACTTTTCCAGGATTCTCAGAATTTATCTACTAATTGTTTACCGATGAGCTGAAAAAGCGAACGATCAAAGCTCAGACCAGATCCCTTTTGCATGCAGGGTATTCTCTGTTGACGACGATCTTTCTCTCAGGTTTGAATCCACGAACCACATATCTGCATTCAGATCTCCTTCCTAAACTTTGTAAGAAGAAAGAAATCTTACCCAAAAAAGATGCAGAAATTTCGATGGTAAAAATGGCAGAAACAGGAAGAGGTAAAGATATCATACGACATGGTTGAAACAAAAACTGGAAGTGTATTTAATAGATATATATGAGAAATTGGAGATTATGAGACTGAGAGGGGATACAGAGAGAAAGAGAGAGGAGAGAGAGAGAGGAATGTGGGGGAGCTGGAAAAGCCGACATGAAATCTAGAGGGAGACAGAGATATAGATTTAGGGCAGGCATAAGATGATATGAAGTTTGAACACTGGCAAGGCCTTTTCAATCAAAAAGTAGACAAGTCTCCCTAATTTCATAACCTGCTTCTGATATCATTTTACGCCAGCTGGATGTACAGTATAAACATGATTATTCATCGTTCTATCCCTTCAAGTTCTGTTCTTGTTCAGTTGCTTCTCAATCTTCTACTTCCTAAGGTTTTCATGGCAAACCAGACATGAACAGCACGCCATAGTTCAAGCCGAAATCTATTTGAAGCAGTATTGGTAGTGGATTCTGTCAACAAATGACTGATCGGAGCTGTAAAATACGTAGTGGACGATGGAAGAGATGATCAGTTGAAAATACTGCTTTCTTCCTTCAAATTATGGCGAATTATAACAAGTCAACGACACTAATACGAGGTAGGGCCAAGAAAAGGTGCCAGATTCAGCAGAAAACAGGAGAAAGTGTCTGGTTTTTTGTTGGAGGAGAGCATCATAAGCCTGAGCTTTGACTTTTTGATTCAGACAAGGAGCAATGGTGGGTCATCTTGCTCCATTGTTGATAAGTGGAGCCTCCTCTACGCAGAAACACCCACTAGGTTCAGCCTCGTAGTGGACCTGGTCGGGGCTCGCTGATTAAACGGACGTTGACTTGTAGTTTGTCCATAGGCTGGCCGATCTGGACCAGTAAAAGTTCATCCAATTTTTAACTTGCCGACCTCTCTGTTAACCCTGGGACGGCTCTCCGGAACTGGCTCCGGCGACCAGGCTGAGCTTGAACTCCGATTGCGACTTCAATTTTCTTGACAGCCAGGAATCGGTAAGGCCTAGCTCACATTTTCCTGTCTAATCCTATCGCAAATGCAGCTTCTCTTGTCTTCATAACCTCTAATAATGACACCATGGAGGATCCATCCGATGAACTCACTTTCATTTGGTTTAGAGATGGTTGATAACCAAATCGATTGAAATGTTTTAATAGATTAAATAAAGTTTTTCTTTCCATTTTTCTGTAGTTATAAACCAAACCCACCTTCATATTTTGCAGAGAAATCTTGTATTGTGGCTTCTGCTTTGCGGTTCCGTTTCCGATTTACTGAATCCATTGAAGCAATCATCGAGAAAGGAGAGAGCTTTCTTAGCTTGAGGAAGATACCATCTCCTTCGTGTAAGGCTCGTCTTTCTTTCTTTCTTTCCTCTTTTTGTTTCCTAAAGCCAAAAGTTCTCCCATTTCCTCGTTTGATCCTCTCTTTTGTCGGAGTTCATAACGGATTGCTTGTTCGGATTTGGGTTTTTTTCCTTCTAATTTTTATGAACCTCTTTCGGGGTATTCTTCCTCTCTCATCTCCTTTTCTGGGTTTTCTCCTTTCCATTTTATGTC
>QAOC01010109.1:0-31314 GCA_003255005.1 Begonia fuchsioides
AAATGTGTGTTTAGTCTCTTAACAGATCGAGTGAATTGAGTGGAGCCATTTGGCGCCATTTGAGAAGATTTAGGGCTTCGGCTTAGGTCTTAAAGCTTAGGGTTTGCATTTAAGGCCTCAAAGCTTAGGAATTAGGATTTACGTCTTAGGGCTTTGGGCATAGAGCCTAGGCTTAGGGCTTACAATTTATTTCTTAGTGCTTAAGGCTTAGGACTGAAGATTTAACTCTTGGGGCTTAGGGATGTAGATTATGGCTTTGGATTTATACTAGTTTCTTAGGGATTATGGCTACAAGTTTCAATTTAAGGCTTTGGAATTAGGATTTATGTCTTAGGGCTTTAGGTTTAAGGCTTACGATTGATGTCTTAGGACTTATTTGTTAAGGCTTTGGACTTTGGATTTATAAGTTAGCGCTTAGAGCTTAGGATTAAGGTTTATGCTTTACGGCTTAGGGCTTACTACTTAGGGCTTAGGATAATTAGTTAAAGACTAATTGTCATTTTCTTAGTAATAAAGAATGGTATAATAATTAGTTATTTAAAGTGCACGAAATTTGGAATTTATGATTTATCGTTCTGTCAAAATGATATCTAATCATATTGTAATTGCTTAGGTGTGGATATATAGGAAAGATAAAATGAATTAGTTCATATTTGTCAATGTTATACAAAAGTGATTGAAAACTGGAAAATCTGTCTAGTTTCAGGTTTTGTATTCAAACCTTATGTTAGACTAATCCAACGGCAAAGGCCTTTTACCACGTTAAAATAGACACCTTGAGTGAGATTTGAGCTTTAAAATGAAGACATTTGGAGTTGTATATAATAAGTTATGATACTTTGAAGTTTCTGCAAAACAGTGAACAATATTCCAGATTACGATTAATAGTTTTTTATTTATAGGTTGTGAAGTGATTAAAAGGCATTGATTATGTGTTTTCCTAATTGCTAAAGACTTAGGTAAGTAATGTTATGTTTGGGTTTTGCCTCTTTGGGCCTCCACCATGAAGTGTTAGGTTATGCTTGTTTCTTATTACATGAATTGTTTAGTGTTTAGATAGAATTTGTTGAATGATGGTATTTGGCTCAAAGATATGTTTTGAAGTGTTAATTTGGATTGATTTATGAATGTCATGTTTTTGGATATCAAGTTGCAATTATGTTAATATCACAAAGATTTGGTTTATGTCAAAACATAATAAGTATATGCTTCTAGCAATTGTTATGTAGTTAAGCTAATGTAACTTACGAAATGTTATTGAAATTGATATTGACTATGATGTGATGAATTGTTATGTTTATGCTACACATGTTAATGATGTGCTTGGTACATCCATATTATGCATGTTCATGGGCATCTCATGCATCATGTTTTCAAGAAAGTTACGAACTATTTACATGCATGAGATTTCATATGAAACAAAATATGAAAATGGTTCATTCGGGTTGAGCTCGAATAACCAACAAAAGACGAAGATAAAAGAAAGAAAGAAAGAGAAAGTTACGTAAATGTCATTGGGAAGGGGTTTGAGTTGGGTGTCCCCTTAGGTGGACTCAAGTTTGTGGTCTCTCAACCCTTGGAATCGAGTTGGCTGTCCCCTTAGGTGGACTCAATTTCGTGGTCTCTCGTTCCTTTCCAGGAAGCCCCAATGATAAGGATGCATGAAAATTAAAGTAAAGCAATACCCCAAATGAAAAGAAAAGAAAATGTTTTACAAATTCATATCATGTTTGCATTCATGCATTTCATGCTTTACTTACTGAGCACTAGGCTCATAGATGAACTTTGTGGTGTAGGTGATGCTAACGTTCAGTTGATGAAGAGCTCCCATGGCCGTGGCTACGTGGCTATTAGAACGATGTTGTCCAAGCAACGAATGAGAGGATTTTTATTTTAATGTATTTTATAACGAACATGCAATCATGTATTCCTCCAAAAGAGATTTAAATTATAAATGTGTTTCAAAGTCTTCTGCTACTAGGTTTTACAAATGCATGATCGTAAACAAAAAATTTTATCATCTTTTTATGAAAAGCAAAGTTTACGAAACGGTACACTACAGGGCATTACAGAAGATGAGCTGAGGAACATTAAGGTTATTATCCCTTCCTTTAATGGATCTTGTAGTGGTGATGCTTTCCTTGATTGGGTTGAAAAAGTGGACAAAATCTTTGAATGTTATAACTATTCGGAAAAGGCCAAACTACAATTGGTTTCTTTAGAGTTGACCGGCTATGGTAGCCTTTGGTGGGATAGTGTGAGATCCCATAGAAGACGTGAGGGAAATGATGAAGTTTTGACATGGAGAGCAATGAAAACCTCATGAGGAGGCGATTTGTTCCAAGCCATTATAAAAAAGAACTTTTCCTCCAACTCCAAACTTTGAAGCAAGGCACCCTCTCGGTTGAAGATTATTTAGCCGAGTTTGAGACTTTACGGATTTGATGTGATCTTCAAGAACCCGAGGAGCAAATCATAGGAAGGTTCCTTAGAGGCCTAAACAAGGAAATCGAAAACATTGTGGAGTTGCAACCGTTGGATAATATGGATGTTGTCATCCAACTTGCTATGAAGGTGGAAAGACAAATCAAGCGGAAAGGCAAATGTGTTTCTAACCGGTTTGTACCAAGGGCCACAACCCCATTCAAACCATATCCTAAGAATGAAGATAAGCCGCCATTTGTTAAGCCTTGGAGTCAAAAGAAAGAGTTTGAAGTAAAGCCCAAAGATGATGGTACTCGGCCTAGGTCAAGAGAGATCAAGTGTTTTCAGTCTCTCGGGCTTGGCCACATTGCCTCTCAGTGCCCCAACAAACGAGTGATGGTTATTCTTGAGGCTAATGAGGTTATTAGTGAAGAGGAAGACATGGTTGAGACTAGTGAAGAGCAAGAGCCGATGCACAAGAAGGCCCTCTCTTAATGGTGATCCGCCGAGTTCTCACCACCCAAACCCGAGGTGAAGGGGTAGAAAGGGAGAACATCTTCCATAGTAGATGTCTAATTCAAGGGAAGGTATGTTCCTTGATTCTAGATGGAGGAAGTTGGACCAACGTGGCATCTAAAGATCTTGTAAAGAAGTTGAAGCTTGTCACTATGGAGCATCCAAATCCATATAGGCTTCGATGGCTAAATGAGAAGGAAGATCTCAAGGTTTCCGAGCAAATAAGTATTGAATTCTCTATTGGAGGTTATGTAGACAAAGTGTTATGTGATATGGTGCCGATGAGTGCAAGCCACATCTTGCTTGGAAGACCGTGGCAATTCGATAGAAGAGTTATCCATGATGGCTATACCAATCATTACTCCTTCAAGTTTGGTGGGAAAACCATCAAGCTCACACCCTTGAGCCTAGCCAAATCGTCCAAGATGAAGTTGCAAGGAGGGAGGGAGCAGCCAAATCTAATTTCTTTATGACCAACAAGGAGTTGATAAAGTCTATCCAAGGGGTAGGCCCGATTGTACTAGTTTTGTTTCGGGAAAGACTCCAAGAAATTGAGCATGTTCCGCATGAGGTTCAAACACTTCTTGAGGAGTACCAAGATGTGTTTCGAGAAGAATTACCTTGTGGTTTACCACCCCTTAGGGGAATCGAGCACCGGATTGATCTTTACCCGGGAGTTGTGCTCCCAAATCGGCCTTCTTACCGATTGAATCCCGAGGAGGCCAAGGAGCTTCAAAGGAAAGTCCAAGAGCTTCTTGACAAGGGGTTTATAAGAGAATCTTTAAGTCCTTGTGCTGTCCCGACTCTATTAGTTCCAAAGAAGGATGGAAGTTTCCGGATGTGTTTGGATAGTCGAGCCATAAATCAAATCACCATCAAATACCGGTTCCTGATTCCTAGGCTCGGAGACATGTTGGATGAGCTTAGTGGAGAATCCTATTTCTCTAAGGTGGACTTAAAGAGCGGATACCATCAAGTAAGGATGAAGGAAGGCAATGAATGAAAGACGGCCTTCAAGACCAAATATGGTCTCTTTGAATGGTTAGTAAAGCCTTTCGGATTATCTAACGCTCCTAGTACCTTTATGAGACTCATGCATTTTGTTTTGAAAGATTTATTCGGCAAATTTATAGTTGTCTATTTTGATGATATATTGGTGTTTAGTTTGGACTTTGCTACTCACCTTGATCACCTTAGATTGTTGTTTGATACACTCCGAAGAGTTAAATTGTTTGGCAACTTGAAGAAGTGTGCTTTTGTGCAAGAGAGAGTACACTTTCTTGGGTTTATATTTCTAAGGATGGCATGGAAGTCGATGACTCAAAAATTGTAGCAATCCGAGAATGGCCTATTCCAAAGAGTGTGTCAGAAGTTACGAGCTTTCATGGCCTTGCATCCTTTTACCGAAGGTTTATACAAGGATTTAGTTCAATTGTAGCTCCTTTGACCGATTGTACAAAGAAAGGAAAGGAGTTTTATTGGACTCCCGGTTTCCAAGAAAGTTTTGAATTGATAAAGGCCAAGTTGTGCAAGGCACCCGTGTTAGTGCTCCCCAATTTCAGCAAGGTTTTCGAGGTCGAATGTGATGCTTCGGGGCTAGGCATTGGTGCCATTCTTATGCAAGAAGGGAGACCCGTGGCCTACTTTAATGAGAAGCTCAAGGTTGCCATGATTACTTATTCAACCTATGACAAAGAGTTCTATGCGGTAATCCGAGCACTTGAAGTGTGACAGCATTATCTTCTCTCAAAGGAATTTATTATACATACGGATCATCAAGCGCTAAAGCACCTAAAGAGCCAAGGCAAGTTGAATAGAAGGCATGCCAAGTGGATGGAATTTCTTGAAAGGTTCTCGTACATCATCAAGTTCAAGAGGGGAGAAACCAATGTGGTGGCCGATGCTCTCTCAAGGAGGATTGTTCTTCTAATAGAGCTTACCACTAAATTCTTTGGTTTTGCTTGGATCAAGGATGCTCATAAGGAAGACCAAGATTTTGGCCAATGGTATGAACGGTGTTTAAAGAAGCAAGAATGTGGGTATTATCTTATGGATGGTTACCTCTTCAAGGGAGGCAAACTTTCATCAAGGAGGTTCATGGTGGGGGTTTGGCAAGTCATTTTGGCGAGAAGAAGACCTTAGAACCACTTCAAGAGCATTTTTATTGGCCTCACTTGTTTCGGGATGTGCACAAAGTGGTGGAAATGTGCATCATTTGCAAAATGGCCAAAAGTAGGGTTCTTCCCCAAGGGTTGTACATGCCCTTGCCCGTCCCAAGTCATCCATGGGTGGAATTAAGTATGGACTTTGTTTTGGGATTACCTCGGACTAGTAGAGCTAAAGAATGCATTATGCTTGTGGTTGACCGGTTCTCCAAGATGGCTCATTTTATAGCTTGCACAAAAACGGATGAGGCTAGCCAAATTGCCGATCTTTTCTTCAAGGAGGTTGTTAGATTTCACGGCATCCTGAGGTCTATTGTATCGGATCGGGACACCAAGTTTCTAAGCGCATTTTGGAAGACCTTATGGAGGAAGGTGGGCACAAAGCTCCTCTTTAGCACCTCTTTCCATCCTCAAACCGACGGCGAAACGGAAGTGGTGAATAGAACCTTGGGGAGTTTACTTAGAATTGTGGTTAGCAAGAAGCTCACGGATTGAGATGTCCAACTCCCATACATTGAGTTTGCCTACAACCGAAGTGATAGTGCCACCAAAATGACACCATTTGAAGTGGTGTACGGATTCAACCCCTTAACTCCACTTGACTTAGTACCACTGCCCTCCAAAGACATTGTGAATTGTAATGGGGCTAGCAAGGCTGAACAAGTGAAGAAGATGCATGAGAAGGCAAGTAAGGCCCTCCAGAAGAAGAATGAGTATTATGCTAGACAAGCTAACCAAGGAAGGAAAGACATTAGCTTCAATGTGGGAGACTTAGTGTGGTTACACTTGAGGAAGGAAAGATTTCCCAGGCAAAGGCGTTCGAAACTTTTACCAAGGGCCGATGGTCCTTTCAAGATTGTGGAGAAGATCAATCAAAATGCTTACAAGCTTGAACTTCCCGGGGAGTATGGAGTCTCGGCCTCCTTCAATGTCCAAGATATTTCTCCATATTTGGGGGATGAGCAAGAAGAACAAGAGGAAGAAGAAAACTCCTTGGATTTGAGGTCAAATTCTCAAGAACCCGAGGAGAATGATGTGCCATTGGAGACCAACACCGAGAATACATTCTGAGGGCCTATAACCCGAGCCCGAGCCAAGAAGTTTGCTAACATGTTTGCTTATTTTGTAGGATTATTTATGCAAGGAACCTTAATGGGAGAGCCAACTTTGGAAGATCAAAGACAGCCTAAACATCTTCTCACTTGGGAATTCTCCTCAATACCCACGGAGCAAAGTGGAGAAAGGGAAATGGAGGCAGCCCGAGACGACATCAACTTAACCGAGGATCCGACCTTTGCATGGCCCATGCAAGACCCAGAGGAGGGAGGTCCAAGACCATTTCACTCAAGTTCTTCATCAGCCCAAGTCCACATGGAGGGATGAAGGCCCATTTTTATGATGTCATTTTTAGTTTTATTGTTTTTTCGGTTTGAACAATTTCCGAGTGGCTTTAGATGGAATGTTTACGTTAGTATTAGGGTTTTATTTTTCTGAAGGGTTAGCCATGTGAAGACCCTCTTTTGTGCTTCAGGTGGTGCTGAAGGGGGGCACCATGGTCAGCCTTGGTGCCTCCTTTTCGGGTAACTTCTAGGAGGACCACCTAGCTGTTTTTCTCCTTTGTTTTGCCATTTCGGGTAAAGCAGATTTTGAATCATTTTGGGAGCCTTCTCCCCCAAAATTAGGGAAGATTTTAAGCTCACTTTGAGCTCAGTTGTAAGTAGTGAAGTTTGAAAATTAAAGATTGCATTTGCATCTCATTTTCCTTGGTGGTTCCTCCTCCTCCAAGACTCGGGTTTTCCGGTGAGTTACATCCAGAAACCACTGAGAGCTTTACTCCGGTTTTGGCTGCCATTGAAGCTTCGGTTAGCTAGGCCATACCACACTCCTTCAACCACGTTTTAGTGGAATTCCAGGGTAAGGGTGTGAACCCCAAAGCTCCTCCTCTGTTTGGGATTATTCCCCATTTTTCCAACTTTCTGATTTCCTCCTTTCCCGAGAGCTCTTTTGAGCACTCTAGCCATTTTCTTCATATCTTCGGATCCCCTTGTCCATTTACTGTGAAATTTTGACCCCAAAACCCACTCACCTTCATCTGCCTTCTCTACAAATTTCAGCTTGTAGCTCTATATGCCGCCGGAGATCTGGCCGGAGACATTTAACCATGTGTTTCCTTCACCCGAACCAATCTCTCTCATTTTCCCCTTCTTTTCTTTCTCCATTTTCTCCTTAACCGACCCAACCACCATTCCATTATCACATAATTAGGGCATAGGGGTTTGGTCTTACGACTTCGTGCTTAGGGCTTAGGACTTAAGTACTAGGGCGTATGGTTTAGGGCTTTGGGATTAGGTCTTAAGGCTTAGGGCTTAGGATTTAGGACTTTGCCTAGAGCTTTGAGAATTGGGCTTAGGGCGTGGGCTTTGGGCTTAGGGCTTTGGGCTTAAGATTTGTGATTTTAGGCTTAGGGCTTAAGGTTTATGAATGTGGGCTTAGGCCTTGGGGCTTTTTTCATAGAACTTAGGGCTTATGGTTTGGGGTTTTGAGGTTTGGGCTTAAGGTTTAGGGCTAAGAGCTTTTGGTTTAGGGCTTAGCATTTATGACTTTGGCCTTATGGTTTTAGGCTTAGTGCTTAGGATTTTAAGCATAGGGTTTAGGGATTTAACCTTTGAGCTTAGAGCTTTGGGGTTAGAGCTTGGGCTTAAGGCTTAGGCATATGGTTAAGGAATTAGGACGTAGGATTTAGGGGCTTAGGATTAGGGATTAGAGCTTAGGGCTTTTGAATTTTGGCTTAAGGTTTATGGGATTGGTCTTATGGCTCAGGCATTTGGGCTAAAGGATTTGGGTTTTGGGTTAAGGCTTAGTGCTTATTATTAGGGCTTAATGCTAAGGGCTAGGGGTTAGAGCTTGGCCTTTGGGCTTTGTGCTTAGGCTTTGGGCTTAGGGGTTATGCTTTGGTCTTTTGGCTTTGAGGTTAGGGCTTCAGGCATAGTGGTTTAAGTTTATGGCTTAGGGCTTAGAAGTTTACGATTAGGGCCTAGGGCTTAAGGCTTAGGGATTAGGTCTCAAAGGTTAGAGCTTAGGATTTAGTGCTTTGGGCTTTGCGCTTAGGGCTTTGTGCTTAGGGCTTAGGCTTAAGGCTTAGGGCTATGGGATTTGGGCTTTGGGCGTCGAGCTTAAGGCTTAGGGCTTCATGATTAGTGCTTATGGCATAGAGCTTTGGGATTAGGTGTAAGTTGTTAGAGCTTAAGGCTTACAAATCAGAGCTTTGGGCCTAGGGTTTAGAATTTTTGGCTTATTAAGGCTTTAGCCTTGGGCGGAGAGCATTGGGCTTAGGGTTTCGATATTAGGGCTTATGGCTTAGGTATTAAGGCTTTGGGGTTAGGGCTTTTGAGTTGTGGCTTTAGTCTTAATTTTTATGGCTAAGTACTTAGAGCTTATGGCTTAGGGCTTGAAACTTAGGTTTTAGGGCTGTGGGCTTAGGGCTGTGGGCTTAGGGCTTAGGCTATAGGCTTAGAGATTAGGACATGGACTTAGGGATTATGGCTTTCACCTGTGATCGATGGGCTTTAAGCTTTGGGCTTTTCGCTTAAGACCTAAGGCTTTGACTTTAAGGCTTAGGGCTTTAAACTTAGGAATTAGAGCTTCAAGCTTAAGGTTTAGGTCTTTAGGTGTAACACCCTTGCTTTTTGTGTATGGTACAATGATCTTGTGATTTAGTTTTGATGGTACGGTAAATTAGAAGTTGTGATTGATGAAGGGAAAAAAAAATTGTTGTGTATGAAGGATTTGAAGGAAAGTTAGAATAAATAAAACTCTCAATCATAAGATTAACCTAAGTTAATTAGTTATTACTTGAATGGACACCTCCTACTTAAATGGACACCTCATGCTTTCCTCTACCTCCACCTTAATTTTCTGTATAAAAATAATATATATCAAAATGTTATTATTAAATTTAAATAAATATGATTGGTGAATTTGGGGAGCAGCTTAAGTGGGGTGGAATGAGGAGAAAACACCTCATGCTTTCTCCACCTCCTCCTTAGCTTTTATTGAAGAGGTTTCCAATCAGATGGGGAAAGCCACAAAATTCATCTCTTTCTCTCAAGTTCTCTCTAATTTCGTGGGAGAAAAGTGAAGATTTAAGGATAGTTGAAGTGAGTGAGGGTATTTAGTGCATAAAAGTGAGATTTAGTGCACTATTGAAGCAAGAAAAGAGGAAAACAGGGAAGCCACGAATTTGGAAACTTTGGTTCCAGTTTTCTTTCCTCTAAGGTATCAATTCTTACACTATATTGATATCTAAGTGCTTGGGTTGGTTTAGAATGGTTCCTAGTGCATAAATTTTAAAGTTGTACCAAGATTTCTCAATTTCGGACAAATCTGCACAGTTTTAGAATTCAAATTATTACAAGGTTTTCGAGTGGTAATTTGATTTTACTCTCTTCAGATGACTTAAAGTAGACATCTTCAAAAAAGTTATGACACTTGAATCTTTGTAATTGGTCTTGTGTATCTCAAGTTATAGTTGTTGGAAGTTACTGCAAAATAGGGTATATCCGAGATTGCTCACTCAATTTTCTTTTATGTATTAAGGTTACCAAGTAATAAGTGTTAAAGATTAAGGGATTAAGTGATCAACTTAACGCTAAGGACTTCAAGTAAGTAACTCTGAATGTCTTTGGCCCAATTGGGACTACAATACAAAGAGTAGACTTTATGGATTATGATTTGAATTGATTAGGTGCTAGATTAAGTATGGATAATATTCTGTTGGGGTGTATTACACAATACACCGACCCAAACTCTTGGGATTGTTTGGGTGCTTCTTTGGAATTGTTTGATGATTGATATGTTATGTTAAATTTAATATTATCATTATAGGTTATATGAATGTTGTATGTCATGCATATGTACAATTGATCATGCATCATGTTTTATGAAAAGAACGAAAATGTTTTGCATGCATGTTTTTCATGATAATACAACTAGATATTGTGGAGGGAGTAGAGTAAGGCTGTCTCGAGGGAGGCCATACGGTGCCAATCCTCTATTCTGTAATCTTCAATATTTGATATATAAAGCATGTAAGTATGAAGCTGTCTTACGGATCGGGCCATATGGTGCTCATGAACTGTCCTAAATGGACCAAATGGTGTTCATTGAGCTGCCAGTGAAGAAGACCAAAGTAAAAGTATCAAGAAATCAATTGAAACGAAAATGGAACATGTTTAAGAAATGCATATTCATGTAGGCATTAAGAAATCATGTATGGTTATTTACTGAGCCTTAAGCTCATTAGATTAAGCTTTGTATTGTAGATGATGAGATTAGTGGTGAGGAGGTTTTTCCTTATCATTGATACAACGTGGTGGATGAGGTATAGCCGATGCTGATGCTTGGATCGTTAAGTGACGACCGGTGGGAGATGTATTTTGATGTTTAGTGTTTTCGAAAAATGTTTTAAAATATGTAATGTTTAAATGAGATTGACAATACATATTTATCAAAGTTTGTAAATTAACCTTATGTTTTGAACGAATACAATGCTTGATTAAGAAATTTTATATGGTTAATTTCTGTTTGTATTGAATGGATTTAACTATCATTAAGTCTTCCGATGTAGTTTTTATAAAATGTGTTAAAATAGTATTTTCTTATGCATAAAAAGCAAGTATGAAAATGGGATGTGACATTAGGCTTAAGTCTTAGGGCTTAGGCCCAAACCCCGAAGCCCAAAACTTAAACATGAAACCCGAAACCAAAAACCGAAACCCCAAAACCCAAACACGAAGCCTGTAACCTAAACTCCAAAACTCGAAACCCTAACCTCAATACACAAAACCTGTAACTTGAAACTTAAAACTCGAAACCCAAAACCCAAAGCTCGAAAAAAAAAAATCCAAAACCTAAACCACAAAACGCAAAACGCAAAACCCAAAACCCAACACCCAACACCAGAAAGTCGAACCCTAAAACCCAAAACCGAAAACATGAACACCCAAAAACCCGTAACTCGAAAACTAACTGAAACCCAAAACCCCAACCCCAAAATCCAAAACCCAAAACCTGAAACTCGAACCCTCAAACCAAAATCCTGAACACAGAAATGTAAACCCAGAATTCAAAACACAAAACTAAAAAGCTAAAAACCCAAAACCCAAAACGAAAAACCCAAAACCCAAAACTCGAAACCCAAAACCTTAACAACAAAACCATGACCCTCGAAACTTGAAAACCTTAAACCTAAAACAAAAAACCCGAAACACAAAACCCAAAACCCAAAACTCGTAGTCCAAAATCCAAAAACAACCCCAAAATTCGAAACTCAAACATGAAACACATAACCCTAACCTACTTGAAAACCCTGAAACCTAAAACCCAAAACAAAAAACCCAAAAACCTAAAACCAAAGACCCAAAAACCCAAAAACCCGAAAACTCAAAACCCGAACTCGAACTCCAAAACCCAAAAATGACCCCTGAATTTGAAACTCAAACCTAAAACACATAACTCGAACCCCAAAATCGAAAAGTCAAACCTTGAAACTCAAAACCTAAAACCCAAAAGTCAAACCTAAAATCTAAAACCCAAAACTTAAAACCTGAACCCAAAAACTCAAAACAAGAACCCCGAAACCCAAAACTAAAAAACACAAAACCGGAAACCCAAAACTTAAAAATTGAAACCCAAACCCCAAAAGCCAAAACTCGAAACCCGTAACCAGAACCACAAAACCCAAACTCGAACCTGAAAACTCCAAACTTAAAACCCAAAACCCAAAACTAGAAACCCATATTCCAAAAAAAGAACCACAAAAGCCGAAATTCTATTTTGAACCCACAACAAAAACTTTGAACATGAAACTCAACCTTTAACCCTTAAGATTCGAAACTGGAACCCTAAAACCCTTAATAAGAGAACTAAAACTCGAAACATCAAATCCAAAATTGGAAACTCGAAACTAACATAAAACTCGAACCCCGAAACCCAAAACCTAAACCCTAAACCCCAAACTCGAAACACAAAAATTAAAAGCTGAACAAAATACGAAACCTAAAACCGAAAACAAGAAACCTGAAATCCAGAACCTTAAACTTGAACCCTAAAACTGAATCCAAAAACTTAAACCCCAAAACCCAAAACCTAAAAGCCAAAACCCGAAATTCCCAAACCTGAACTCTGAAACAAAAACCCAAAACAAGAACTTTGAACTCCGATACTTGAAATTCGAACCCCAATTCCTAAATCCAAAACCTAAATCCCGAAACATAAAATCTGAAACACGTAACTCGAATCCAAAAACCCAAAACCCAGAACCCAGAACCTGAAATTCGAACACTGAAACCCAAAAATTGAACCCTTAACCATAAACAAAAAACTCAAAACACGAAACTAAAGAGTCGAAACCCAAAACAAAAACTTAAAACCCAAAACTCAAAACTCAAAACCCAAAACCCAAAACTCAAAACCCAAAACCCAAACTTTAAAGACAGAAATCTTAAAACCAAAACTGAAAAATGCTAACCAAAACCCAAAACCTTTAAGCCAAAACTTAAAACTTGAAACCTGAAACACGAAACCAAAAACTAGATACTCACAAAAACAAAACTCAAAACCTGAAACACGAAATCCAAAACCCAAAACCCAAAACTAAAAACCCAAAACAAGAACCCCAAAACTAGAAACACAAAACCAAAAACCTTAATTCCGAAACCAAAACTCCAAAACCCGAGCCCCAAAAGAAGAAACCTAAAGTTCAAAACCCAAAACCCAAATCCCAAAACGTGAAAACAAAAACCCAAAACCCTAAACCTAAAACCTAAAATGACAAAGTCGAAACTCAAAACTCAAAAGCCGTAACCCAAAACTCAAAACATGAAACCTAAAAGAAAAAACCCAAACCCCAAAACCCATACACAAAACCCGTAACCCGAACCCCAAAACTCAAAACCCAACATCTGAAACCTTAAACTTGAAACCTGAAGTCCGAAATTCAAAAATGTCAAACCCCAAAATCCAAAACTCTAACCCTGAACCCAAAACCCAAAACTCAAAACCCGAAACCCAAAACACAAAAGCCAAAAGCCAAATGCCAAAACCTGAACACAAAAAATCCAAAACCCAAAAAACTAATCTGAAACCTGAAACCCGAAATCAAAAATACAACCCAAAACCTGAAAGTTGAACCCGCAAACCAAAAACCCGAACCCTGAAAAATAAACCAAAAACTCAAAACCTAAAACTAAAATGCCAAAACCCAAAACCCAAAACCCAAAACCCAAAACAATAATCCAAACTCGAAAATCAAAACTCATAACCTTAACAATGAAACCTTAACCTAAAATTCTAAAACTCAAAACCTAACACCCAAAACCCAAAACCTTAAATCCAAATTCAAACCTCGAAACCCAAAACCCCAGACCCAAACCCTGAAACCTAAACACAAACCCATAAACCCAATACCCAAACCCAAAACTCAAAAACCCAAAACTCAAACTCCAAAATAGGAAAACAAACCATTAATTCAAAACTCAAACCTAAAACACGAAACCCAAACCCCAAACCCCGAAACCCTAAACCCAAACCCCAAAACTTGAAACTTGAAACCTGAACCCCAAAACCCAATACTAGAAACCCAAAACTCAAAACTCAAAACTCAAAACCCAAAACCCAAAACCCAAAACCCAAAACCCAAAAATCAAACTCCGAAACCAAAAATCAAACCTTAAACTCAAACCCAAAATTCAAAACTTGAAACGTAAAACCCAAAACCTACAACTCAAAACCCGCTAGCTGAAAACACCAAACCTAAAATCCAAAACCCAAAACTTAAAACGTGAACGCAAAAACAAAAAAATTTGAACCCCGAAACATTAAAAAAAAATCCCAAACTTGAAACCCAAAACTTAAATATATAAACACAAATCCCAAAACCCAAACCCCAAAAACTAAAACTCGTAACCCAAACTACAAAACCAAAAACCCAACACATGAACTCAAACCTCGAAACTCAAAACCCAAAACCTAAACCCGAAACCCAATCCCAAAACAAGAATCCTGAAACCCAAAAACCGAATTAAAACCTCAAACCCAAAATCAAAACTTTGAACCCAAAACCCAAACTTTGAACCATGAATCCTAAACTAAACCCTAAACCCTAAACAAAAAACCTAAAACTTGAGACATGAAACCCAAAAACTCGGAATTCGAAAACCAAAACTGAAAGCTTGAAACCCGAAACCCAAAACCTAGTGCTCGAACCCTGAAACCCAAAAATAACCCTAAACCAAAAAACTCAAAAGCCAAAAACTAAAACCTGAAACCTAGAACCTTAAGCGAAAAACATTAAATTTGAACCCGAAAATAGAAACCCAAAACCCCAATGCCGAAACCCAAAACCCCAAACCTGAAACTTGAAATCGAAAACCCAAAATATTAAACTCAAAACTGACATGAAACCTAAAACCTGAATCATAAACTCGAAACCCAAAACCTGAAACTCAAACCTAAACCCAAACCCAAACCCTAAATGCCTACCCAAAACTCGAAACACGAAAGTCAAAATTCAAAACTCGAAAACAAAGACTTAAATCCCAAAACTTAAAACCCAAAACCTTAGATTTGGGCTTAGGTCTTAGAGCTTAGGGCTTTGAGATTCAGGTTTTGAGCTTTGGGTTTAGGTCTTTGGGTTAGAGATTTGAGCTTAGGGACTATGCATTATGTTAGGGCTTTGGGCTTAGGTTTTAGGTCTTTAAGCTTTGGCTTACGATTTAGGACTTAGGGTTTATGGTTTGGGCTTATGGCTTTGGGCTTAGGGATTAGGGAATAAGGCTTTGAATTAAGTATTAGGGCGAGCTTAGGGCTTTGATGTTAGGGGTTAGGGCTTGGGCTATAGGCTTAGGGCTTAGACTATAGGCTTAGGGCTTATGGCGATAGGCTTAGGGCTAAGAGATGAGGGCTTTTTATTCAAAAATGAAAGGTTTAAGGCTTAGGGCTTAGGGCATAGGGGATAAAGCTTATGGCTAAGGTGCTTAGGACATAGGGTTTTGTTCCAAGTGCTTAGGATTTTGTGTAGAGGGCTTAGGACTTTGAAGTATGATCTTAGAGCTTTGGGCTTAGGGCTTAGGCGTATGGCTTAGGAATTTTGGCATAGGATTTAGGTGTTTGGGATTATGGATTAAGGCTTAGGGCTTTAAACTTACGACCTTCAGGATTAGGGCTTTGGCTTAGGGCTTATGGATTGAGGCTTAGGGCTTTGGGCTATTGATTATGGTTTGAGGAAGAGGCTAGGGCCTATGTATCAGGGCCTAATTCTTAGGGCTTGGGATTAGAGCTTGAGCTTTTGGCTTTGAGCTTAGGGCTTAGGGACTATAGATTAAAGCCTGGCTTAAGGGTCAAGGCTTTAACCTTCGAAGATAGGAATTATGGCTTAGGGCTTAGGGATTTTTGCTATGTTCTTTGGGCTTAGATCTTTAAACATTGGACTTAGCCCTTAAGGCTTTGGGCATTGGGCTATTGGTGAGGTCTTCGGGCATAGGGGTTCAGGTTCTTACCTCTAAGCTTAGGGCTTAGGGCTTAAGAGTTTAGTTTTAGAGCTTAATGCTTACATCTTTGTGATTAGGTCTCAAGGCTTAGGGCTTAGGATTTAGGGGTTTGGGATTTTTTATTTGTTCTTAGAACTTAGGACTCAGGCCATAGGACTCAGGCCATAGGGCTTAGGGCTTAGGTCTTAGGACTTAGGACTTTAAGCTTTTTCCTTAAGGGTAAGGGCTAGGGCTTAGAACTTTTGAACTAGGTGTCTAGCGTTAGGGCTTAGGGATAACAAACTAGAGAATTAGGAATATGGTTTCAAAATTAGAGCTTGAATGTTAGGCCTTTGNGGGCTTAGGACTTAGGACTTTAATCTTTTTCCTTAAGGGTAAGGGCTAGGGCTTAGAACTTTTGAACTAGGTGTCTAGCATTAGGGCTTAGGGATAACAAACTAGAGAATTAGGAATATGGTTTTAAAATTAGAGATTGAATGTTAGGCCATTGGGGATAGGGCTTTGGGCTTAGGTACTATGGCTAAGGGCTTAAAGATTATGCCTTAGGGCTTTGAACTTAGGGTTTACGGCTTTATGCTTAGGCTAAAGGCTTAACGATTAGGACTTAGGACTTGGGATTCTTGTTTTAAGATGAGGCTTTTGAGCTTTAAGCTGAGGGCTTTTTGTTTGAGGCTTTAAGCCTTAGGAATTAGGGATTCGAGATCAAGGTTTAGGCTTAGAGCTTAGGGCACAGGAGCTAGGGCTTATGGCTTATGGCTTAAGTTTTGGGTTTAGGGATAAGGTTCAGGGATATGGGAAAGGCCCAAAGCATATATGCTGAGGTATTAGGGCTTAAGGCCTAAGACTTTAGGCTTATGGCTTAGGCCATCGTGCTTTAAAATTTTGTCTTAGGGCACTAGGTTGAGGGCTGAAGTTTGAGCTTAGGGCTTTAAACTTTAGGCTTAGGGCTTAGGCCTCAAGGATTTAGGCTTAAGACTTAGGGCATAAGGTGTAGGTTTATGGCGTAGGCCTTTGGGCATTGGGCTTAGGTCTAAGTGCTTAGGGCTTAGGTCTAAGGTCTTTGGGCTTAGGGCTAAGGGCTTTAGGCTTAAAGCTGAAGGCTTTGGGCTAAGGTCTTAGTTGTTTGGGCCTAGAACTTTGGACTACTTGCTAAGGCTTTGTTTACAAGTAATGACCTAGGGCATAAGGCTTAGGGCTTAGAAATCGGGCATAAGGCTTTGGGCTTATGGCTTAGAGCTTAGAGCTTAGGACATAGGGTTTTTGGATTAGTGCTTAGAGCTTTGGGCTTAGGTGTCAAGCGTTAGGGAATAGGGGTTAGGATTTAGGGTTTTGAGCGTAGAGCTAATGGCTTAGAGCTTAATGTTTAGGCTTTGGGCTTAAGGTTTTAGGCTCAATTCTTAGGATTTTGAAGAGAGGTATTTGGGTTTCAAACATTCAACTTAGAGCTTAGGGCTTAGGGCTATGAAATATGGCTTAGGAATTAGGGTATATGAAATAAGGGTTTGAGATTAGGAATTAGGGTTTAGGGGTTGCCGCTTGTGACTTTCGGCTAAAGCCTGATGGCTTTGTTTTTTAGGGCTTAGGGATTAGAGCTTAGGGCTTTTGGCTAAAGTATTAGGATTTTTTGGTAAGGGCTTAGGGCTTATGTGTTAGGGCTTAATGCTTAGGGCTAGGGATTAGAACTTCAGCTTTAGGCTTAGGGATTAGGTTTCACGAAATTGGCTAAAGGATTAGGGTTTTGGGGTCAGGGCTTAGGGCTTATGTATTAGGGCCTAATGCTTAGGGCTAGGGATTAGAGCTTGGGCATTAGGCTTTGTCCTTTGGACTTTAGGATTAGGGATTAGTGCTTTGGGCTTTTGGGTTTGGGCTTTGTGGTTAAGGCTAGGCTTTGTAGTTAGGAATTCGGGATTATCGGCAAAATGTGTTTCAACTAAATCCAACCAACAATAATATTCTTCATCATCAAATGCCATCCGTATTGGCAATTATAGGCTTTGTAGTTCTCATTGGCTTTTTGGACCATTTGACTCACCTTTTCATTCATGTTTTTCACTAGTTCGGCTCTCTTCAGCCCATCCGTATTGGCAATCTTTTTGGACAGAATTGGTAACAAATCTAGTGGGGTGAGAGGGTTAAACCCATACACTACCTCAAAAGGAGTCATTCGGGTTGCGCTTTGCACGTTGCGGTTGTAGGCAAATTCTATATAAGGGAGTTGAATGTCCCAAATCCAAAACCTTCTCAAAGATCCAATAGCCATGGTGTTCTCTATATCCACTCCTTTAGGACATGAAGACTTTACATTATCACCACACTTGAGAATGATGGAAAGTTTTAAACCATTTAATCACCAAAACAAGTTTATAACCCAAAGTCCTCCATGTGGTTCTTCAATCAATTTAAATCCAACTACCAACATGAAAAATTCATTCAAAATACACGAGGCATGCCGTGGGTCATCAATAAAAAATCCATCCTCATAACCAATGTGCTTGTCATAAGGCACAATACCTTCAAAAATATCATTAACGAGAAACCATGGATACCAAACAACACAAAAGTCTTTATCATTAAAGTTGATAATAGGTAGAACCTTCTCGCCGAGAGGTCTAATAATCATCATACACTTGCCATCAATGAATTTCAATTTTAAGAATAACTCTGATGAATCTTCCCAAACTAAACGTTTATCCCAAGATAAGGATAACATCCAAAACATAAGGTTGGTTGAAAACTTTTCCATCTTAAAATAGAAAAAGAACCACGCACTTATATACTTCTCCTCGTTCTCAATCACATGACCAATCATAATCTTACTCCAAGGAAGAAAAGCATTTTTAAAGGTCGTTGAACCAACTTCAAAATCAAGAGTATTTAGTATCTCATCACCCAAAGGTTTTTTATCCAATGACCACGGTTCATATAGACAAAATGTATCCAAATTCAAAAAGCTTCTAAACTCATCATGCATAATTCCAAATGAGTTGTCCCTCATTAATTTCTCAATTTTACAACTAAGCAAAGCAAGTTCATAATTTTGCAAGAAAATTTCCTTAGCTCCAAAATTTGCATGCTCAAAAACAACCACGAAATTCTTCTTCAAAAAGTTAACGTCGACATCACTAAAATATGTATTATCAATCCAATCAATCTCATGAAGATAAATAAGAACTTGGTCAAATGGATCATACCTTTCGGCCACAACCTTGTGCGGTTTGGCCATTTCATCCTCTTGGTCTACTTGGCTATTATGATGTATCAATAGGAGCTCTTCATGCTCCATTGTATATTCAACGCAAACAAATGATGATGTTGCCAAGATCGAGTCATCAAACTCGAATGGTTATCTCTCGAGCTTTTGGAGCTCCATCTCCTTTGGATTCCTCCTTCATTATGTGATGTCAATGAAAGGTTATCCATCACATCTTATGGGTTAGGCTCGTGAACTTCTTCCAAGATATGATAAGAGTGGTCGGGTTCCATGGAGAAGTGATTCTCCTCAAAACCAAAGTCTTCTTCCACTCGCTCAGTTTTTACTTCAACATTTCCTTCCACTTGTTGTTGTTGAGTCTTAGCACAATTTTCAGCAATATTGATAAATAAATGTGCTTCCAACAATAAATCTTTTATCTCAACCAACAAGTCTAAGTTACCCACCTCAAGGTGCTTCATGTAGTGAGTTTTTGCTCGAGAGTGAGGGAGTTTTCCATTTGACAAAAGTTCCTTTCTCATTAGATTCTTTAAGACCTTCCAAGTTCTAACTTCATATTCTCCATTTATAATTCTCTCCTCTTTGAGATCTTGCCACCAATTATAAGCATCACAAACAAAACTACTTGAGGCTACACAAACTTTCCCTATATCCGAGTAGTTATTACATGCAAAATGTGTTTCAACTAAATTATTACATGCAAAATGTGTTTCAACTAAATCCAACCAACAATAATATTCTTCATCATCAAATGCCCACTTTAAAAGAAGGAATTCCAACCTCAGAATAATTTCTCACGTGATTATAGGCTGGAAACCATGAGATTTGAAGTGAAACCAAAGACTCATCAAGCTTCGCGCGGCTTCTTGGTGCGGTTGACATATCTTTTTGTTTTTACATACTCCCGGTAAGATTTATGGCTGGCTCCTCTTCAAGTGTTCATTCTCAAACTCAAAAGTTAACCAAAATAAGAGTCAAATGGATGAGTTGGAAGGGATTGGAGGATCTGATACAAAATGACACGAAAATTGGATGGAGAAATGAACACTTTCTAGATTCGGGTGGAGAAGGGTGGAAATTCGGATGAGCAGAAAACAAAGGGAACTTGTGGATAGCATATCTCAAAAACAGTGGTGGCATTTGTCCTGAAATTTTGAGGAGGCGTAAATGGGGAGGGGTAAAACATGACCTCGAAATATGAAAGAAGTCTCACGATTAGAATGGAAGATATGTAGACAGGAGTAAAAATAGACAAAAGGTAGCCGGAAAATGGTATGTGCGGGTAGATTCGGAAAATATGGGCTTTTAAGATGAAGAATGGAAGGAAGAGCTAATGATTTACACATTCACCCTCAAGACCACGAGTGTGGTTGCAGATATGTAGTAAGGATAGGTCATCCTAGCTTGGAAGGATGACCAACTCCGGGGTTGCTCTCGGTTGCCGGAAGTCCACCGGGAAGGCCGAGTCTTGGGATCAGAAGATCGCCAAGGAAATTGACAATGCAAAGCAAATTTTTTCAAATTAACCAAAAACTCCCAACAATGCTCAGAGAGTTGAGCTTAAAACATGCACAAAGCTGCATGGGAAAAGGACTCGAATCAGATGGCTCATGGAAGCTTACCCGATTTGACCACGTACATAAAAAGGGATGGAAAAGTGACCCCTTGACCAAAATGATTTGGGAAAACTCTAGGCCAGCATCCCCATCTGCGTGAGCCACAAAAATGCAGCCTAAATAATAGGGCTGCCACTCCTAAGATGATACCCTAAGGGAGTCAAAAGACTCTCATGCAAATGCATGCAAAAACCAACGTTAAAGTTTGTGCACAAAAAGAAACACACAAAAGCTTAAAGTAAAAAGTCTCCCTCCTCCACTTCAATTGGTCTTGGGCTTGCTTCCCATTGGGTTTTTCTACTTATAATCCTCCTCAAAACTCCCTTGGAATGTCCAACTCGGATTCAGGATATTAACAACGTCCGCCGGCTTCTCTATGTAATTCACGGAGTGTTTAGCCCTCTCTTGGTCCATTAGGGTTGGTCCCACAATGCTAAATCCTTGCATAAGCTTCCATAAAAAAAGAGAACACGTGTTAGAAAATTCCTGAGTATGGGCTCGGGTAATGGCTTCGTGATGTTCGGTTAAGGGTGAGGTATTTCCGGGCATGTCAGTTTTGGGCTTAGTGCTTTGGATTTTAAGCATAGGGTTTAGGATTTAACCTTTGAGCTTAGAGCTTTGGGCTTAGAGCTTGGGCTTTGGGATTAGGCATATGGTTTAGGAATTAGGACATGGGATTTAAGGGTTTAGGATTTGAGATTAGGGCTTAGGGCTTTCGACTTTTGGCTTAAGGCTTTGAGATTGGGCTTAGGGCTTAGACATTTGGGGTAAAGGATTTCGGTTTTTGGGCTAGGGCTTAGTGCTTATTATTAGCGCTCAATGCTAAAGGCTAGGGATTAGAGCTTGGCCTTTGGGCTTTGTGCTTAGGCTTTGGGCTTAGGGTTATAGCTTTGGGCTTTTGGCTTTGAGGTTAGGGCTTTGGGTATAGTGGTTTAGGTTTACAGCTTAGGGCTTAGGACTTTACAATT
The DNA here is from genome assembly GCA_003255005.1 of Begonia fuchsioides. Taxonomy (NCBI): domain Eukaryota; kingdom Viridiplantae; phylum Streptophyta; class Magnoliopsida; order Cucurbitales; family Begoniaceae; genus Begonia; species Begonia fuchsioides. Next base: position 21,448 of record QAOC01010109.1, read on the forward strand.
AGGGCTTAGGGCTTAGGGCTTAGGGCTTACGGATTAGGTCTCAAGGGTTAGACCTTAGGATTTAGGGCTTTGGGCTTTGGGCTTAGGGCTTTGTGCTTAGGGCTTAGACTGAAGGTTTAGGGCTTAGGGCTATAGGATTTGTGCTTTGGGCATCAAGCTTAAGGCTTAGGTCCTTCAGGATTGGTGCTTATGTCATAGAACTTTCAAATTAGGTGTCAGTTGTTAGGGCTTAAGGATTACAAATTAAGACTTTGGGCTTAGGGTTTAGAATTTTAGGCTTAGGCCTTAGGGCTTTATCCTTGGGTTAAGAGCATAAGGCTTAGGGTTTGAGAATAGGGCTTAGGGATTAGGTATTAGGACTTTGGGGTTAGGGTTTTTGAGTTATAGCGTTGGGCATAAGTTTTATGGCTAAATGCTTAGGGCTATGGCTTAGGGCTTTGATATTAAGTTTTAGGGCAATTGGCTTAGGGCTTAGGTATAGGCTTAGGAATTAGGACTTAGGACTTAGAGATTATGTCTTTGGGCTAAGGTCGATGGGCTTTAAGCTTAGGCCTTTTTGCTTAAGGCCTAAGGTTTTTGATTTAAGGCTTAGGGCTTTGGGCTTAGGATATAGAGCTTCAAGCTTAAGGCTTAGGGATTCAGGCTTAGGCCTTATGAATAAAGGCTTAGGGCTTAAGGCTTAAGGTTTTACGGTTTCTAGATTAGGGATTAGAGCATTGAGCTTTGGGTTTTCTACTTAGGGCTAAGGGTTTAGGGCTTAGGCTTTAGGGCTTTGGGCTCAGGGTTTTGGGATTAATTCTTATGGTTTTGGGCTTTATGGTTAAGGCTTTGAACTTTGGGTTTATGGCTTAGGGCTTTGGGCTAACAGCTTAAAACATAGAGGTCTTAGCTTAGGGCTTATGGCTTTGGAATTTTAGCTTACGACTTAGATCTTATGACTTAGGACTTCGGGTTTAGGACTTATGGCTTTTTGATTAAGTCTGATGGTTTTGGGCTTAAGGGTTATGACATTTAACTTTGGGCTTATTACTTAGTGCTTGGGATAACTGCTTATGACATAAATGTTTGGGCTTAAGGCTTATGGATTTAGGATTTAGGATTTGGGCTTAGAGCTTATGACTTAGGACTTTAGGCTTTGGGCTCTGAGCTTGGGCTTTAGGCTAACCAATTAAGACTCAGAACTTTAGGCTTTTAGTTTAAGGCTTTTGGCTTACGGCTTAGGGCTTAGGGCTTTTTGCTTAAGGCTTACATGACTTTCGCCTTATTAACTGGTGCTTAGGGTTTATGGTTTTGTGCTTTGGGCATACGACTCAGGAATTAGGGCTTCGAGCGTAAAGCTTAGGGGTTTCACTAAAGTGCTAGCACTTAGTGCTTAAGTCTTAGGGCTTTGGGCTTGACTCTTAAGGATTAGGGTTAGGGCTTTGGTTGCAGGGTTTATGGCTTAGAGCTTAGACCTTCTAGCAGAAGGCTTAGGGCTTTGAACTTTGGTCTTAAAGCTTTAGACTTAGGATTCGTATTTTGGGCTTAGGGCTTAGGCCTTAGTGCTTACTACTTAAAACTTGGGCTTTGGATTTAGGGCTTTGGGCTTCGAGCTTAGAAATTAGAGCTTAAGGCGTACGACTTTTGGCTTTTGCCTTAGGAATTAGGACTTAGGGTGTGAGGTTTTGTGCTTTGGGCTTACCACTTTGGTCTTAAGTCTTAGGAATTTGAGCTTTAAACTAGAGCTTTAGGTTTAGAGCTTTAGGTTTCGAGATTTGAGCTTTTGAGTTAGAGCTTATGGCTTTAAGCTAATGGATTTGAGCTTTGGCTTAAGGATTATGAATTTAGGGCTTAGGGTTTAGGCTTTTGGGCTAAGGGCTTTGGGCTAAGGGCTTTAGGCATAGGTCTTAGGTCTTAGGGCCTTAGGCTTATGGCTTTGAGATTAGGTATTAGGGCTAAGGGATTAGTGATGTGGCTTAGTCTTTAGGGCTTAGAGATTAAGGCATTGGGCTTAGGTCTTGGGTTTAGGCTTTTGGGCTAAGGGCTTTGGTTTTTCTGCTTAGGGCTTAAGGCTTTGAACTTTGGCTTAGGGCTTAGGCTTTGGACTAACCGCTTATGACATAGAGCTTTGGGTTTAGGCTTTCGGGCTTCTTTATTTAGGCTAACAACTTAGCACTTTGGTCTTAGGGCTTGCTTTTGACTTTTGGCCTAGCAGTTATGGCTTATGGGTTAGGGAATTAGGATTTGCGCTTAGTGCATTATTCTTTGTGCTTTGGTCTTATATCTTTCGGCTTTGGGCTTAAGGATTAGGTCTTACAACTTAAGGATTAGTGGTAAAGGCTTAGGACTTTGGGCTTTGGGCTTAGATGTTTTGGATTTTGGCTTAACACGTATGACTTATTATAACACTCGAGCCATTTTAGCACCTTAGTCATTACAAATGTAAATTACGTTGTTCAATCTTGATAAGTGCATCATGAAGTATTGTTGGTAGTGTGTTAAAATACGCCTTTGAAAGGAATGCTTAAAGAAATAAGAAGGTCATGCTTGTCTCTCCACCTCATGCTTGCCTCTCCACCTCATGCTTACCTATCCACCTCATGCTTTCCTCTACACCTCATGGTTGCCTCTCCACCTCATGCTTGCCTCTTCACCTCATGTTTACCTCTTCACCTTCGGCTGACATTTGATGCACAAAATTATCATTATTATCCCCAAATTCTCTCAAGTTTCGTATGAAGGGAAACATAAGGCTGAAGCTGAAGTTGAAAGTTTAGTGTGAGAGGTGCAAATCGAGTGTGTTTTGTGAGTTTAAATAACAAGAAGGAGGAGCTAAGGTATGATGTTGGTTGATTTAAGTGTTTTTCTATACCCTATATTGAAGTTATAAGAGTTCGAGTATGGTTTTCATTAATGGAAATGACATGAAAAATAAGGTCTTACCATGTCCATACAAAAGCAGGATTAATATGTCCAATTTTAAAGATACGGATTTTATAAGATTGTTGATTACGAAATTGAATTTAAACTCTGCTGATGATTTATAGTAGACACCTTAAGGGTGATTTCGGTTACTTATTCATAAGAATTGGAGTTTGATAACTTAAGTTATGACTGTTGTAATTTGGGAGAAAAACATGGTAAATTCGGGAAATTCTAATGTAAGCATATTTGCAAGGGTGGGATGGGAGGAACCTGTTGGTGCTAACTCTCGTTCTGAAAATCCTCAAAATTCTATGCATGAATGTATGTAACGAATGAATAAGGTAGAACCACGAGGTGGAAAGCTCGGTTACGAGGACCAAGTATATTCACGAGATGGAAAGCCGAACATGTAAATGAATGGTAGAACCACGAGGTGGAAAGCTCGGTCACGAGGACTGGGTAGAACCATGAGGTGGAAAACCAGATCGATAAGCAAGAATAACGCAATAAAGAACAAAATGAGTATGCATGTTTTACAAAACCACGCTCATGTTGCGCATGTCACTTTATACGATTTCTTACTGAGCCTTAAGCTCATTAGAATAAGCTTTCTGATGTAGGTGATGAAAACAAAGGTGAAGAACTTAGTTTTCACCAAATGATGTGATGTTGTGGAGGAGGCTTGCTCGGGCCGTGCATGCTCGGTTAAGCGACGACCCGTGGGAGTGAACGAAAGAAAGAAGTTTTGATGTATTTTCAAAGTACTATGTTTTAAGATGTGTTTTGTGAAATGTTAATTACATATGTAAACTAACCATTTGTATGAATAAGCACGTTTTAGAAATTCATTTTGAATTATGGTAACAATGAGTTTGATATTTACTTAATGACTTCCTATGTGTTTTCAAGAAAATGATTTATAAAAATTAAAGATTTCAAGGAAAAGAAAACAATGTTACCACTACTTTTCAGTGTTTTTTTATAAATAAAAAAAATGGAATGTTACACTTACGGCTTTGGGCTTTGGGCTTAGGGCTTATGGCTTAGGGATTATGGCTTTGGGCTTATATATTAGGGCTACATGATTAGGGCTTATGGCTCAGTGCTTTGGGCAATGCGCTTAGGGCTTAAGGCTTGGCGTTTAGGTCTTTGGGTTTGTCTTTTTTTAGGGCCTTTGGCTTATGGCTTAGGACATAGGGATACAGGGTTAGGGATTAAAACTTAGGTTTAAGTCTTTGGGGGTTTTCCTTAGGAATTAGGTCTCTGGATGTAGGGATTCATATTTAGGGGTTTTCACTTACGACTTTGGGCCTATGTGGGATTAGGGGTTTAGACTTAGGGCTTTGGGCGTGGGACTTAGGGATTAAGCTTAGAGCTTTGAATTTAGGTCTTAGGACTTTGGTCTTTGGGCTTAAGGCTTAGTCCTTAGGGCTAATGACTTAAGACTTAGGAAATAGGATGTATGACTTGGGGCTTTGGTCTTTGGGCTTATGGCTTTTGTCTAAGGGCTAAGGGCTTAGGCCTAAGGGCTTTGTGCTTTGATGTCAGAACATAGGGCTTAGGTTTTTGGGCTTTGGATTTTGGGTCTAAGGCATTGAGCTTATGGCTTAGGGCTTAGTCTTTTGATTAGGGTTTAGTGCATATGGCTTTGGGCTTAGGGCTTTAGGATTAAGGGTTAGGCCTTTCCGCTTACTACCTTGGGCTTTATTGTTGGGGCTTATGCTTAGGTTTAAGCTCAAGGCCTAGGACTTAGGGTTTAGGGTGTTGTGATAAGGCCTTAGAGATTAAGGATTAGCACATAGGGCTTTTGGCATAGGTGTTTAGGGTTTATGGTTTAGTGCTTAAGGCTTAGGGTTAGGGCTTAGGGTTCGAGCCTACGACTATAGCTTTAGGGCTTTGCGCTTAGGAGTACTGATTAGGGATTAAGGCTAATGGCTTTGGGCTTAAAGCTAAGTGTGTTGGGCATTGAGCTTTAAGCTAAGGGATTTGGGCTTAGTGCGTCGGGCTTCACGCATATGGATTTGGGCTTTGAGTTTAAGACTTAGGGATTACAACTTAGCGGTTTAAGCTTAAGGATTAGCACTTAGGGCTTTGGGATTTAGTCTTAAGTGTCAAGTGTTAGGGTTTAGGGCTTAAGACATAGGGCTTTGGGCTTAGGGTTTATGGCTTTCGGCTTTGGAATTAGGGCTTAGGGATTCAAGGTTAGGGCTTAGAGCTTTGTGCATAGGCTTTAAGCTTAGGTATTATGGCTAAGGGATTAGGGATGATGGCTTAAGGCTTAGGGCTTAGGGCAGCATAGCATTTAGGGCTTTCAGGTTTTTGTGTAGGGCCTTAGGATTATGGCTTAAGGCTTAGGGATTAGGGCTTAGTTCTTAGGGCATTAGGCTTTGGAATTAGATCTTAGAGCTTAGCACTTTGGGCTTTGGTCTTTTGTCATCCGAATTAGGGCTTCAGGTTTTAGGCTCAAGGTTTAGGTCTTGGGGATTATTTATTAAGGCTTAGAGCTTAAGACATGGGGCTTCAGGCTTGTGACATAGGAATTAAGCTTAGGGCTTTGGGCTTAAGTCTTAGGGCTTAATGCTTAGGACCTAGGGAATATTTCATAACGCCTAGGGCTTTGGTCTTTAGTGTCAATAGTAAGGGCTATGGACTAAGGGCTTAGGTCTTAGAGATAAGGGATTTGGGCTTAGATGTCAGGACCTTGGGCTTATATATCGGAACATAGGGCTTAGGTTTTATGGCTTTGATTTTTGGCCTAGGGCTTTTGGCCTATGGCTTAGGGCTTTGAGTCTATGGCTTTCAAGTGTTAGGTTTTGGGTGTCGAAGTTTGGATTTCGAGTTTTGAGTTTTGGGTTTTGGTTTTCAAGTTTCATGTTCTAGGTTTCGTTTTCAGTTCTTGGGTTTTTAGTTTGAAGTTTCGCGCTTTGGGTTTCAGGTTTTTAGATTTCAAGTTTCCTTTTGGGTTTCAGGGTTAGATTTTGGGTTTTGGATTTTGTGTTTTGGGTATTGGTTTTCAAGGGGGCTTAGGGATTATGGCTTAAGGCTTTGGGCCATTGAGTTAGGGTTTTGGGGTTTGGGCTTAGGGCTTAATGCTTAGAACTAGGGATTAGAGCTTGGGCTTTCGTCTTTGTGCTTACAACTTAGTGCTTAGGGGCTTGGGCATTGTGCATTGGCCTTTAGGGTTAAGGCTTCGAGCTATGGAGTTAGGAATTAGGGCTTAGGGCTTTGTCCTTTGTGCTTTGGGCTTAGAACTTTAAACTTTTGGCTTACTGATTAGCACTTTGGGGTTTGGGTCAAGGCAATTGGGTTTAGGCTTACGGCTTAAGGCTTAGTGCTTAGGGCTTAGGACTTTTGGATTAAGGCTTAAGGCTTTGGGATTAGGTCTTAAGGCTAAGGGCTTAAGATTTAAAAGCTTTGGGCTTTATGCTTTGTGCTTAGGGTTTAGAGCTTATGGCTTAGGGCTTAGGGCTTAGGGCTTTAGGATTAGAGCGTAGGGTTTAGAGCTTTGGGCTTATGGCTTAGATCTTTGGAATTTGGGCTTAGGGCTTTGGGCTTATGACTTAGATATTTGGAATTTGGGCTTAGGGCATGGGCTTTTAGCCTAAGCCCTTAGCTAAAATCCCAAAACCAAAGCCCAATGCTTTAAGCCATAATCTCTAAGATCTAACTACAAAACCCTAATCTCAAAGCCATTAGTCCTATGCCATATGCTTTAAGTCATAAGCCCAAAGCCCAAAGCCCTAAACCCAAAGCCTAAGTCATAAGCCCTGATCCCTAAGCCTTAAACCTAAAGCCCTTATCCCAAAGGCCTAAGCCCTATGGCCAAGCCCTAACCTTTAAGCCCAAAGTTCTTTTCCCAATGCCCAATTGCCTAAGCCCTTAGCCATAACTCATATGCCCTAAGCCCTTAATCTTATGCCATATGAGCCCTAAGACCTCATCCCTAAGACCTAAGCAATATGCATTAAGCCTTAATCCCTAAGACCAAAGCCAAAAGTCTTAATAACTAAGTCTTAAAACGTAAGCCCTAAACCGTAAGCCCTAAGCCCTAAGACGTAAGTCGTAAGCCCAAATCTCTAAGTCCTAAACCATAATCCCTAATCGCTAAGCCTAAGTCATAAGACTTAAACTACAATTCCTAAGCCTCAAGCACTAAGCTCTATCACTAAGACCAGCCATCAACCCTAAATTCCAAGTCCTAAGTCCTAAATTCCAAACCTTAAGCTCTAACCCCAAAGCGATAAGCTGTAAGACATAAACCTTAAGCCCAAAGTTGTAAGGGTTTAGCCCTTTGACATAAACCCTAAGTCCTAAGACCTAAGCACAAAGATCTATGAACTAAACCTTAAGCCCTAATCCCTAACCCTTATGCTCTTATTCCTAAGACCTAAACCCTGATCCCTAACCACTACGCGATTATACTTAATCGCGGGTTTTTAACCCCAAAGCCCTAATACCTATGTCTTAAGCCCTAATCTCGAACCCTAAGCCCCAACCACAAGGCAAAGCCCTAACCCAAATGGAAATGCCCTAAACCCTAAGACCAAAACCTTTAACCCTAAGACAAAAGCGCCAATTTGTAAGTCCTAATTTGTAAGCACTAATCTCGAAGCCCTAAGATGTAGGCCCTTAGTCCTAAGCTTTAAGCCCAAAGCCTAAAGCCCAAAGACCTGAGTCCCAAGGCCATAGCTCAAAGCCCTAATCCCTAACTCTTAAGCCAAAGCCCTAAGCACTAAACCAGAAGCCCTAAGCCGAAAGCCCTAAACCATAAACCTTAAGCCTAAAGCTAAAAGCCCATGCCCTAAGCCAAAATTCCAAAGATCTAAGCAATAAGCCCAAAGCCCTAAACCCTACGCTCTAACCCTAAAGTCATAAGCCCTAAGCCCTAAGCCATAAGCCATAGGCTCTAAACCCTAAGAACAAATCATAAAGCTCAAAGCTTTAAATCTTAAGCTCTGATGTGCAACTTGAGCACATCACAGACATAACCCCGATGACCACGGGAGATTTTACTAACTTAGTTGCTTATTTGCAGGGAACATAGTCGCGGAAACTCCTTCCGAACATGATCGGGGATGACCTAAAGTCTCGATCACATGGTGTCTGACCACTCCTGTCTCCAACGTGCCAGACCGTGATGCATCCGGGGCTCCCGGCCATGACATGCCCGAAGGTCCCGGCCACGACACACTCGGCGCCCAGCCTCACGATCACGACCCGATGACCAACGAAGGCTTAGTCGTCAGCCTTGCTGAAGTCCTCTAAGGCTTCGGCCCAATGGAATAAGTGACCAACATAGGAGAACGCCAGATCCAATTCTCATGGATCGAGTGATCGCCCATGGACCTATTTTTGTCACATTTAGGTTTATTTGTTTTAGCCAGCAAATAACCATAGAGAAGGAAGAGAAAAGCAGCCCAAAAAAGAGGAACGCACATTCATAGGCAAAGGCCCACAAAGGACCGCGACGGCCGAACCTTGATCAACACACGGTCAAGCCACGACTGAACCTTGATCAAAACACGGTCAAGCCACGGCCGTCCTTCGGCCAACTAGAAGACCTTGATCAAATCCCATCGGCCACTTTACTTAAATCTTTAAGTAATCTGATTATTTGGTCAAGGAAAAGACAAGGTTCGAGTTAGCACACGAGGAATTATTGGTGTCTGAGGTATAGACACCAGCGGGACACTCTTTAAGACATCAACGGACAATCGAGGCTTTGCATCAGAATTACTCGTGCCATTATCTTCTTTTAGACAACCTAGGAATGTCTGAAGTTACAATTTTAAAATGGCACAGACATATTCCTTGACGTCCGGAGAAGAGTCAACCAGATACATCCCCCGTGCGCGCATAAGCCGTTCATGGAACCGCCGGCGAATCACCAGGGATTTTCATCCAAAGAATCCGCACTCAACCTGCCAAGATCATTTGAAGATCCTCTAGCAACAACATTGCAAAATAGCCGTGCGAATCCCTCGATATCCGGATAAGGTCAACCACCGGATTACCCTTTCGGATATGCCCGTGCACACTCACGAACCATTGACGTCCAACCAAGGAACCAGACCACGTGACACTTCATACTGACCCCCGAGAGCATTTTAGAAGCCCCTGATCCAAATTGGCTTGAGCCAATCTGACAAGCTCGGGGATAGGAGAGGTGTCGGGAGAATAGAGGACAATGGAAAATTAGTAATCTACCAAGAACAAAGAAGGTTGGCAAAAACAGGGGAAAGACTTAAACTTTGAATCATGAAGTTCTTGATAAATTTGGTGGACTTAAACTTTAAGGGACGGTATGGGCTTGGTCCAAAATTTAGAGTGATAGCACGTGTAGAACTTAAAATGATAATCCGTGAAATTAGCTTTGACAAAATAGAGGTATGGGAAAGACCTCTGCACAACTCCCAATGTAGGAAGTCTGGAAACGTGAAATTAGCCAAGAGATTGAAGGGGCCAAACCGCACAAGGTTGTGGCCGAGAGTTATGACTTACCTCAACCTTTGAATCATGAAGTTCTTGATAAATTGTGGATTGATAATCCGTGCTATGATGATAATGCTGTTTTGTTGGAGGATAATTTTGGGATTGATATTGCGGGTGAACTACTAGGTGCTAATAAATCATTGATCAACGATCACAATCTATTGTTGCCTATTAATGTTGTTGTTATTATGGAGTATGGTTTGGATATTTCTATGTGGAATCACAAATATTGGCTTATTGCATTTCAAGAGGCCGAATTGTTAGAAAAATTGGGAGTTAAGAAGTTTTTCTTGGAAAATTATGATGCGGTGATACATATTTTTGATGATAATGTGAAAGAACACCGTGGCCTATTTGGGGTGAAAAGTGGTAGCACATTTGAGGATGCATTTTTCTTTGATGGGCCATCATTTTCAATAGTCATTTTTTGTCGGATTGGCACACCTTTGAGTTGCATAAAGTGTTTTGGTT
>QAOC01010113.1:0-223863 GCA_003255005.1 Begonia fuchsioides
AAAAAAAAAAAAAAAAGAATCACAAAGAGGAACTACCTACAGTGTACACAATAAATTTTGTAGCTGAATACAACAACCGTATCTCGCTTCCTTGCATGTAAGATGTAACTAAAAACAAATAATTCAGATTCCCAGATAGAAACAACCAAAAAGTTGTAAAAGATTTCGATTTCTTGAGAAGAAAATGATCCCATTTGATCACTATATATACATAGCTAACATTAGAAATCGGAACAATCAAGGATTCCAGTACTTGGCCCGAGAAAACAGCAAAAGAAAGAAAAAGAAAGCTCACTTTGGATTTTGGTGATGACTACGTGCTTTTACACAGTAAAAAAAATAAAGGAGGCCAAATGAGATCGATTTTACCATGGACATGTTTCGTAAATCTCATTGAATTGATAAAGATCTTTTTAGACTTTGATTCTTTCCTTCTTCCTCAGCAACAAATTATGATTATTGTCTACACTAAATGTTAAAGAATATGGGAAATCACCCAAAAAGAATAAATCTGTTGAGCAGTACATATTCAAAGTTGGTGTAAAATTTCAGAACTGAGGATAGGAAATCGCCCAATTAAACTAACTGTATCGCAGTCTACACTGACCATATAATCTATTTAACAACATTGTATTTCGAAATCAAAGAAGATCCTGATGCTTCACGTCAAGAGACAAGTACATCACAGTTTATAGAATTCTTTTTTTTTTCGGTTTGAGATAGATTTTCAATATCCCCATTAGGTTGAATTTCTGAAACCCTATTCAGGCTGGCGTCATTACTAGTAGCCGAAATAATCTTGCAGACATGGAAAACCAAGAGTATATTTATGGTAATCAAATGGGTGATCCTTCGGCACTATTCCAAAAACAAGAAATTGCAAGGGTCTGATCTTGAACTAAGGTTTTAGGAAGTTCAAGAAAGAGACCATTACAGCCGACCAACATCAGGAAAATCTTGAAACCAGAAAAAAAGTAGAAAAGATGAAAAATCTGGATTTCACTATATTCCCCAAAAGTCACGAAACCATAGTCAGATCCTTTATCCAGCTTACAAGAGACCTCAGGTTTCGAATACTGAAACACACACGACAGATTTCTCAAAAACTACACCCACGAGGGCACATTTTACAGAAATTTCAAGAAACCTAGCTGAAATTTCATGAAAAGAAAAAAAAAAATCAGAAAGGAAGAAAAGGGTAAAGAAGATGGAGACCTTGGAATGGGACAGAGAGGATGCACCAAATTGCAGATGATTAGAACCCAGTATTGCGGACACCTTCAGGTATCCAGATATCGCCATTCTCCAACTTGTGTTGTCTGCTTTCCACAGTCTTACTCTTAGCCTTAGATTCCTTTGCACACTCCTTCTGCCAGCTAAAGACTAGGCATTTCTCGAGCTCTGGCGAGAAGAACAACAAGCGCGAATCAACGTATTGAAACGCAGCCGTTTTGAGTTATGGTGGTGTAATAATCTTTTTAATTTATTAAATGTGAAATTTAAATGTTTTTCGACATATTTCAAAAAAAAATTATTCCTTTCCAATTCTAGGCTTGTCTTTTATTTATAATTTATTAACAAGTGGATTAATTCAAACAAATTATCAAGTACAATAATTCAAATAATCAATTGAAAATCGGGATATAAATTGAAATAATAATCTCATTAACGAAATCATTCAATCTAATTTTTTGGAATATTAGACATCTTTGATCTAATAAACACATTAAACCTTAATTTTAATCGTTTTCGTCAAAATGAAGTAGGGGTGGGCACGGGCCGTCCCTGCTCGATTTTATTCTAAAAGAGAATCAGAACTAAAACTCACGATTTCGGATTCGTTTCGATTTTAATCGGTTTTTATTTTATATTTTAAAAAATTAAGTAATTTGGTATGTTTATAACTCATTTTAGGATTTATATAAGATTTTATCAGGATTTGGGTCGGGTTTTATTTGATTTAGAATTTTTGACTTACGGTCTCGGTTTCGATTTTACGATTTTCTACTCTTAAAGCTAACACCGGCCTATAAATTACGATTTTTTAAAAATTACAACAAAGACTAAATTAAAATTGACAATTTTAGTCTAATTTACGATTCTAGTCCGGTTTTAACCACTCCTAAAATAAAGGTGTTGGTTTCATATATGCTTGAGTAGGGATGTTCATAACCGATCTGGACCAGAGAACCAGACCAGAACCGGCACATTTGGTCCGATTCTAGTCCTTATAGTAAGAAACCAATTAATCTTGGTCTGGTTTTGGTTTTAATGTCATAAAACCGAACCAGACCATTAAAATAAAAATAAGTCATTATTTTTTATTTTTTAATATGTTGAAACCCTAGTCCCTAGTACGTCTTCACTCTTCATCTTCCAGATTCGACTTCCAGGTTCGTGTCTGCCGCCTCGGCCTCGCCTCCTTCCATCTCCCACCGGCGACTCATCCCTCTCGACGCTCGGCTCTGAGTGACTCATCCCTCTCGGCGAATCATCCCTCTCGGCTCTGAGGTTCGCGGCAACTTATCCAAAAATTATATTTTTCTCTTTTCCACTTTTCTGCTTTGATTTTTCGATCTTACATAATCTTTGTCCAATTTCGTGATTCATGGTATAGTTCAGGTCTTTTGGGATAAAATATCGTAATCAAAATCGTAGGTAAAAAAATAATGTATCGTAATTAAGATAAAAATAATATATTGTTTAAGAGTGTTGTATTGATACTGTTTTGTTTTTCAATGTATGATTTTTGTATTGTTAATGTTCAGTTGATCTGCATTTACTATAAATTCTTAGTTTTGGTTTTTTGTTTATTGGCTATAGATTTGTCTAAAATGTTCGGTTAATGTTCTGATTTTTGTATTGTTAATGCAATTATGTTATTTCGGTATTTTGCATTATATTTTTTTAATATATATTTTTTATTTTTTTAATGGGAAATACCAGAACCTGACCAGGACCGGACCAAATTTTTAGTCATTTTATGGTCCGTTTCTGATCATTTTATGGTCCGGTTCTGGTCCTTCATATTAGAAACTGAAATTTCATGGTCTGGTACTTTTTCTGCAAAAAACCGGACCAACCCGGACCATAAACATCCCTAGCTTGAGGGTGTATATTGATGGTTTTTATATTACGAGGGGTGGAATGCAGCTACCCCTATAGTACAGAGTGTTAATTGTATTTTTCCCTTTATTTAATTAATTTATCATGGGCCTTTGCTCCGGCCCAGTTGACAAGGGTTTTGCCGGCCTATCCTACTACGCAAAGAACTGGTCACGCCGGCTCGTCGAAGAGCTCTCCAACCTTCCCGGCAAATATTGCAAACTTGAGAAAAAAAAGTAGAGAATTTTGGAATCCACCGTAGAGTGGAGGTGTTGCTCTGACAGATTGACGGAGAAAGAGAAGCAACTCAATGAAATTCGGCCGATGAGTAGTCTCCGGCGAAACAATATCTCAGTGAATGGGTAGCAGGTGGCGAGCTGCTTCAGTTTTCCTCAGCCACATATCCACTGCTTCTAAATCTTTCATTCATACCTCTTCTTCTCCTCCTCCGAAATTGCTCAATTTCTCTTCTTCTTCTTCGCCTTCAAATTCAGCTTTTCAGTTCCTTCATTGGCGGTCAATCTTCGCAATTCCGTCTCCGCTTCCTGTTTCAGGCGACGAATTTGAATCCGCGTCTTCGATTTCTTGCCAGAATAATGGATTCGAGGCCGAAGAAGACGAGGCCGCCGGAACAATTCAGATCAAAGCGTATTTTGTCTGCACGAGGTTCGCTATAGCATGTGCTTTACGTTTACATGAATGATAATTAGGTTTCCATATTTCATCTTTCTTCTCTAGAATTATCGATGGTTGTTGCATCTTTTACTCCAAACTAGTGGTTTTGCTTTAAGGAGGGTAAAAATTGTTGTTTTTTTTTTAATTTTAAAAGACGGAGTCTGTTGGATTCGTTGTTAGATGTTCCTCCTCCCTGATAATTTCTTAATTTATGTTTCTATTCTTCATAATTTGGCTTTCTCAGATTCATGGTTTTGGCAGTATCAACTTGAAGACCATGCAAGCAGAAAATTTGCACAACGTAATTCCTCCTACCTCTCGCTCCTCAAATTACGTTGCCCTCAGATACTATGATTTCCCATCAGAAAACTCAGTAAGAGATTCCATAAACATCTTTAGCTTTTATCGTGCTTGCAGTTTTTTGCGATTTTATTTTTTAAATGTCTTGCTCTTTCACTCATGCTGGCAACCTATAATTATCCTATTCTCTCGTTATTTTTTGTGTTATTCTATTCTAGCCTGCTTTTCTTTAGCTTATCAACGAATTTTAAATAAATTTCGGATGTTCATTTGTACTGTTGAGAATTTCTGGTGGCCCTTCTTATTCTTCCATAAATCGTGTTTAAGTCATGGTCGTCCATATTCTTTGCTGTCCAAAACGCAGTAAGTGACTGCTCTATCGATATGAATATTTTTCCTTTTGCTTTAGGAATTTGGGGGTGGAAAATTAAGCTTCTGCCGATATATGGTTGTCTTCCAATATGGATCTACTGTTCTATTCAATATTGAAGAGGATGAGGTTGAAAGTTACCTGAAAATTGTCAGAAGACATGCTTCTGGATTACTTCCAGAAATGAGGAAGGATGGTAATTTCTTTTAATCTGATTAAGTATTTTTTTCTGACCTAAGAATAGTTCAAAGAACAGTTACAAGTGAGAAACTAGATAATTGCTCATAGAAGCGACTATTCTCTCACATATTCTCAATTGCAATGAAATTGTTAGAGTTCTTTGTCCACCTGACGTTAGATTTTAGCTGTATTTTTTTTCTTACCTTTTGTTCCTGCACCATGTCATCAAAAAGCATAGTGTTATAGTTTCCATTTCAACCTGCTTTGCCTTCTGTTTTTCCTTTCGTTGTCTTTTATGACATTTTACACTGAATTTTCACCTTCGAAATTGTGCTTTAAGTTGCTAAGAATGTTTTTGATGGGTGCCTTTATCTTAGATTATGCCGTGAAGGAAAAGCCACACTTGGCCGAGGATATGCAGGGAGGCCCAGACTACATAATTCTCAAAAGTTTGGACATGGATGCTATCCGTATCATTGGTAGTGTTCTTGGCCAGAGCATTGCTTTGGATTATTTTGTTTCACAGGTAATTTTGTTTCCGGGTTCAATGCAGATATTTTCTTAATGCAATTTACACTTTAACGTTTGAGAGTATTTGCATATATTTTTTTACAAAGAGGGCCTCCGCTTTCAGCTATTATCAATTCAGATATTGCAGTCATTTAGCCCTCAAGTTTAGCACGTGTGAGCATTCATTCAATGGATAGTTTAACCCAGTTTCTAACCGTTGTGACGATGTAGGATTTTATATTGCTCTGACAATATCAAATTCTGTTGATCGTGCAATAAAGTTTGGATCACCAGAGATGTTAAAAATCGATTTAATTTATCATTAATTGGAAAACGTAATATGCACGTGCTAGATGTAACAAATAATGTGAAAGCCAATATTGATGAAGGATGAAAATGGGGCCTCTTTTTTGTCCAAAAAATTGTAACGTTGACTTTTGCAATCGTCCTCGCTTGTAGCTAAAAAGAGAGAAAATGTGATGTTGTTTGATTGTTAATCCCAATTACAAGAATGAATGATTTAAACTCATTTTCTTGCACACTAAGTGCTTGCATAACTGCTTGTCAATATATTGAGTGTTTCTCCACATACAAAAAAAATCGATTTATCTCTTTTTGTTTCAGGTCGATGGATTGGTCGAAGAATTTGCAGATATAAACCGGGGGATGGAAAAAAGTGGAACATTTACCATGGATAAGAAGAAGCTCCTTCAACTGGTTGGGAAGGCCAACTCGAACCTCGCGGATGTAATCCTTAAAGTTGGTCTTTTCGAGAGGTGAAATCATAATAAATTTTTCCAACAGCCATCGCTATCACTAAAAAATGTCTTCATTTTTTATTTATTTTGCACCATTCAGATCTGAAATTGCTTGGAGGGAGGCAAAATATGCTCAAATACATGAATACCTTCGTGAAGAATACGAGGTCACCCAGCGATTCGGAAACTTAGATTTCAAACTAAAATTTGTGGAGGTATTTCTGCTTTTTCTTTTTCTTTCTTTCATGGTAGTTATCTAATTCATTTTCATAGAAAATCATTGCTGGATATTTGTTTCCTTTCTTGCATTGCATGGCAATGGTGGATGGTCTGTGTGAGTAAATTATTTTTAGGAAGATTGAGTCGTATTGTTATACTTTAAGTAATTCGCTTAAAAACAGTAACTGTTTGATAAATAATGTTTGATATGATTTATTATTTTAATTATTTGACTTATCATAATGATTCAATTATTAAATTACACAAAGTATATTAGAGTTCCTGATTATTAATTTAAAAGTTGTGATTTTCGGCTTGTAAAATTTGTATAATTTCTTTTTAAACATATAATTTATGTTAAGTAATCATGGATTGTAATTTGGACAAAATCTTAACGCTTTTTTTTTCTTGATTGAGATGATTTCATCTTCTTCTTTTGCAATTGTAATCTTTTGGGTGTTATTATTTTGAAGCACAACATTCATTTCCTTCAAGAAGTCCTTCAAAACAGGAAGTCAGATCTCCTCGAATGGTGCATCATCGGCTTGTTAAGCATCGAAAATATAATCTCACTCTACGAGATTGTTCGGGATTCAACCACAGCTCCCATGTGATTTCCGCTTACCCAACGAAGCTACTTTAACGTATGGTTAATCAATTCAGATCTGTTCTGCATAAAATTAGTTATTTTTACTCGTAGAAAAAGGAGAAAAATAAGTTATGAATCAAATCTTCAAGACCGAGTCAATGGTAGTCGAGTCTGTGGCTTATCTGGATTAGAAGTGAAGAGCCATACTGCCGAGATTCGAATCTTTTCAGAAATCATCCACAGGTGAGGAACGATTTGTTAGAACATATTGTTTATTTTTTGGTCCTTGATAAGATATGTAGCTTCTAGCTTTATGACTGAGGCTGCTTCTAGCATTTTTTGGTTTTGAATATGTAGCTTCAGTTATATTGTTGCTGACTTTATACATTTACAGCTATGAATCCTGATTTATAACTTTATATAGATCCTTTGACCTGCTCTGCAGAAGCTGATTTTAGTTTTTGATGAAGACAGAAAGGAACTCAGTTAAAAGATCATCGAAATTCAGTTGTAAGTTTTTTCGAGCTTTGACTTCCTTCCTTTGAAGATAAACAAATCTTGGAAGGGTTGGGCACGGTCCAGATTGGTCATCGGTCCGGTCAAATTATGGAACTGGTGCTCGATTTCGAAAATTGAGAACTCGGACCGGGAATCGCATTTAGGATGGGTTTTCAAAGATTAGACCAGGTTTTGAGCTGTTTTTGGCTGGGTTCTATTTAATTCTAGGTTGGGTTTTACCCAATTTGAAATCGTTTCATGTCACCATTGGTTCTTGTTTCACGATTTTTTATCCTCAAGACCAGAGGGACCGTGAACTGTTGATACTAACTAACCGAAATTGGTATTGGAACCGTGAGGGCACACTTGGATCGGCTCGGAACTGGCAGTTCCGGGTGAACCCTAGGTCCCGGTCTTGTCCACCGCTCGAACTTGGGCGAGTTATAAAGCATGAATAAATGCACTTCAGAGTCTGATCTCGAGCCTAATTACAGAAGGAAGAAATATGATCTGGTTTGAAAGATTCAGCATACCCATAAAAATGGCGACTTTGTAATCTTACAAGCAATTTGAAAGGCAAGAGATTCAGAAAGATGACCAAAAATGGCGGCTTGCAGAGGAGGGTTACCCTCACCCTTCCTTCTCCATAAACTTGTTGGCCTTGGCATGAACTTCTTTGAGATACCTTCTAAACCTTGACATGTCTAATTTAACGCTCTGTTGTTTCAGGTAAACGTTAGTCATCGTCCAGTTCTCCCCTTTGAACGACGGCGCATCTCTGATCACCGGAGCTTCCTCGCCGTACTTCTCCGACAAGCTGCTTTCGTTGAAGCCGATTCTGTACTCTATGTACTTCAGCCCCATCTGCCTCGCCGGCGACGCGTACGAAACCTCCGCCAACCAGTTCGCTCCGATGGGCACCACCTGTAAGAACACCGATCCCGGCCGCATGAAGATCAGGTGAGTGAGGCCGGCGCCGTGAATTCCGATCATCGCGTGAGTCGAGTTGAGTAGTCCGTACGATTCATCCAATGTTGTTTGATAAGTTGGCTCGAAGAGAACCACCTCGAACCCTAGATCCTCCGCTTCTTTTCTGAGCTCGTTCTGGTTAATGAATCTTCGGCCCACGCTGAATTTCCGGGCGATGAGAATCAACCGTGGTTTCGACGTCGAGCGCGGTGGAACAGTCGCCGGCGGCGGTTTGTGGTCATAAATATCGGCTAGGAATGATCGGAAATGGAGAAATGATTTGGAATTCGGAATGAGCTTTGGATCTATCGTCATGAATCCATGGGAGATGAGGCCGACGGTGGCGGAGGGAAAACAGTGGGTGGAGTTATCGGTGTCGACATTTATGATCGGATGTTTCGTGAACTTCTTGATAACGTCGGAGTATTTTCCGACCCACCATGGACGAACGTTCTCTACGACGAGGATAACGTCATCGTCGTTGAAATGCAAGGAATTGATGGTGATGAAGAGAGGGATGAAACCGTCGTTGAAATCGTGAAAGAAGTGGCCGGTGAATCCGCCGGCGCTGTACACAATTGCCGACTTGTTGTGCCTGGTTTGACATCTCAGAGCGGGTACGCCGGCGACTATTTTGACCTCTCCGATGTTGGACATCGTCTTATTCTCAAATTTTCTGGTGTACGGCCGAACTTTCTCGATCAGAAGCGGCGGGGCAAGCCTTTCTCCAGGATCAGCTACGTACAATGTCGAGGCGTTGGAATCCATGACGGTCGGAACATTGATTGAACAGACGTCGTAAAATCTATGGCTGCGATCGCATCTGACGTCGTCCGACAGTGGTTCCGGCGAAGGTGGCGACGGTGGTTGGTCGACGATTGGCTTCCGCTTCATCTCTACAGAACAAATCATCAACTATTGAGCTCCCATTAGATGATTTCAAGCTCAAAAACATTCAAAAAAATCAAGAAAAATACCAGGAGTAGGACTGAACTCGAATATCAGCAGAGAAACTAAGAAGATGATGCAGATAATGGCAACCTTAGAATCTTCCTTCTTCAACACCATTTTCTTCTTTCAACTAAAAAAACAGGCTTCAGAAACAGACCACCTGGTTTTTCATAAATTTCAGAGCAATCAAACGCATTCTTCGATCAAAACACTGCAACGAAAACATTCTTAAAAACTATCTGATGAACTTTTTCATTGCTGGATTTCGAGATGAATCGAATTCTTCATTTCATTTTTTTTCAGATTTTATAAGAAACTCATAATCAGTTTCTTCAACCCGATAGCATTTTAACTTCCATTAATGGTGCTGTTGCAGTAACTCCCCCGCTGTTTTTCTTCGTCTCTAACTCTACGCGAATGCTCATCTGGGTGCAGTATAAGGTCTTTGAAGACTACAATGCAATTTGTCTTTGTAATTAACTTAAAATGCATTGAAATATATATAGTTCATTTTTTACTCGAACAAGCTATATAAATTATAAGGCCAGGATAGGCCGGTCCAGCCCGTTCTATCCTTAAATGGAATTCGAACCTTAACCATAAAATACAGTACGATTTTAGTTTTGTCTCGAGTTTATTTCATATTAAAAATATTTTTAAATATAAAAATAAAATATATTTTTTATTATATCTGAGTTGAATTTTAAATAATTAGGCAAATTTAGACCCAATTTTTTAGATTTAATTTATATCAAGTTATATTAAGTTTTGGGTTGAGTTTTATTTAATATTGGGTCTTTTTTTCCACCCACGGTCTCGATTTTAAGACAAAAATTAGATCATAAGATACAATTTTTTTAAATCGAGATCAAAACTGGACCAAAATCAATTGTTTTGGTCTGGTTTGTGGCCCTAATCTGATTTTGCTCACTCTAATTATTATATACCAAAAATAAGAAAGGAAAATATTATTAAAATTTATTTGATTGTTTTGAAATAAATAAAAATACAATAAGAAAATGGTAAAAAATAGCATAAATGAATTTACATCGCCCCATTTCCCATTAACTTCATAGCCTTCCTATAAGCTTCTTCTAAATATTGCTTGAATCTAACCAAGTCCAATCTAACATTTTGCTCCTTCAAATAAACCCTCATGCGGGTCCAATCCTTTCCCCGATAAGCTTGCGGATTGTTGACAATCTCATCCTCCATACCATACTTCTCGATCAAACTACTCTCGTTTGCATGGATTCTATATTCCATATACTCCAACCCTATCGCTCGAGCCGGATCGCCATAGCATACTTTAGCCGCCCACTCTGTCCCGAGCGGCACCACTTGTACCATCACCGCCCCTCGACGCATGAACAACAAGTGCGTCATTCCCGCACCGTGCACCCCAATGACTACCTCGCTCGAGTTGGTTACATCGTAAGTGTCCGTCAACGGAATGTTGGAAGATGGGATGAATATCGTCACATCGAACCCTAATGTTTCTGCCAGATTCTTTAGCTCAGCTTCGTTGAGGAGGGCCCGACCGACCGGAGACTTTCGACTGAGTAGGACTAGGCGGGGCCGGGACGTGGACGGTCGAGTGACGGGTCGGATGTGGGGTTCGATGGCTTCGGCTAGGAATGACCTAAAATGGGTTATAGTTTTGGAGGTGGGTGTTAGATTTGGATCAATGGCTAAGTATCCATGGGCAATGAGGCCGAGGGTGGCAGAAGGAAAACAGTGGGTGGAAGTGTCGTTATCGAGGTTTATGATCGGCTGCTTTGTGAACCCTCGTAGAAGATGTTTGTACTTGGCCATCCACCAATCACGAGCCGTTGATATCACGAGGATGAAGTCTTGATTCTGATAGTAGGAATTGACGGTGATGAAGAGAGGAATGAAGCCGTCGTTGAAATCGTGAAAGAAGTTCCCCGTGTACCCTTCCGCACTGAATACGAGAGCGGGGAGATTATGGTAAATTTTGCATTTTCTGGGTGGTGGGGTCGAGGAGATTCTGAGCTCTCTGATCCTTCCCATCGTGTGATTCTCCTTTTTCCTCGGATACGGACGGATTTTCTCGACCAAATGTGGGGCCGGGAAGGTGGGGTCCATCACCGAAAAAGTGGAGGTGGTGGGGTCCAGAACGGTGGCCACGTCGACGGTACAAAAATCGTAGGATTCGTGGGTCCGGTCGCATTTGATTGGTCGCCTAGGAAGTGGGTCCACTTTTTCTTCCACCTGTTTGATTTCTGCATCAGAAAACATTATATTATGCAAATTAAAACCGGAAAATAATGAAAAACAATTAAATTATTAGCCATCTTTGACGTAGAGTCCAAACCCGCCGTCAAGAAAATACAGAGGAAGAACAGCAACCGAAGTCTAAAGAAGACAGAGGTTTCAGAAGAGTCAACCGGCGACCGAGAATGGCGGAGGGGTGTCAAAAGTAGCCGGAAAAGTGATCGGAAGAGAGGGACGAACCTTGAGTTTTGGACAGAGGGAACTTCTGTACGTTGACCAAAGATGGAGAAGACGACCGGAAACAATATTGAACCAGTACGAAAGAAAGGAAAAAACCGGCGAAGAGAATCACGGCCCCAGATCCCTTCTTCTTCCTCCCCATATCGCTGATCTCACCCGTCCAATAAAAAAGCAACCAGTCTTCTATCTTCTAAAAACTGGAAACAGATGAACTCATCTAACCCTCATCTATGGAGTCTCTGATAAAAAGAATCTGCGCAGAAAATCTAAGAGAAAATACAGGCCTGTAGATTTGAGGGGAAGAAGAGGAGCGTATTCGCTTGATTAGGGAAGCGAATAAAAGGTACGTGAAGCCATATATGAAACACAATTACTGTCTTACTTATTAAGAACTCGTCTCCTGTTTTGGAGAGTTTGAAATTGTCCAGGAAGACGATGGACGCGTGGCATGGCCCTATTGGATGAGCGAATTTTCAGGTGCTTAATATTTAGGGGTTCAAAGTGGACATAAACGGTCTATTTTAATCTGATCTAGGCTTTTATTTAAAAAAAAACCCCTAATTTATGGGTGGTCTTCAAAAGTAAAAAACCGTGAAATCTGAACCGATTTAAAAAGTTCTAAAATAAAGTGAAACCCGCTCTAAACACTGATAAAATTCAATATAAATCTTAAAATTGATTATAAAGATGTCCAACTACTTAAAACCCGACATAAATATAATAAAAAAATATTTAATTGTTATGTATATATTTTTTAAAATATAAAATAAAATCGAGTTAAAACTGCAACCGAACCGGAAACGATTCCAATTCTATTTCGGGATAAACCTGAGTCAAACCGGCACGATGCCCACCCCTAATAATATTCACAGAAGAGAAGTCCAGCCTTACCCATTAATCAAGTAATATCTAGTATTTCGTCATAATAAAATTATAAAAATAAATTAAGATAATACTGTCGTTAATGAAAAATAATCTTAGGTTTACTCTATGTTTTTACTTTATAATGTCACATTTGAATCTATGTTTCTTTTTGCACGTGTTTGCATGAAAAAACATAGGCAGATGTGTCGCTGCATCTGCCCATTGAATATTATCGAATTCATCTAGAACGGTCGTCTGGTTAGCAATGTCATGGAATAATGTTTGATCATGTTGTCGCGAAATGAAAATTCCATTCTCGATTCCTGGCGAATTTTCAGAGTATTTCAAGATTAGGGTGCGGTTCCATTTACCAGGGTTGATTTGAAAGTAAGGTCTAATTTAACTTATAATACCCTATGAAATAACGAACCACGACCTAAACCGAGCTATCCTGCACTCACGGGTGATCGATCTTTACCCTTCTCTTCTGCTGCAGGATTCGAAACTCTCAAATCCCAAAATGTAAATATGAAGGTGTTGCCATTTGTTTTATGCACACCTCAGACAGTACCAGCTATCCTGATGGTGGTATTAAAGGCTGTAAATTGTTCAATCTTTGGCATTCAGGGTGAAAAATAAACTTCATCTGTCATGAAAACCATAGATATATGATAAAATTCACTGCAGAGAGAGAATTAAGAGTATGAAAGGATGTCATATACTGTATAATATACGTAGCTTCTAATGTGGCTATTGTTCTTGAGCTTGATTAGAGAAATGGAGCTGCCTATAACCACATAAAAGAGACTAGTAATAGAGTTCAACCAGGTTTTGTACCCTTTCTTGTATGGTTTAAAACTTCACTGCTTTCAAGTTTCACCACCTTGTTCGTCATCCTCGGGATCCATCGGTATTTCATGTCGAGGCTTGTTGTACTTCTCGCGCAATTGTTTGATTGGAATGAAGTCACCAGCTGCATCCGTTCCGTAAAATAAGAATGAAGTGTAAGGATGGTCAAACCTGCCCTGTGTTTCACAAGAAGCATCAGAAAACAAAATTCAAACAACGGCTGTAGAGAGAGATTGAAAAAGAGTATGAGAGAGAGAGAGAGACTTTGTCAGGTTTTTCAGGGGATATGAGATTCTCCTCAGGAACTGCAAAGGAGGAAATATTTCATTCTATGTGAACAAGGATCGAAAAACAATGGAGAATTCATGAGAACGACTAGCATTTCAAAGAATCAGCAATACAGTTCAATACCATATGCCACCAAAAGATCAGGGTCGGCATGAACATCCACCAAAACCTGCAAAACCAAAACAGAAATTATGGAAACCAAGCAAAACCAGCTGATCACCGAATGTCGAATCAGATGCATGGACAGTTTTTTTTCCATTTAAAAACAAAACAAAGAAGACTGATTGAGCTAGCCACATAGAGGCTGTAATCTATCTTCATAACAAATAAAGTGTTGTACATTGGGTCATGCATAGGGGTAGGTCAGGCCGGTTTTGCTCCATTTCTGAACCGGCATGTACAGTTACAGTTTTAAAAAATAAGACTTGGAATTGATTTTTTAAAACCATGAACTGGGCCGGGAGGTTGAAATTTTAATAAAAATTAAAAAAATATACAATTTTAAATATTTTTATCATATTACATTTCAAAAAATATCTAATTTAAAATATTTTATTGCATTGGGGTCGAATTTTTTATTTTTTTGCTAGATTTTGGGCTGCTTTTTAAACTATTTTTGGCCGGATGTTTACCCATTTTGGGTCAAAATTTTAAGTTACAGGTTGGGCTGGTTTCACGATTTTTTACTATAAAAACTGTAAACCAGCCCGGCCAGTTCTGCTTTATCCGCAGGTATGTGCTGATTTTATCTAGATTTTTTCTCCTTTTTTTATGAATTTCGAGTCTTTCAAATTGGATTATTTCAATAATCTTACATTGTGAAGTAGTCAAATAAACTAGTTTTGAGGTTATTCAATTGGAGTCACAAGTGTTTAATAGTAGCTTTATTATTTTTTGTGCACCTCTCACATGAATGATAAAGAAATTTTCATATAAACATATATAATATAAATACATTTATCTAATTATACCTGATAAAACGGCTGACTAGATCCACGTGACAACTTTTCAACGCGCGCAACTTCCTTCCATGAGCTTGACTCGCAGCACACTGGATCCATTCCACAAACTACAGCTTTATATCCTGAGAGGAAGAAGGTAAACAACCATTATATAACGTTTCAATCTACTTATATAGCATCTAGAATTTCGATCCTTTGAAGAAATCCAATTAAATGTGAAGATATTAAAACTTATAAGAATGTTTATCATCATACCAAAGATTTTGTGCTTCACTTTCTGTCCAAGACGAAAAGAATAATTTGCTTTTTCATACACCAGAGCTTTTGCTGACGCAGCAAGAGATTCTGCCTCTAATTTAGAAATTTCATCGCGTAGCTGAGCTGCCAAGGAATAATTTTCACTGTCAATAGCATTCTGCAGATCTGCACTGTTAATTAAAAGTAAATAAATAAATGGAGCAAGAAGACCCAGCTAATACAATCCAGGAGAAAAAAAATGCAAGGGGCTAGAATTAAATGAATTTTATTTTTTGCTAAACAGCACCGGATTGAAAGCAGATACATTAACAGATATTAGTGAAACTCACCGTAGACGAATGCTATGCAAAGCTTTATCCTGCACTTCACTCTTTGAAGACAGTCCTCTTTTTGATTCTAGGCGTCGGCTTATCTCTACTTCAACCTTAAGACAAACACTTGTATGCGGTAAAACTATGAAATGCTCCTATATGCCAGTAGAAAAATTGTACAATTGGAACATTAATTCCAAGGGGAAGAACAATCCCCCATGACATAGACATGACACTGTTTTTTGCAAATAAAAAACACGTGAGATATAATGTATTTTGTAGGTATATGAAGAAAATTTATAATTATATTACTTTTGTAGTTAGTGGCTCTGGTTATACAGTCAAGTGATAGGGGGCGTTGCAGCATTGGTGAGCGGAGAGGTTTACTGGTATTTTTAAAAGGAAACACCTAACTGTGTAAGTGTCATTTCTCTTTTCTGGAGGAATGATTCTTGGAGTCTGTTAGAGATGTTTGGTGATCTTGAAGATTATTGTTTTTTTTTTTTTTATATTTGTTTAATTCTTCAACAACTTTAACATACGTGTTACAAAGTATACTTCCTTGTAGATTGCCATTTTAAAGTGAAATGCTTTTTGTTAGAGTTTATATAAAGATAATGTAAATATATCTACACTTTTAAATAGGATGATGTGTTTTACCTCCGTCATCTTGCTTCTCAGCTGTTGAGCAATTTCATACTGCTCCAGATTCAAGGCATACTGCAAGTTCATATTATACATCAGAGATATCAGAAAAAGAGTTAAGTTGCCTCAATTTTACGTGCACATGAACAACTATAAAACTCCCTCGAACCTGTACTCTGGTTTCGAGATCAAGCTGGAAAAAGAATATCAAAATATCTTGATTAGCACTCTCACTGCGCTCAGAATTAGCATCCAACCCTTGTCCACTCCCTTTGAATAGCCACCCAGCTTCAACTTTACAATTTCTCTGTCTAAATATTGTGGGTGTGCTAGATAAGAAACATCCCTGTACATATTTACCCCAGATACAATTTCTGGAAAGCATGGAATTTATCAAAGTATTGCTCATCGGCTTGACATGACTCCTCCATGAAGGGATTGACCCATAAACGCCATTATCTCTTGAGGCCGGAAGATTACAGAGTGAAAGGCCTCGAACCATTTCCAACCAGAAAGAAATATCCCAGCTAAAAAGCTGTCCTGATGATATTTAAAATTGTTTGGTCTGCAAAATTTTGATAGGTCAGTTCTGTGATAGGGTACTACAAGACTAGGATTATATAACAGAAAAAAAAAAGATTGAATAGCTAGGCTTTGACTATCAAAACGCTTCAATTACGTTTCTGAAAAGATGAGAATCAATAAACACACAAAATTAAACTAGTTACACTTTTTAGTCAACAATCTACTCGCATAAAATTAAAATCAACTCCAATTCGTGAAAATGAGTATAACCACAAAAGTAAACATCGCCGACTGCAGAGTGAACTATTTTTTTTCCTAAGAACAACAGCAGAGTTGAGTGAATGATCAATCAGACTTCGTATAAAAAAGAAACAACCAGATGCAGTTTTCACTTCTCGTCCAAAAGCAATACTAATAGGTTCCGATAGAGAACTTCATAGCAAGAAGCTGAAATTCATCCAAACGAATGGCTAGAAAAAGGGGAACAACCATCCAGAAGAAAATCTAAGCTCAATTTGTTCGATTGATATGCATTTGTAGCGACAAAATTGGGCATAGAAATTAGAAATCTCAAACGAACGAACAAACCTGAGGCGAAGAGAGGAGACAGTGAGTGGGAGAGAAGTGAAATTGAGTTGGGAATCTCACTACAACGCCAGAGAAGATCCAATGGATCTCTACTCTCCCATTGATTCCGTCCTTAAAAAACAATATATTATCTGCCTGGAGATATCAGACTACTTTATAAATATTTATTTCAGCATTTTATTAATTAAAAAAACTTCCCAACGTATCTTCTTGGTTATAACTTACGGAGATTCACCCCAAGTCAATCCCTTGCCAAGGTTTGCGATGGAGGCAGGTCAACCCCGTCCCTTATGCAGGGTGAAAACCCTCGAGAGCATTATCTTACGACATTCCTCGCATGGCACTTTATTTGAGGGTATTTTATCTGTGTCTTTGGGCCTCTCCCTTTTATTCGGTCACCCTCACTGCAGGAGAATCATCCGCTATTGATGTGCTCCAATATAATCATTATTTCTCGCTCAAACATAAAACATCATAAATATCACAAAGTTAACATAAAAGAGACGCATTAATCGCTCTGCTGATGAGCTAGATAACTCAAATATACTGATCAAACCTATGTCTGCGGCCATCCGCCGAATACACAGACTTCAAATACTGAAAATACAACCGGTCTATGGGGTATTGCCGACCATAACGAAAAGATTCGTGAAACACCATCTCATATAAAAATGAACGAAATTCGTCACGATGTACAACTACAGGCAACAGTGAATCAGGAATCTGGGGATGACCTCTAACGTCTAACGGTCGTGATGATCTGTCATCATCGTCGTTATGTTATTCAACGATTCTAATGCATTTTTCATGACCTGCATGCATTTTTGTAAAAATAAATTTTTTTGCAGAATTTGACAAAGATTCAGTTTGATAAAAAGTAAGAAAAAATCGTTACATTTATAATTTTTTACTAGGTTCGGACGCAACTTGTTTCACTATGCAATTGCATCCGAGCATGCATCCGGAAAGTTTCAATTTTTTTTTTTTTAAATTCAAGTCGGAATTGGCTTATTGACCCGAAAATCAAACCTGTTTTTGGTTTTCTCTTTTTTCTTTTATTTACTGCTTTTCCGGTGTTTTGAATTTTAACATCCTAGGATGGGGCAGATACGTAATTTGATAAAAGAAAGAGTCATGCCGTCAAATTATTGTAGTGGAGTGAATGAGTTGGACTTTCTAACAAACGTGTGGTTTGTCTTGCTCTACCCAATCTTCTTCCTCCTGCACCAAAAAATCTCACTCAAACCCACCATAAATACAGGCACCCCCCAACTACACCCTCAGATAAATCACAGTAAAGGCTCGTCCTTCTTCGCCGGATTCCATGGATTCCTTCCTGCAAGAGTTCACGAAGGAAAAACCGCAGAAGCACCACCAGGCATCCTCGCCGGAACCCCTGGATTCC
Organism: Begonia fuchsioides; assembly: GCA_003255005.1. NCBI lineage: Eukaryota > Viridiplantae > Streptophyta > Magnoliopsida > Cucurbitales > Begoniaceae > Begonia > Begonia fuchsioides. The sequence continues at coordinate 18,298 of QAOC01010113.1, forward strand.
TCCCTGCACGAGAAGATCGGAGAGAAACCACAGAAGCACCATCAGGCCTCCTCGCCGGATCTGATGTCGAGCGCCAACGTGATCATGGAGGCGGCGCAGTACACGATGAAGCATCAGACGGAGAAGGTGGACAAGGGACGAGTCGCCGGAGCAGCGGCGGATCTGTTAGATGCGGCTTCTCACTACGGAAAGCTGGAGGAGAAGAGCTTCGGAAAGTACGTCGAGAAAGCCGAGACTTACCTCCATTCGTATCAGTCTTCCCACTCTACCGGCGCCGTCGGAGTCCATACCCCGAATCCAGGCACCACCGCTGGCCAAGATCATTCAAAGCCACACACCCATTCTTCTGGATCTGAATCTGAATCTGGGTTCGGCGACTACTTCAAGATGGCGGAGGGATTCCTCAAAAAGCATTGACTTTTTTTTTTGTATTTGCTCCTGGTGTATGAATGTGGCATCAATGTATAATTATCATAAGATAGTGTTTCTTCGATTTATTCTTCATTATTTTCTTCTAAATATTATATAATAATTCTAAGATTGATCATTAATAATTTATAAAATAGATAAATAACTACTGTAATTTTGCTCATACAGTAGTTATTTATTTATTTTACTTGTCCAAAATTTAGATATTTTAGAGCTGGAATCCGAGGTTAGGGGGACAGATATAGATACGTGGCTAAATAATGTTCATGGAAGGCGCACACGACGTCGTATTAGCCCTCATCTCAGGCTGTGCTTTTTTTCCTTCCATGAAATTATCGTTGCATCGTGATCGGGGTGAGTTAGAGAGGAAGGGGGAGAGGGAGAGAGAAAGAGAGAGACGATCGTTCTTCTGGTTCAATCGATCTCTTCTCCGCCTCTTCTCTTTTCTTGTTTCGCCAAATCTTCCGTATGAAATGGTTGGAGGGTTATATCGATAGACGGTAGGAAAGGTATGTTGCGTTTTGTTTTTGGGATTTGTTTTGGAAATTAGTTTCTCCCCCTTTTGCATTCGCTTACTAATGAAAAATCGTGTTTTAATTTGATGTTTTAGATTCGTTTTCGCGAGAAGCTTGACCAGTTTTGTTCCTTGTTCTATCGTAATTTTTTCGAGTAATGTAGGTTTTGTTGTTTGATTTTGAAATGGTTACTCTTGTACATGCAAGTGTCAATTCGCCATCATCGTTTGAAATGAGTATCAAATGCTTGAATTTCGAAACTGTATCTGTCGATTTTACAGGAGCATGGATGAATATCTCATGATTTCTTAGTTTTTCCTCTGCTGTACCAAAGGATTCTTGTGTAAGAATGTGGAATTTTGCTTCAAACGCCATTGGTAGCTTGGGAATAAGGAAAATCCCAGTTATGCGCAGAGAAGCTTGTTCAGATTGCTCCGACGACGATGGTAGTCCAAACGCCAGCAGAGAAGAGGGACTAGAATGTCCAATATGTTGGGAATCATTCAACATCGTCGAAAACATACCATACGTCTTATGGTGTGGCCATACACTCTGCAAAAACTGCGTTTTGGGGCTTCAATGGGCGTTGCTGAAATTTCCAACTCAACAAATCAAGTTCCCTTTCTTAATTTCCTGCCCATGGTGCCATCTATTATCATTCCGGCTGATATACAAGGGCAATCTGAAGTACCCTCGAAAGAACTTCTTTCTCCTATGGATGGTGGAGAGTTTAAATGGCGATAGGAGGAAATTTGTTTCTTCCATCGATGGAAATAACCTTCCAATTTGGTCTCCGAGAGCCAGATCGAGCTGTACTTCTCTCAGAAGGGCTGCGCATAGTAGTGCTGCTCGAGAAATCCGTTCCAGTGATAATGGTGAAAGCAATGTTGAGAGACACCAATTTTGCCTGCACAAATCTCTGGATCGATTTATCCACTTGACGACGAAATTTCCTTTGGCCATCGTATTTCTTTTGATCGTCTTCTTTGCAATACCTGGGAGTGTTGTTATTTTGATCGTCTACTTGCTCATAACGATTCTTTTCGCTATTCCATCACTACTGGTATTGTATTTCGCCTATCCTACTTTGGGGAAGCTGTTGAGGGAAATAACCTCGTGAGGTATGATTTATTTGATAAAGTTGGGATGATTCTGTTTAATAACTAGTGAGTATTCATTTTGTTGTCTCTCTCATTGTTTGATCGTTTGATTAGTGGTTGATTGTTGCTGCAAGTTTCATGTTTCGTAATTATGTTATGGCTTTGGTTTCTCACTTCTGAACTGTCTTTACTCTATGATTTGCTTCAAATTTTCCGACTCGTTTTGACGTAATTTGTTCTACTTTGAGTTATGGAAAATTGTCTTGTTCCTTGTCCTTCATTTAGTCTTCTTCTTTGTCTCAGTCGCTCTGAAATCATGAATGTTTTGACATAACTTTCTTGGTTGATTGGTACTTCTCGAGACTGTGGCTCAATTGAAATACCTCTTCGAAGTCTCTCGAACTTGAGCTTTGAAATGGTGACAACTGTAGAAAATTTGAATTTCATAAATTCAGATGAACATCTATGAAGGTAGCAACTTCCGGTTACTTCATAACTCAAATTATCAATGAGATAAACAATCAAAGGCTGGATTCATCCGCTAAACAAGGAAGTTTGAATAAGAAATTTCTAGAACCTTCTGGATACCGATCGTTTTGACAACATGGTCGCAATGCATACTACAATTCTCTATCTAGGATGGAGCGAGATAGGGGTGGAATCAGTTTAGTTTGATTCAATATGGAACAACGAAACTGAAGTCTGATTTAATTTAGGTCAAAAACTAAAACCAAACTTATAAGAACTTATGTTTTTAGTTAAGTATCGGTGCAATTTTGGTTTGGTCTTCAGTTTGGGCTCTGGTTTTTCCTTGTATCAGCTCGGTTTTCTGATTTTATATCACAAAATCAAATTATTGTATTCGGTTTGTTTTTCGTTAGGTTTTTGTTTTTCTTGTGTCTGCTGTTTTAGAATTTTCAGGTAAAAAGGAAAACCGAACAAGAGATTATTGATTTGGTTCGATTTTTGTCAGCCCATTTGAAGTTTTTGCCTTTCAGTTCAATTACATGGTTCGAACCGAACCAATTTACACACCGAAATTAGCAAGCTTTATCCAAGGGTTGCTGATAAAATCTCAGAATATTGGTCCGGATACTGTTAAAGAATGTACCCATTAATGGTCGAAAAATAAGATCAATGGGTTATTGTTAAAAAATAAAAATGTCATCTTTGCTGTCGCTAGAGACCCACGTACAATCTTTGAGAAGGCTTCAATGGGTAATTGCTGTTTGGGTTGGAGAACGAAGCACGAAAGAAACTTGCCCTAGTCGAGCCTCTGTGATTTAATTCGTCGCTCTGCAGTTCTTAATCATGGAAGCTACGATCGCAGAGACGACGAAGCCCTGATCTTTTTCGAAACAAGCCCAATTACAGACGTCGACACTCGACAGGCTACTAAAACTCTGATTACAGGATTAAAATGGAGGTTGATTATCGAAGAATATGCCATTTTATGCTTTGCGTTAACGCCAGATAACGTTCGCACCAAAAATTCCCAATCTGACCGACTCTGTTCTTCCCAATCTCAGCCATACACCATTGAAATCTTCTTACCCATGAAGGAATTATCCACTCTAACCCACTTCCTGTTCTTCCTCTCAACCCTCTTGTTCCCTCTCTCTTATGCATCCAATGTCGGAATCTCTATCTCTCCTACCACGCTTTCCAGCTCCGGCGACGTCGTTCGAATCCAATGGTCCGGCGTCGATTCGCCGTCCAAGCTCGATTGGGTCGGCATCTACTCGCCTCCAGATTCGTCCCACGACAATTTCATTGGCTACATGTTCCTATCGTCATCGCCGACTTGGGAATCCGGGTCAGGATCCGTTTCGATCCCCTTGGTGAACCTTCGATCGAACTACTCCTTCCGAATCTTTCGCTGGACTAAGTCGGAGATCAACCCGAAGCGGCACGATCACGATCACAATCCCCTTCCTGGCACCGCCCACCTTCTTGCAACCTCGGAGGAGCTCCGATTTGAGCCGAATCGAGGCCCGGAGCAAATTCACTTGGCCTTTACTGACAATGAAGATGAAATGAGGGTCATGTTCGTTACCGAAGATGGAAACGAACGGTTTGTGAGATATGGGAAGAGGAAGAACAAGCTCGAAACAATGGCTGCCGCGCGTGTGGTGAGGTATGAGAGGGAACACATGTGCGATTATCCGGCGAATGACAGCATCGGCTGGAGAGACCCTGGTTATATTCATGATGTAGTTATGAAAAACTTGAAGAAAGGAGCTCGATACCATTATCAGGTACCTTGTTTTCTGCAAATATCATTTTTTTTGCCTGAATGCTTTGTTTCTGAGCTTCCTCACTTTCATTTGGTTGCATGACAATGTTTTCTGGTCGTAATTGGATTTTTAGTTTAATATTTCTCTGCAATTCTCAAAATCCTTTTACAGTCTCAACGTGATTGGATTTGTACTCTGTCGAGCTTTCACAAGAATGTTCCTCTATCTCCTGTGAATGGATTTCGATGAATGGTTCCTTGGCACCCGAATAGATCATTGTTGCTTGTATTTCATTCTCATGATGATTAAATCTATCAATGTTTATTGCAACTGATAAAGGCACTGGATCTTCTCATCTGAATAACTATTTACTAGAATTTAAATGTTCTATAACAGGTTGGGAGTAATTCGAGTGGATGGAGCGGAATAAAAAGCTTTGTGTCCCGCAACGGGGATTCGGACGAAACCATAGCATTCATGTTTGGCGACATGGGAGCTGCCACTTCATATGCGACTTTTCTACGTACACAAGACGAAAGCATTTCGACCATGAAGTGGATCCTCAGAGACATCGAAGAATTGGGGGACAAGCCGGCTTTTGTCTCCCATATCGGAGACATCAGCTACGCGAGGGGATACTCTTGGTTATGGGACCATTTCTTCGCACAAATAGAGCATGTGGCATCGAGAGTTGCATATCATGTTTGCATTGGAAATCACGAGTATGATTGGCCTTCGCAGCCATGGAAACCAGATTGGTCGTATGGAATTTACGGAAAGGACGGAGGAGGGGAATGTGGGGTACCCTACAGTCTCAAGTTTAACATGCCTGGAAACTCCTCGGAACCTTCTGGAAGCCGAGCTCCGGACACTCGAAATCTATTCTACTCCTTCGATTCAGGGTCGGTACATTTTGTCTACTTATCGACCGAGACTAACTTTCTCGAGGGTAGTCGCCAATTCGAGTTTTTGAAGAACGATTTAGAAACAGTGGATAGGGAAAAGACCCCTTTTGTGGTTGTGCAAGGGCACAGGCCGATGTACACGACGAGCAATGAGAATCGAGACGCCCCGTTGAGGGAGAAAATGTTGCAAAATTTGGAGCCGCTACTTGTCAAAAACAAAGTGAATTTGGCTTTGTGGGGACATGTTCATAGATATGAGCGGTTTTGTCCGATAAATAACTTCACTTGCGGGAATGAATCTTGGCCGGTGCATGTCGTGATTGGGATGGGAGGGCAAGATTGGCAACCAATATGGGAGCCCCGACCTGACCACCCAACCGACCCTATCTTTCCTCAACCGAACCACTCCCTTTACCGGGGTGGAGAGTTTGGATACACTCGGTTGGTTGCTACAAAGACAAAAATGACCCTTTCTTACGTGGGAAATCACGACGGAGAGGTCCATGATCGGGTCGAGATTCTAGCTTCTGGCCTTGTGTTCAATGGCGTCTCCGACGATGCTAATGGAATGTCGGTCAAATCGTCCTCCACCCTTTTAGTAAAAGGTGCGAGCCTTTTGATTCTAGGTGCTTTCGTTGGTTATGTGCTTGGGTTTGTTTCACATGCTCGGAAGAACTCGGCTTCAGGCAGTAGCTGGACTCTGGTGAAGAGCGAGGACTCTCGGTAAATCGAAGATCGAATCTGGACATGAAAATCTCCCGTTTTGGACCGATGATTTATGATTTCCGAGTCGAGAAGGTAGTATGGCATGCAAATATTCGAATAATGGCACGGTCCTTGTGCAAAATGAAGATGTATTTTTCGGGTTAGTGAATTACACGCGACTAGATATCGCCTCTTTGCGCGGAATCAGGATATATTTTGCAAAATGATTAGATGCTTTAATATTGTCACTGATTTGTATTTTTACTTTTAACTCGTCTATGTAAATCCCTTTGAATATGAGATCGATAAAGCAATGGTGGCTATGGTAACATATTTCGTGATAATATGAAATGAAAAATGTTATTGTATTTTCATCGTAGGCAAAAATAACTCTTTTTTTTATATAGAAATACTTAAATGACCCAAAGTAGTAACATAGTTTTGACATTATAGTATCATTTGAACGTCTCTCACAAGTTCATGGATTTAATTGAAATTTATCTTATTTGAGGTTGACGCAAGTATTTAAATGTAGGGTAAATTTTAATTTATGCTCGAATTTTGGGTAAATAACTTTAAATAGCCTGAGTTTGAAAACAATCTTTTATGGGATCTTATATTGGACGCACTCACCTTTTAATTAATTAATTGGACTAATCAATATTTTTTTTGAATATGTTGTTGTTAATTATTTTGACTAAGCATAATTTATTAGAATTCTTACAAATTTTTACTACACATTCAAAACAATAAAAGAAAATCATCTGGAAGGTTTTAAATTTTTTTAAACATTTATATAATTTACTATAATTTTTTGAATTCATAAAAATAAATTCAGTTAAAATTATTTACAATAATAAAAATTCTTAAAAGTTTTGTCACAAATGTACACAATATTAGAAGACAATAGTTTGCAAAGTTTTGTGAAGTTTCAGCAATTGTCTGATATACTATAAATATTTGAATGTAAAAAATAAATTCAATTAAAATTTTGTACTTTAATAAAAATTCTTAAAAATTTTGTGACACATTTAAAATAGTGTAATACGGATTCTATCAAAATTTTGTAAATTTTCAATAATTTTTAACTAAAATTTTTGTTTTATGCATTAAAAAATTATAATAAATTTAAATTATTTAAAAATTTACGAAACTTTATGGAATATTGTACGACAATATTATAAATGTGTGACAAAAGTTTAAAGATTTTTTATTGACTTACAAAATTTTAACTGAATTTATTTTTCATGATTTCAACAAATTATAGTAAATTGTAAAATTGTTAAAAATTGACGAAACTTTGTAAAATATTATCTTCTAGTATTTGAAATATGTGAAAACATTTTCAAATTTTTTAATTAATGTATGAATTTTAACTGACTTTTTGTTTTTTATGTATTAAAAAATTTATAATAAATTGTGAAAATATTAAAAAAAATAGAAACTTTCGAGATTATTTTTTTTATACGTATAAATATCTGATAAAAATTACAAGTCATTCCAATAATATTTGCTTAAATAAATTGATTAAAAATGAAAATTTCAAAAAAAAAATTTATCGGAGGTAGTCATTATATTTCTGACGTTTGAGAAGCCCAGATTTTTATTTTAAAACTCAAGTATTTTTTAGGCTATTTACATAAATGTATTTAATATAATATTTAATTACAGAAGTCCCTCTCGAAAAAATCTATAATTATAAGTGGGTCCTCTTTTAATTAAAAGCCAACTCAATGTGGGCTATAGAAATATTGAATATTGGATGGAAGGACATTTTACCTTGTGATGGTTAATGAATTAAATGCCTTAATCTTCAAGTTTAAGTCTTAATCCATATTCTCTCCCTACAAAAAAGACTAATCTTTTGGGGGAAATATTTTTTTAATGAACATACTAAAAGATCGACGATTCCATTTTTGAATAAGTAGGCGAAATCGATCATTCTTATGCTTTAAATTACCCTGTCTGTCGATTAAAAATTAGAAAACATTAGCTCTGAAGTTTCTTATGAAACAAGAAATTGGACCACATTTGGTGGTGCCATTTTTAATTGGCCAAATTATTTAGTTCATGCTTTAGAACATTCAATTGGAGCTCTAATTTCTCACCAACTATCATTTTAATACGCGCTTTTATCGATCTGTAATGCTTTTGCAGACGATATTTAGTATTTATGATGATTTTATGCTTTATCGAACTCGGTTGAAGCCGAGAACTAACTTGATTTTGACCGAGATTTTCAATAATCCCATGACAAAACAAGCATGAGATTAATTTGCAGATTTAATTTATGAAATAATATTAAACGCTCTTATCTCAAGTAAGAGGGCTTTTAATTTCTTTTTTATTTTTATTAATTGGGCGAAAGTAAATAAAGGAATAAAAAAAGAAACTTGATGATCATCGAAATCACTACGATATTAATAAAATTATCTCATCTAATATTTTTGAAATTAATAAAAATATAGGAACTTTACAATTTACATTATCTCTATTTAATATTTTTGAAATTAATAATAATGATAGGAACTTTAGAAAGGCATCCTTCCCGACCACACGTCCTACATCAGCCTACGTTATCGATTGATAAATTACGTAATTGATCAAATATCTTATTTTAATTGTAAGGACATCCTTAAAAGTTGACTAGTCTAAATCAATGTAGATAATGTTTATTATTAATGTACATTTACCCATAAATATAAATTATTATGCTATTTTTTATTATATTTTATTATAATTAGAGGAAGTATCACTTATTTCCTAACATCTTTGTATTTTTTATATAATATTATCTCATTTGAGTCGAAGTTCTTATAAATTGATTTTTTAGACTAAAGTCCAATTTGTATTTTACTTAATTGGGCAGAGAATTATACTTTATATAATAAAAGTTTAACTATTTCAAGCGATGTGAGATTGTAGACTTTCACTCGTATAAGTTGTGTTCTCACAATCAATAAATTTGGTTTGTTTTCACAATAACAGACGTCACAAATCTATTGATTATTTAACAATATAAATAATATATTAAAATATAAATATTATTTATTATATTTATGTTTAATACATTAATCGTGTACAATAAGTAAGTAGTCTTACATATTTAGGATGATAAATTTTTTCTGATCCGATTTGCACAATTTAATAACTTTTAGTCAGTTGAAATTTACTTTTCGTTCAAATTAAACTGAATAAATTGTTGACTGAAGCATCAACGAGATCGATGAAAAATAAAGAAATGCCTTGAAATTTAATGAAGTCGATGATAAGTTACTGCAACTCGGAACACTAGGATGCTTGTGAAAATTATGCAAAAATTACCTAATATTTTTGGATGTAAATTGATATTTAGTATAAAATATTTATTATATTTATGTGAATATAATCTTAAAAAATTGGCTCATACTTTTAGTTATCTCACATTTATTTTAATTTTTCTAATTTATTAATAAAAAAAGCAATAATCCCTTATTTTTCTAATTTATTGATATGTCAAGTATGCATAATCATATTTACAAATATTTTAAGAAAATAATTTCTTCCGACAAAAACAGAAAGAAAATTAAATATCTTATTTTGTTTATTTAGATTTCTTGATATCAATTTTTTTTATTTTGTATATTTAATTAATTCTTTGCAGATTCAAATTTATAACATATTCTAAGGTCAAGGTATAATTACAATTAATTTTAATATTAAAAATAATTATTTTAATATTCACATTTTACAATTAAATTTGTCATAACACTAGAACAAAATATACTAAATTTTGGTTAGCTAGAGCCCGTTACTCGATAGTTCGTCGTAGAATTCAGCATATGATCGTTTTGTCGCTGAAAATAATTTAAGAGAGAGATTAGAACAAATTTATTTATAAAATAATTGAAATATAATTAATAGGTAATTAAATATGATAAACACATACAATAATTGAGAGTCATGTATACTTCTTCTTTCAATATTTATGCACTTCAATATATTTCATGAATTTAGGTAATTCAGTAGTCGGTAATATGAATCAAAATTAACACATTCCTCGTTGATGCACGTAAAATGATAGATTGATTATCAAGATCTACAAGAGTCTAAGCTAGTTCGTATATATCGATAGGGCGGTATTGGTTTTAGCTATCTTTTCGAACTATATTAGTTTTAGTGATTTTAACGACACTTGGTTCATGTTGTTAGTAACATAACACAACCATAATTTTGAATGAAGAAAGGGTTTTAGAAGCAAAAATTCTTTACGCGGAGGGTGCACAATGTGGGTAGAAGTAAATAAAATCAGACTAGAATCATAAATTGGACCATAATTATCAGTTCTAATTTGGTCTTGATTTTAATTTTGTGCTGGTTTTTAGGAATATAAAATTTAGAAACCAGAACCGAGACTGCAAGTCAAAAAAATTTTAAAATTGAGTAAAATCCGACCTAAATCTTAATCAAAACTGATATAAACTTATCCAATTACTTAAAATTCAACTTAATATAATAAAAATATATATTTTATTATTATATTTTAATTTTAAAAATATAAAATAAAATTATGTTAAAATCGTACCGAAATTGGAGCGTTGATACTAATTTCAAAAATTTAAAATGGTGATCTTTTATTTTAGTTCTATTTCGGAGGCGAACCACTCTAGACGTGGGTCCCATTTTATTCATGCGTGTGGGTCCCCCCTTAATATATCAACCTCCCGTGACGATTCTACAATTTGTTTGACTTCTCTCTCTCTACGGTTAACTACGGCGTCAAAAAGTTTAAAAAACTTGGCGCAACCATAACCAATTAATCTCTCTCTCTCTCTCTCTTCCTCACCGGCTCTTGCGTCTGAGAAACCCTAGCTCTCCTCTCTCTTTCTAACTTATTTTAACCAGATTCTCTCTCTACGGTAATTTGTTTTCGGATTCTGTATACTCTTCGGTTTTTGATCGTTTTCGGTTCTGATTGTTGTGGCGATTATGGACGAGGGGGACGAGGTCGATCTCTCTTTGATTATCTCACCTGATTTCTCTGAGTTTGGATAATTCTGTTTTCGGATTGTTGATGATTTACTTTTTCGATCACTTTCAGTTTGGATTGGTACGGTGATTATGGACGAGAGAGGAAAGGTCGATCCGGAAACTGAGTTCACAAGCGACGTGAGCTGGCCAGTCGGTGATGTCTCCGATAGCGTTTACGTCTTCTCCGGTGAAAGAGAGAGTAGCCTACTCGGTGAATTCGGCTGGAATTTTCCTCTCACTGACGAGATGAACCAAGCCAGTAAACGAGCGGGACGGTTACGTGACTTCGATAGTATTTGCAGGAACGAGAGCTTCGAGTACGCTGGAGACTCGGCGTTACCGCAGGAGAATAGCAGCGGGATGCAGAGTTCCGACGCGGCACTTGCGGCGGCTTCGGCTTCGGCATCTGCGTCAGCGTCCAACCGTCCTTCATCTTCAAGCTCGAGTGAGGATCAGTCGGAGAAGAAGACGGGATCTGGGGGAAAACAGGCGGAGATACAGTGAGTGGGATCCATGAAAATCCACGTTGCTGTCCTAAGTTCCGGTTTCGTTGTACGTAGCTTAGATTTCTTCCTCTCCAAAAAACCATAGGTTCAGATTCTACACGGACGGAAATATTCAATAACAGATTTGATTAATAGCAGTTTTTAGGATTTTAGAGGTCGTAGTTGGAAACGAAGCAGTTCATTAACAGAGCTCTCTCTGCGTATCGCTGGACGCTGGTATGCTCGAATAACTGTCAATGCAAATTGGGGGGCAAGTAATTTCGTAATTCCAGAGAAGCACAGGTCCTGAAAAGGAAATTCAACAGAACAAAGGGGTCTTTTTAGATTATCAAAATGCGTGCTCCAACGTACGTCGCCGTTATTGCGGCGGCAATGGCGTGTTCTTAGAGGGCGTCTGAGAATAAAGGCATAAGATACGAAACTTCCACCGAGTTCTCATTGATTTTAGGCATTGTTTTCGATCGTACCCTTTTCTGCTAGCTGATTGAAAATTCCATGGCTCATGTAGTTCTTCACCATTCTCTCTCTTGAGAATGTCATCATTGTCTTTGCACTACCCACAGTAGAGTGATTGATTTTTATTCTGTGCACGAGCCGTTGAAACTTTTCATAATGTCGGCTAATACATTTTGTAGGAGCAAAATCCGAAAGAGAGGTCAAAAGCGGATGCGGCAGCAAAGATTTGCATTTCTAACTAAGAGTGACATTGATCATCTTGAAGATGGGTATAGATGGAGAAAATACGGACAGAAAGCTGTTAAAAATAGTCCATTCCCAAGGTTCGTTTCTTCTTTCTAATTTGGCAAACCAATATTTATTGATTTCCTGTTTTGAAATCATTTTGTTTTGGTAAACCGATTAATGACAAGGCATAATACTTTCATTACATGTTGTCAAAGTTTCTTATTTTCAATAAAATATATTTTCAGCCGAATTCATACAAGTTCAATTACAAAGAACCATATATTTTCTTGTTACGAGTAAATAAATGCAAAGATTAAAAACAATATCCTTCGACATAATTATTTATAAACGTTTAATTTATTACCAAATATGTTTCAACTTTCAACCATCGTGTTTAAATCCAAAACTCTTGAAGAAGATAACAAAATTTAGGTGTTGGGAAAATTCGCGACTGTTTTTAATTTTATTCTTAGTTCTTTAGTAATGATAGATTTGCTTCCGGCGAGCATGTTTTATTTATTAACAATTTATAAAAGAATAACCAAACATAAATAATCTTTTTAACAATGTGATAAAATCATAGAATTAGAGTTATTTTATTTTATTCCGCAATATTAATACCTTTTCTATTGTTTCAAAGCTTTAAATTGATGGCAAGAATTATGATGCGTGCTCGATATTTTTCTTTATTGTTTAAAATCAAAAGGAAAAACATGAGCAACAATGTAGATATAATCTGAAATCATGTTCACGTATCATTGAGCAGGAGTTACTACCGGTGCACAAACAGCAAATGTACTGTGAAGAAAAGGGTTGAGCGTTCATCGGAAGATCCCACCATTGTCGTAACCACATACGAAGGTCAACATTGCCATTACACTGTAGGACTTTCTCGAGGAGTCGTTGGCCATGGAGCCTCCTTTGATGGGCAGTTTCCGCCTCTCGTCCCCCATTTCTACTGCCCCGAACTTAACGTTCCGCCGGAGAATCCACTTATTGTGCCACAGTTACAGCCGCACAATAGTGCAGACGGATTATCCAATGCCATTTCAGAGCCAGCTTCGCGGCTTATTCCTCCTGATCAAGGATTGTTAGGCGACATTGTGCCAAGCGGAATACGAAAAAGATGAAGTGCCATAACAATGTGGTACGGACTGCAAAAAACTAATACATATCTTACATATGAATATACAAAGATGATATTTTTTGTTATATAGATTTCGTTTTATGTCCGGGAGAAAATTATTCGAATGCCAGATAGTTTATTTGATCAGATTGGAAGGTAGCAAGTTTGTTAGTTTAGAGCCCGAAAATAACATATATTCAATTCTTTATTAAGGAACAAGGCCTAGTCTCAGTAGTAGACATGAATACTTTCGAGTTCTACAGGTGAAAAGCATATGCATGGCTTCATTTCTTTAAAATAGCTAGTGTATTTTTCTGCCCGAAACTAATGGCTGTTGATGATGTACATGCTTAAAACAGTATAAAATGAAATATCCTTAAATAACCACAATGAACATTTTTTCTAATTAAGTACCTTTGCAAATAGTCTTCAAAAAGTAGTTTTTGAACTTGGTTAAGCAGACTATATTATAGTACATGAAATCCCTATGATATAGTCTGCTTTAAACCATGACCAGCATTGATTTGCTCTTAGGTTTGATGGCAAAATTTGTGCACTAGTTTGAGATTACATGTTGACTTCATTTACTAATCCAAATGAAATTCCCAAAAGTGATACCAGTAAATCACAGGTCTCTTATTTACCGGGCAGCTTTGTTTTCAACTACCTTTTTTCCCTAATTTAAACGAGAAACTATATTCTTTTCTGAGAAATATCATTATTACTTGAACTTGTGCATGCTGAATGCTTTGCATTAGACAAGAATGGTTCTATTCTGTGTATCTTTAGCTTATTTCTTCGTTGCATCATCATTTACAGCAGCTTGAATCTCCCTCTGGCTTTTCCAGCAGCAGGATTCTTCTCTCCTACCAGTACAGATTATGATGCATTAACTAGATGTGGTCATATGCTATGGTTTCCTAGAAAATTACTCATTATTGAGACTTGAAAGTTGCAATAATTTTGCAGGGTCGACCTTCGACAGTAGCTGAGAAGACACATTCATAGTGGTTTGATATCTTTTCAATGTTGGACCACGTCCTCAAGGTACTCTATCTAAAAGCTTATACTTCATATTTGGTGGGTTCCATCTTAGATCCCGAGATATCACGTGATTCATCTTCGTTTTGTTTGATCACGTTCAAAAGATATGTTCATATTTGATCTATTTTCTTGGTCAGCATTGATCAAGTTCTTGGTTACTTTCAAATTACAAACTCAAAATAGGTGGAAAAAGTAGGGGAAATTAAGTAGATTTGGGTTATTGTGGGAGTGGATCTTCATAGGGGGACGAAGGTAGGTGAAAGTAGGGTTGTTCAGAGGGGCAACTGCAAGGCAGAAAGGGGAGTAGGGTGGGGTCCAGCCTAGTTTACTTTGATTTTCACTGGTGTCGACTAAACCCTACATTTTTGCTTTTGACTGTTAACACTTTATAACTCCCTCTAACCCTTTCACCTTTTTTTGCCTTTTTCTTTTGATTATTAGTACTTGTTTTTTGCACTGGGTAGCTCTTTTTTGAAGCTGCAATCCAATGGTTGGAATGCAGATGACTTTAAATGAGGGGTTAAAACAATCTTATCATTATCACGTTCCTCTTGCTTTTGTCTAAGAATATGTTTATAATTATTCTTTTATCATATATCTTAATTCGTTGTTACGTAATTAGATAACTTGTTGGTGGGAATGTCGCCAGCAAGTGATTGCATGATTTGATATTACTGTAGTAACCTAATAATCACTTTTTACTGCAGTAAGTATTTAGTAATTTATTATATTTTAATTCTTTATTTGACTAAACACCGTCACATTACTTCATATACATTATTATCTTTATATATTTTAATATTTTGGCTAAGAAATTAAATTTCATTAATACATAAAATTTCATATACATTATTATTATTATTATTATATATTTTAATATTTTTGCCTCGTTATGTTCTAAGCTTACGAGTCAGTTTAAGCTAATTATTTTTTGAAAAAACACTCATTAGGCTCGACTAGTTTGATTCGACCGGCTAAACTCAGAAAATTTATCATAATCGCCGAGCTTAAAATTTTAAAGCTCAGTTGGCTCCAACATACTTATTTGATACCTAATACACTCGCTTCACATCTACCAAAAAAAAGACTAATGATGGGCTGAAGTCCTATAATGGGCCTAACACCTAATAATGGGTACGATCATGGGCCCGCCATTCAAAATCGCTATTTTACTATTTTTCGCATCCGGCCGGCGGCTAAGCTTTCCGATCTTCTCCGAATCGGAATCACCATCATCATCGACTTCTTCGTCTTCTTCTCCAAGTTTGAGCCTCCCATCTTGAATTTCGTTGCCGTTCATTTTCTTCTCTCGAGGTTCTCGATTTTTGAGCAATGTCGAGGGCTAAGGAGGATAGGCAAAAGCAAGGTCTACTGGAACAAGCTTGCTGATTAGGTATTGCTTATCGATTTTTTCTGCTATGATTTCATACTTGACTTACAATTGCGATTTAGTTCCTTGTGTTCACTCTCTTTCTTAATTTTCCCTTTTTGTGGCGAACTGGTTTGAAAATGGTAGAAAGAGACGCCTGCACCATTTTTCTCTGGTTCGGCGATATTAGGTTTCTTTTTTTTTTCACTCGATGATTATGGCCAAAAATTTATTTTTACCTTTCTAGAAATAGATGACTAGATCTTTTATTTTTTATTTGTCACCGTCTTAAATGTTTAAAATAACAAAGTAATATTTCCTGAAAACATGTCCTACGTGGCACTGGATCATTAAATTTAGCATTGAATAATAATAACAATATGTCCCCGGATGAGTTTTGAAGCTAAGTGGGAGAAGAGAAGACAGGACAGATCGACCAAATTCTGATGGGTTCAGGCTTGGTTGAGTTCCCATAACCCACCTGAATAAACGACGTCGTTCGAGACATAAAACGGCGAAAAAAAACCCACCTTTTGTCACCCCCTCCTACCCTCGTTCTCTCTTTCCTCTGCCAATCACCAGCTCTCTATCTCCATCTTCAAGAGTTTTGATCCCCTCAAATCTTGGGCAAGCCATTAATGGAGGTTCTATTTTGTTTTGTGCTTCTTCTGGCCGCCATGATCGGCCACTCTAGTGAGCTCCAAACCCCCCCCCCCTCTCTCTCTCTCTATAAGCTCTATTTTCTAGCGTTTTTCATGAACTTTCGATTTCTTGTGTGTTAGCTGCGACGTACTGTTTATGCAAAGAGGGGCAGAACGAGACGGAGCTTCAAAAGACGCTAGATTACGCCTGTGGCTCCGGCGCCGACTGCTCTCCGATTCTCCAGAATGGAGCTTGTTATTATCCCAACACAATCAGAGATCACTGCAGCTATGCAGCCAACAGCTACTACCAGAGGAAGGCCGCCGCCGGTGCTACCTGTGATTTCTCTGGAACTGCCACTACGAGCCAAACTCTTCACAGTAAGTCTCTGTTAATACTCTCCGGCTTCTTCTCCGGCTACTCCGTTTTTACCTTTCTTCTTCTGATTCTGCAGCCGTGGCCTCTGGTTGCGTGTATCCATCCAGCGCGAGGTATTTTTTTTTTCAGCTTCATCGCCATTGTTAATTACTTTTCTTGGTAGATCTAGAAGGACTATTTGTGGTGGTATGGACCGTAAAATCGTTTGGGTTTTTTTTTCCTTCCGCCGGAACTTCTGGTTTTTCTTCATATGTGGGTTGTCATTTATCTTCTTCTTTTTTCCGCTAGATGTCTATTACAGATCTTTGTATTTACTTCGGTTTTTGTGCTTGTCTTTCCCAACGGATCAGCACCGCCGGAACATCTCCGACGACGACGAATTCAAATGCTACAAGTAACGGTCTGACCCCGACGTACGGAATAAGCCCCAGCGGAACGTATGACCCCGATGGAAGCGCAAGAGAAAAGACGAACTTTTTCAACGCAGTGGCCGGCCTTATTTGCTGGTCAGTTGGGTACTTAGCGTGGGGCTGAAGTTGGACGACGACGAAGAGGAAGAAGATGAAGTGGACGGATGAGAGTATGCCACGCGAAGGGTTTAGGTTAGGATTATAATTGTCCATCAATGGTGTCGGAGAAGGATCTAGAGGCAAAATTCTTGCAGGGCGTAGGGTTTTTTTTTGAGGTTTCATTATTGGTTGTATTTTGGAGTTTATTTGATGTGAAAATGGTGGCCCTCTTTTGAGTGGCTGTACAATATGAGACGCCCATCTTCTTGTCCATAGTCTAAAAGGGTTATAACCCTAATCTTACTTTGAATTATGGGTGGTAGAATCATTATCGTAAATCAGATTAAAATTATTAGTTTAATTTTTTTAAAAACTCGATATTTATAGATCAATATCGGNGAACAGTTTTGATATTGTAGGTCAAAATCGTAAAAAACAAAACTGAACCATGACAAAATTGGACTTAAAACCATATTCGAAATCCGATCCATATACAGTAAAGATTTTTTCTTAAATTTTAGTTACATTTGAAACTCGACCGGTTCTCAAATTCTAAAACGATCGTGTCCGTGCCCATCCTTGCCCACTTGGCTGCATGGCCACAGCAACGCCTTGTTTTTGTTATGCCAAAATGAGATGTGCAATAAGGACAACTGCACAAGGGTGGCCCGCCACTTTGCTTTTGCAAATGGTCTAAAATTTGAGCAGAGTTGAGCGAATACTATGAGAAAAGCTTCACCATTTTACTATTGGATTCTTCCCAAATAAATTCTTTGCTAAAATGCAAAACTATGCTTGGTTTCTCCACGTGTGGAATGTGGCCGCAATCGGGTACTTGCCGAACAATTAATTCCGCAACTCCGCGCTCAATAAAACAGAAATAACTCGTGAATTCTGAAGGTAAATGAAGCTCGAAGAAGAGGAAGATGAAAGCTTTTTTGTGCTTACACGGACTTAGTTCAGTAGTCGAATTGTGAAAGAGTTGGTACAATGGTTAAGGTTCGAAGCTTGTGTCACCATAGCGTAATAGTTTAATCCTCCAATGTTGAAGTTATTACTTGTGGTGTCATGTACGAGTCTCACATCTCTGAGCTGCTGAATCACCGTGATTTACTTTATCACATGCTGTCAGACCGGAGTGTGAGCATTGAGTTCGAGAGATTTTGACTTTTTTTTAGTACAAGGAAAGCTTTTTTGTGGTGCGAGATTTTAGACACTGCTGTTTGTGGACCCACGCTTCTAAAAGAGTGTTACCCATGAAAGAGACCAGCTTTTCGCCCGATTTAATCAAGAGCATCAACCCATTTGCCTTGCTCCAAAGATCCAGTACTTGCACAAGCGGAAAAAACACTAGAGTAGGTGAAATGGGCCGGCTTAAAATCTCGCTGGAGCATTCATCCAAACATTCCGACGGCTAGTTCTCCTTCACTTTTCCGAGCGTAGCAGGCAATTAAAGCATTCCAAGAGACCTCGTTCTTCACGGGTAGACTATCAAAAATCGAGTGAGCTTCCTCTATACATTCACACGAAAGAGCTACCTACAATTACATTCATGCTATAGCCGTTTTTCAAAGAGAAAGCATGTAATTGGCAGCCATGGCCAACGCTAGGCAAACTCCCAGAAGCCTTGAGTAAGCTAGAGAAAGTGAACTCGTTGGGACTTAAGCCTTGACGTAGCATTTCAGGAAACAAAACCAGAGCTTCCTCAGATCGATCACTCTGAGAATAACCAGTAATGAGAGCAGTCAAAGTAACCATGTCTCTCGCGGACATTTTATCGAACACCCTGCGTGCATCGTCCAAGCTATCACACTTCGCATACGTGTTAATAATGGAGTTCTGAACTACTAAATCATCCTTAAACTTAGAGTTGAGAATGTGAAAGTAGACAATTCTTCCATGTTCGAGATCTCCCAAAAGGGTACACCTGTTGAGCAACTTACTGTAAAGCGTCCGGTCGACTTCCAACGACCTGTCGTCAATTAGGTCAAGAACATAAAGGCCGGATATCTCCATTATCACTGTACTTCCAGGAGAAACCATGCTTTTACGAAGAAGGTCTTTGTCTTGGAGGACACCCAAGAAAGGAGCAGCAGATGGGTCGTCGTCTTCCTCTCCATCTTGATTGTGTGTTATTTCCTTCGTCAGAAAAGCAGAAGCGCGCGAATGTGCTCTGTTCTTGATTGAATATATCGCTGAAAATCTAAGCCTCGTATTGTATAGCGAAGAAGCAGATTTAATTTTCATAATCTGAGAAATCCACTGAGATTATAAACATTTCTATGTTTCTAGTGAAATCTAGCTTCACTCTTCTGCAATGTCGAAAAAATCCCGAAAAAATACAGGTCGAGGTTCATTAATCAGGTGCGTTAGGAATTTCTAATCCAAAAAGTCGTAGTCAAAATTTTTCTCATTGCATCCAATACAATATCGCCAAGTGGAAATTAGATGCGGAAATAACTGATTGCATCCTACGCCGTAGCGCACCTTATAATTTACCATCAAATGAAGTTTACCCGTTGTCGGAGTTCTGATTGTTCTGAGGGAGGCAAAAGCAGGTCGTTTAGGCGAATCAGAGATGCAACCGCCCCCTGAACATCGAGGATCTTCTTCGCCGATTCGTTCTCCAGGTGAAGAGTTCTCCGCCATTATCACTGCGTTTGTGCTTCTCATGTCCGTCATTTCTATGGTAACTTTTTCATCCCTGTTACATTTCCCTTTTGTGTTGTGATGCACGAGAGACCATCTCTCGCTATACATGTTTCTCGTAGCTTCTCTGCTTTGAGCTTAGCGATTTAAATTTGTGTCAGTAATTGCCGCTTCTGTGACAGAGGACGATTATTTTTGTCGTCTCCTGGCTGCAGTCTCTTTTAACTTGTACGATGTTTTGGTTTAGCGGAGTAGATTATTCGTAATTAAATGTTCTTTTTGAGCTAGATTTTGATTATTCATTCGTTCCTTTTGTTAACTGGCTTGTTAAGCTAATCTTTTTTATTTCCTTTTTATTGGTCATTTCTGTTGTCGAAGATACTTTTTATGGTTATTAGGTTTTACCAGTTGATTAAGTCTGGTTTGGATCTCTATTTTTTTCAGTATCACCAAGTAGAATTGATATCGGGTGTTTATCTACTCTTTCTTTAAGATGAACGCTCCAAAGTGCTTTAATCACTTCTCCCTTTTTTAGTATGAATCACATCTNGTTTCTGATACCATGCCCTCGGTGATTGCTTAAGTCCATAGAGGGCTTTGTGAAGGCGACACACAAGAGAGGGTGCCAAAGGGTCAATAAACCCCGGAGGTTGCTCCATGTATACTATTTCCTTTAAGTCACCATGTAGAAATGCATTGCTCACATCTAGTTGTTTAATCGTCCAAGAGTTAGAGAAAGCCATAGAAAGCACTAAACGAATAGTTGTGTGTTTAACCACAGGACTAAAAGTCTCAAAATAATCGATGTTCTCCTGTTGATGATAACCTTTGGCAACTAGACGAGCTTTGAATCTGTCCACAGAACCATTGGAATTAGTTTTAACTTTAAAAATCCATTTACACCCAATAACTGAAGCATCAGGGGGGAGAGGTACAAGTGACCAAGTATGGTTGCGAGACAACGCATCCATTTCAGTTTTCATCGCAGATAACCAATGGGGGAAGCGAGCTGCCTGGCTGTAGGTTGTTGGTTCAAAGGTAGGAGACAAGTCGGTGAGCCAGATTTTAGGTCGATAAATGCCAGATTTTGATCGGGTAGTCATAGGATGAGAATTGGGTGGACCAACAAGAGGTGGTGTTGAAATAGAGGTGGGCATGTCACAAGAAGCTGAAGGATGAGAATCAGAGTGAGTAGGAGAAGAAACAACAGAAAGTGGTAACGAACCAACAAGTGGAGAAGAATTGTGAGAAGGAAGAACATGTGACTCAATAACAGGAGAAGAGACTGTAGGGAGAATAATAGGGTTAGACTGGTAAACAGACTCAGTAGGAGATGTATGTGGCAGAGATGTTTTGTACGGAAAGGATTGTTCATGAAACAGAACATGACGGGAAATGTATAAACGACTCGAAGATGGACAAAAACACAAATAGCCCTTATGATTGGATGAGTAACCGAGGAATACACATTGACGAGAACGAGATTGAAGTTTATTTGCATTATAAGGGCGTAGATTTGGGAAGCACGCACAGCCAAAGACCCTTAAATGCAAATACGACGGAGATTTCGAAAACAAGAGAAAGTACGGAGAATTTGATTTCAAAACCGGAGAGGGTAAAATATTAATAATGGAAACAGCGGTTTGAAAAGCAAATGACCAGAATTGTACTGGAAGACCAGCATGAAAAAGCATAGCAAGACCGACCTCGATAACATGTCTGTTTTTGCGTTCAACTCGACCGTTTTGAGCCGGAGTGTAGGGGCAAGAGATACGATGATGTATTCCTTTGGATAGAAAAAAATTTGAAAGTGGTCGAAATTCTCCTCCCCAATCGGATTGAACGCATTTAATAGAGGAACGAAACTGATTTTCAACATAAGAGCAAAAATTAATAAATGTTGAAGAAACCTGATCCTTAGATTGTAACAAAAACAGCCATGTAAATCGACTAAAGTCATCAATTATAAGTAAGAAATATCGAAAACCATCCACAGATATTGAGGGAGCAGGACCCCACAAATCTGTGTGTATAGTCTCAAAAGGAGCTGAAGCTCTAGAAGATGAAATTTTAAACGGAAGACTATGACATTTGCTAAGTGGACATGCAACACATGGGAGCATCGACTTGACTCTACTGGAATTGAAATCACAAGACGAAATAACAGATTCCAAAACAGGCAAAGAGGGATGGCCGAGTCGATTGTGCCATAGAGACTGGTCGACAACGGAGGTGGATAGTGCAGAGGCTTGATTGAAGAAATCAGAGGTGGAGTAGAGGCCATTAATAGCTGGGCCGTGCAGAATCACCTCCTGCGAATTGAGATCCTTGATAGTGAAATAGGAAGGAAAAAATGAGACACAGACGGAATTGTCATTGCATAATCGGTGAACACTCAATAGATTGTGCGAGAGATAGGGAGAATGAAGTGTAAGAGGTAAGGATAGAGATCGACCTGAGGGGGTGGGGACTGATGACTGACCTACTGCGGCTATCGGAATGGTCGCACCATTGGCGACTGAGATATGTTCTGTCCCGGTGTAGGGAGTGACCTGCTGAAGGAGAAACTCATCGGGGGTGAAATGATTCGTAGCCCCCGAGTCGAGATACCAGGGAGAAGCTCGAGAATCCGATGGTGCAGGAGACGGGACCGGAGCTAGGGCAGGCGATGGCCGAGTGAAGGCTGCCATTGGTGTACTGGGCTGGGGCGACGGAGTGTTGGGTCGGCTTTGAGAAGAGTATGCCAGATTGGTCCTATGGTAACAGACCGCAGCAGTGTGGCCCAACTTGCCACAGATTTGGCATCTGGGCCGAAAGCCGCCCGGTCCAGCGGGTTTGTTTGACCTCCAGTTCTGAGACGATCTACCACGTCCTAAGATCCCAGACGAAGACGATTGATGTTGAGGACGAAAATAAGTCGGCGACGGTGACCGAAAAACAGGCATTGTGACTGCGTTGGCCTGAGGCAGTGAGAGAGAAGACATATGTAGAGGAACAGAATTTTGCTTTTCCAAACGCACTTCATAATTGAGCAGCAGACTGTGGAGCTCATCAATGGAAGTTTCTGTTGGCCTAAGAGAGATTGCCGTCACAAATGGATTGTATTCGCCGCCGAGGCCATTTAATAGGGCCACAAGCTGATCCTTCACAGCTACTGGTTCGCCGACAGCCGCTAAACTGTTGCATATTGAGGTTAATTTGTGAACATAATCAGTCACAGTGAGGCCTCCTTTGGTCAGAGAGTGGAGCTGGTTTCTGAGCTCATTAAGGCGAGCAAGAGAGGTAGAGGAGTGAAGGCGAGCAAGGCTCTGCCACATTTCAGAGGCGGTAGAGAATGAGATAAGTTGTGGTAGGATGGAATCAGAAACGGAGGAACACAGCCAGCTCATTACCAGTCTGTTGAACCGTTCCCAGGTCGAAAAATCAGGGTTGATTTGGAAGGTAGTATTGTCAAGATATTTAGGAGGTGAAGAAGATGAAGGTTCCAGGAAGATTTCTAGGCCATTGGAAATTATCACGTTCAGGAGAACTGATTTCCAGACAAGGTAATTCTCGTTCGTAAGTTTAACAGGGATATGCTGATTGTGTGAGGGAAAGGGGGGAAAAGAAAATGGCTGAGAGGGTTGAGGATGAGGTGGGTGAGTTGGGGAAGAATTACCTGTTGCAGATGACGCCATTGGCTCTGATACCAAGTTGAGTTTTCAGAAAATAACAGGGATAAAAAGAAGAGTAAGAGATTCAGAAACAACAGAGAGAAATTGAATTTTGTTGTATATTTTCTAGAAACGTATTTTTGAGAGATACAAATCTCACTTACATTCATCACATATTTATGCTAAAAAATTATAACTGCTTAACAATTTCTGAGTTATAAAATCTGTAACTTCCTAACTAATTGGATTTGATAAAAACAGAAAATATTCTTTACAATAACTGATTGCATCCTACGCCGTAGCGCACCTTATAATTTACCATCAAATGCAGTTTACCCGTCGTCGGAGTTCTGATTATTCTGAGGGAGGCAAAAGCAGGTCGTTGAGGCGAATCAGAGATGCAACCGCCGCCTGAACATCGAGGATCTTCTTCGCCGATTCGTTCTCCAGGTGAAGAGTTCTCCGCCATTATCGCTGCGTTTGTGCTTCTCATGTCCGTCATTTCTATGGTAACTTTTTCCTCACTATTAGTCTTATTACATTTCCCTTTTATGTTGTGATGCACGAGAGACCATCTCTCGCTATACATGTTTCTCGTAGCTTCTCTGCTTTGAGCTTAGCGATTTAAATTTGTGTCAGTAATTGCCGCTTCTGTGACAGAGGACGATTATTTTTGTCGTCTCCTGGCTGCAGTCTCTTTTAACTTGTACGATGTTTTGGTTTAGCGGAGTAGATTATTCGTAATTAAATGTTCTTTTTGAGTTAGATTTTGATTATTCATTCGTTCCTTTTGTTAACTGGCTTGTTAAGCTAATCTTTTTTATTTCCTTTTTTTGGTCATTTCTGTTGTCGAAGATACTTTTTATGGTTATTAGGTTTTACCAGTTGATTAAGTCTGGTTTGGATCTCTATTTTTTTCAGTATCACCAAGTAGAATTGATATCGGGTGTTTATCTACTCTTTCTTTAAGATGAACGCTCCAAAGTGCTTTAATCACTTCTCCCTTTTTTAGTATGAATCACATCTCCTCTAAATGAGTATTTAGATTGGAGAAAATTGCGTCGAAGTCTTATTGATATAATATCGTTTATTGTGTCTACATTATTGAATTATGAAGTCGATCCTTATTTCCTTCTACATATCTTTGAGTGTGTTTTTGATTGTCAACAAGATGTATTACATGAACTGATCAACTAATTATATTGGACTCAGTAATTTTGTACTAGGGCAGTGGAAATATTATAGGGATGGAGGAAATTAGAACTAAAGATTTCATAAATAATTGCCTATTACTTACTTGAGAGAAAAAAAAACTACATTAAAAAGCTGGTTGGTGTCATAAATTGTACTACGTAGGAGTGTCTTTTCATATTTTGACTTGATGCATAAAAGGTTAACTCTATCACTTTACAGGTTTCTGAATTGATGGTTTCTGCTCAATCCACTCTAGTTTTGCTTTTTTCAGTTACAATCTTTGTCAGTGACAATTTCTTGTTAGCGCCTTGATACTTTCATTTACGTCAATCCCTTCATATAAGAGATTGAGAAATGAATATAGGTGGTCATTCCATCTTCATCAACCCTTAAGAGTAGCTTATCATTCCTGCACCAAGTTCCAGAGGGCCATGTTGGGGTTTATTGGAGAGGAGGAGCGCTTTTACAGACAACTACTGATCCAGGTTCAATTATTGTTCTTTCTGTTTTCTGTGATGTCTCAAAACTTGAACTCAATTAAAAAAAACTTCAGGTTTTCATTTCAAGATTCCTCTTATTACTCATTATGAACCTGTTCAAGTGACTCTTCAGACTGATCAGGTAAAATTTGTCTTTTACACTTAAATCCTTGATCTAATAATCAAAACATTTTAAAAATATACAAATATATCAAAACTAAATTTCGTCTAAAAATGCAGGTCAGGGATATACCATGTGGTACTAAAGGAGGTGTAATGATCAACTTTGAAAAGATAGAGGTGCGATTAATATAATATGTAGTATTTCCTTGTATATGGTAGATAAACTAGTATCTTGTTTTTTGGGTTCTTTTTTGAACTGGCTGGATTAACTTTTTCAGGTTGTTAATCATCTTCGTAAAGAATATGTATATGAGACCTTGCTCAACTATGGAGTGCAGTATGATCATACATGGATTTATGATAAGATTCACCATGAAATCAATCAGTTTTGTAGCTCCCACACTCTCCAACAAGTTTACATTGACGTATTTGATCAGGTCAGAGAATGTAATAATGATATATTTGACACTTTGAGCTGCAAAGCATCATATCATGTTTATCATTTTTTCTACCTAATAAAATGATGATCAAGTAGTTTTGGTTGCATATGTGATGGTTACTAAAAATTGAACTATCTGATTTCACTAGTGGGATGAGTTTCCATGTCTGGATTATTGAGTTGCCTATGACGGAAAGTTCAAAATTCATGAGACACAGATATTATTATACGCTATCACATATGTTAGTTTGATAGGCAGTCTTTCTATCAATTTTCTTCAGTACGTCAGTACTATTTAAGTTATTTTAACCTTTTAGATTGGTGAAAAGATGAAAGATGCTCTTCAAGGTGACTGCACACGCTATGCACCAGGCATTGAAATAATCAGTGTTCGTGTGACAAAGCCTGCTATCCCGGAAACTATTAGAAAGAATTTTGAACAGATGGAAGTTGAACGGACCAAGGTGAAATGCGACATATTTAGAACTTAATGATCTATCTTCTGATTTGAAAATATATAAAATGCAATGCATGTTTAGTGACTAAGAGTTTTTGATAAAAGTAGCCGCATTGATTACTCTTTGAATACGATATGATTTAAATCTACTGTATAGGTCTTAATTTCTATGGAGAGACAAAAGGTAGTGGAGAAAGAAGCAGAGACGGAGAAAAAAATGGCGATAAGTGAAGCAGAAAAGAATGCCCAGGTCAGCAAAGTTCTCATGGAACAGAAGTTGATGGAAAAAGATAGTTCAAAAAAACAGCAAGAAATTGATAATGACATCTACCTTGCTCGAGAAAAGAGTCTCGCCGATGCAGACTTCTACAGGTGATTATTCTTCAGTTTTCTGTTTTTCTGTTTTGCCTTGTGAATTTAGAGCGAAGAGGATGATACTTTTAGTGTTAAGAGATATACTGTCTAACCAGAATGGTAAAAGAAGCTGACTCAAATAAATTGAAGCTTACTCGGGAATTTCTCGAGCTTAAGTTCATTGAGGCAATAGCTGGCAACACAAAAATTTTCTTTGGTGATAAGGTGACTCTGTCTTTCTCTCTCTCTATTTCTCTCTCTTTGTTATCCATATAGATATATTTATACTCTTGTTCATACATTCTTGGTGGTGCAGATTCCCAAAATGGTATGGGATCAGAGGCTCCTAGGGAACTTATTCGACAAGGTCTCAAATGAGGATCAGGGAGATTATGAAGGGGAATGAGTATGTCATTTTGTGTACGTATTGAATTGAAGATACTAAAAAATGCGTGTTGTTTTTTGTCTACCAGGCTCGAGTCTTTTATCCCATTCCTTCCTGGTGGATGAAATTAGAATGACTATATAAAAAAAGTAAAAGTCATATTTCATAGATGTTAGCTTTCGATACTTCACATGTTATCACGCAGAAAGCCCTATAAATTTCACTCTCTCAAATGGGTTATGGAAAGCTTAATTCGTCTCCTATCCACCTCCACCACAGAGGAAAAATTCTCATCTTCTGCTCTCTTGTGTGAGTCTCTCATATTTTTCATGCTGTTTATCAATACTTTTCGATCTATTCTTTATCAATAATTGAGATCCCAAGATATGGGACATGGTTCAGTGCTCGTGAATTAGGAACCCTTACCATCGATGGAAACTGAACACAAAATTGCTCAAAATGGGTCATCCACAAGGCCACGGAGCAAACCTTGTAATTCAATCTTTCACGATCGTAGGGCCTACCCAAGGACACAGTTTGATTTCAATCGGAGCAGCATGACTGCCTTGCCTAAGAATTCTGAGTCTCGACTTCTAATACCATGATCCCAAAGACCATCTTAAAATTAAGCACAAGTAAAATAACTCTTTCCGAGAGCAGAATCTGCATATAATTTCAGCATCCCCCGGACTACCTTTGAGAACATAAAACTGCTTTCCTGAAGTGGCAACGATGGCCATAGGTATGATTTGCAGTTTGAAAGACAAAAAAGAGAGGGGTTCAATTCGAAATACTTTCTTACTTCAAGGTTTACTTTGATAATTACTAAAAAAATAAAAATTGTAATAATAAAGTATTACTCGGCTTGCAAAGTTGGTGAATAAATGAACAAGCAAAAGATGGCTTACATATTAGTCCGCTAAAAAGGATTGGCTTGGGTTAATGGACTAAGGGCTACTCCAACCATAGCTTTAACTAGAATGTCCATGTCTTCTCATACATCCTGCAACATAAAGCCATTTCAAGCCACTTTCTCCAACTTAGTCAATCTTCTCACCTGCAGAACCCGACACCCAATTCGCTCTCCAAACAATCGCTTGCGAGAGAAGTCTTTCTGTTTTCCAACCCGACGACTTTAGCTACAAAACGTAACAGAAAGTATAAAAACCCTCATAAAATTCAATTCTTTCATAACATGACCAATAAATTTTCTCCCTCTAGGATCTGTGTGAATTAATATGAATGTCACAATATTTAAAATATGGTTCTACTCGTGATCTTTACTTACCTTTTCAATAAAATTTTCGTAGTTTTTCTCCATCCATGTTCTGCTCTCCAGATGCTTGGAGTTTTTTGTATCTTGAAGATTTGCCATAACAAGTGCATGAATAAAAGCGTGCAAAACATCCGCAGAGGTTGAATCTTTATGCATAATAATGCCTACAACTTCCTTCCTCTCCACCAGCAAATGCTTTACTGAAAAATCAAATTAAAAGAGCATTTAAACAGGGACAATTTTTTCTACTCTCAAAACCTATTTGTTATACAGAACTCTTCTCAACCTTTATTATAGTGACCTCCAGAAGACAGCAACAAGTCCCTCCTGATCAATATATTATCCTCAAATGCTCAGTCTCATCATCAATGATCAATATGTCAGGAAACAAAATTTTAAAAGTAAAATAGTAAATAAACCTCATATGATTCAATAAATATATATTAGAAAGTTTCACCGTAAAAGTTTGAATGTCTAAGTTTGAATGACTGTGGATGATGAATAGAAGCAAATCTAAATACTGACTATGGAGTTCGAGTAGTTCTAAACTTACATTTCCAATTGATCAAGGGAAGTAAGCCTCACACCTAGTTGAACTCGAGTATGAACTAATTTTGCAGTCTTGGAGCTCCATTGATAGGCCGCCCATCTCGGTAACACGTGCTCCATCCTTGAGACTTTTTCAGGAGAGAGAACTGGAAACAAATCCGGCATGACTTTTACCATGAATGCAAGGAAAAAAGAACAAAGATACAAGCTTTCAACACTTTTTAATTTGGTTTATGTGGCTAAGGATAGAAAGGTTAACAGTGGTAAATTGTTGTCTCGAAGAACATGGGTACTACTAGGAACTTGTGGGAACGAATTATATGGATTATGATGGATGCTAATGAGCAAAAAGATGAAAAAGAGAACAACCAAAAACATCTTCAAAGTGTAAAAAATTAATGTACAAGGGAAAGTTCATCCTAGCCATCAGCTTCCTTCTTTCTTATTATTCAATCACTTCAAGCACCCAGAAAAGAACCATTCCGGTTAAAATAATTGAAACAATGAATCGAATCTATCATAAATCTGCAGCTGCTATAAAAAATAATACTTGTACAACTCATAATAGAGTAAAGACAAATGTAAAAATCAAAAGTTTTACCTTTACCAGACGCCATGAAATGCTGTAAAACAATTGAACTTCTCTCTGGGTTTAATGAAGTCAAAGAAAGGCACCGCACAGCCTTGTAGTTCGCTGCATACATGAAAACATGATTTACTGTACTCAATATAAGAAAAATGTGAAAATCTCTCTTTCCCTCACTGTGTTTCTTCTGCTTTTTGATGGAAACAAAATAATGTCTGGCTTCTATTACTTTCCTTGACAAGGAAATCAAAACAGCAAAGTATCACAGTATCGGTAAATTCTTGACTTTTAAGAACCTATCTCAGCAAGTAGTGCTAATTTCTCCCTTTTCTCCCTTGTTTAGTAATTCCAATTTCTGACCTTATTTTGCAGGTGATGCTCTTTCGTCGACCAGAATTCATATAATATAGACAGAATATAGAGGACCAACATAACCTCCTAGAAGTCGGTATTGAACAAAAGTTACAAACAAATTTGCAGTATGAACATGAAACTTTTTTTAAATACCACGGGAAGTTTATAGTAGTTAGGGAAGCTCACCATACATATGAAACATGGTGAGAGACAAAAAGGAGAACCAAATAGCAAACGGATGACCCATTGTAACTCGCGCAAGAAGCATACCCAATGCCATTCCTATCATTGTGGCAACTGTCTCTTGACTTCCTTCCTATATGAAACAAAAACATTTGTAGTAAATAAATGCAATCGAAACTGATTTACAGCCCCCTTAGCCAAAATAAAATAATGTGATTCACCTTGGCAGATATATCTGCTGCGTTGTGCTGAAGGGCAAAATGCTGTGTTAAAGCAGCTCTGGTAGCTCCACTAGCAACGCCAGCTGATTAGGACGACAGTTTAGAAAGAAAAAAAGGTTACTGATTTTTTTATTTGTATTCTTTTTTTTAATGAAAGAGTAACATATCATAGGTAGCTTGAGCAAAGTAACATTTGCTTGACTTGCCTAGGGTAATCAAGATCAATATAATAATATATACCATATTAAGCAAGGTGAAAAATAAATTCTGGTGGATATTACGTCAGTCAAAGCTTTTCCAAATGGTAAATAAACATTTTACATTTATGTATATTTGATTTACAATACAAAGAACTTACTAAATGATCTTGACAGGCTGCCTAAGCAAACAATGAGTATGAATGCTGACGGAAATAATGGGGAGAGTAGATCCATCAACATTCCTGGATTGAAAGTAAAAATTTTACAAAATTCATACCAATTCACTAAATTATTTGAACTTTGAAGTAAAAATTGGCAGACAATTTGTCCAATCCAAATCAATCCTTTCTTGAATCAATTGATTGAAAGGAATTCATAGGATACCAACAAACAAAATAAATAAAGTTGACAAAAACATAGCATTGTATTATCCAATTCATAAGGATAAGAAATAATAGTTTTAGTATCACTAATAGAGATAGTAACGATAACGGTCTACAGTGAAGGCATCAAAGTAGGCATGACACTAAACTTGATTACATTTTTGCAATTTATAGCTATGAACCAAGGGAAAAGTGCACAAGAGGTTTTGATATGATCGTCTTGTACCAACTTCAATCTAGGGGGGGCAAGTTGGAGGCTCACAGTAGTTGTGGCCTAGCAGACATTTTTTGTTTATATAAGTAGACAACCAGGCATCAGATACCATTATTATGCTACAGAAAAATTATATAATAGGAGGGCCAAGGTGGAACTGAGGAAGGATTCTATAATGTAATAGTTTACATATTTCATACCAAGATCATTCATTAGATCTGCTACCAAACGCCACATTTTCGCATTACTATCTAGATTTGATCCCTGAAATTGAAAGAGTTAAATACCCAGACAGTCAATCTAAAATTCAATATGACAACACTCAGAGGTTAACATGCCTTTTTCTAAAGTCCCATAGATGTTACTTACAAAATTTCTTGAAAATCTATTTGAAATGAAAGAAGTGGAAAAATAACCTTGATATGACACCATACAACTTAAGGAACATATGAGCTTTAATACCATGGAGAAGAAAATTCTAAATTCTTTAGATTGAGTCAGAACTGCAGGCAAAGAGAGAGGCAGATGGAAAATAGAGAGCATACCTGATAGAATGTGAATAAGATACCTCCAACCATTCCGGTCAGATCCCTCAGAAACCACTAAAATCAGTCCAAATATATTGTCAGCCTAGAGCATTACTATATACACTGATAAATAACCTTCCCCAGCCCCA
This sequence comes from Begonia fuchsioides, assembly GCA_003255005.1. Lineage (NCBI taxonomy): Eukaryota > Viridiplantae > Streptophyta > Magnoliopsida > Cucurbitales > Begoniaceae > Begonia > Begonia fuchsioides. The sequence goes on from QAOC01010113.1 coordinate 49,832, forward strand.
AAAACCACAAGCATATCCATTTAAAATCTCAAAAATTCAACCTGAAATGTGGCCCCAATCACAGTAGCCGATTTCTCACCAACACCAATGGCACTCAACAGAGCCTAAAAATGAATTATAAACATACTAGAATTCATCAACAGATAAAAAGTGGAATAGAGAAGGGTACTTCACACAGCTCTTACTTGTGTAGAAAGCATAGTCCTTATGTATGTTGAGAGACCCTATGAAGATATATGAGAAGTACCTTTGTCATGGTTCATAAAGTGGAAGAAGCTGAGACATTGCTTGCTTTTCAACTCAAACCAGGGGAAAAGAAAAATCTATGCCAAAAATTTACCTGCAACAAATCCCATACTTGAAAAGGGATATAATCCGGAGTTACACTGCTAGGAAACCCCTGTTGAATTTCAAATTTAGCAAACATTTCGAATCAATAGCAGAAAGTCAATCGAAGTCAGGAAAAGGCTTGCCTCTGGAACAAATGCATCCAAGAATCGTCCCCAGACGTGATTGAACCGGCTACCGAATCTAGGTCAATAAAAGGAATAGCAACAATAGTTAGTTAGTGGAACGAATACTAAAAACTCATCTGAAAATTATCCAAGACGTCATAATAACTCGCCTTTCGATGATAATATGAGGAGCGGCAGTTATGGTGGCCGTTCTAGAAAGCTTTGTAGAAGAAGAGCCATTCCATTCTTCCAATACAAAATCTGTGATCTCGTTTGGCGATCCCATGACGGATTCTCAGTTGGTTTTCGATCCTCAAATTGTGAAATACACATCACATGATCTCATAATCGAATGAAAACTGAAAATTCTCGCGTGAGAATGGTCGAACTGTGGGGTCAGAGGTTGCAGCCCAGACGCAAGAAGAGCACAAAAGATGAACTTACCACTGGATCAGCCGCTACTCCATTTCCATGAGCTCATTTGAAATAACGAGGCCAGAGCCCTTCGCCGCCGCGCAAGCAATCCTGTCTGATTCCCGGGAAAATAAGCAGCTGCCGTCGGTAATTAGGACTCACGGTAGCATGATTGGAACTTTTTTTTTATAAATAGTCAAAAATTAATTAAATTAACAAAAATTACTTTCCAAATTAGTAAATATCTTAAAATTAATAAAAAAAATCTGAATTATGATTGTGAAGAACGTAAGTGTCCATTCACGTTGCAGGATTTCAAATATCTGAATTTTTGTGAATTATGATTCATTTGAAGTTCCGATGAAGAGATCGTTGAAGATTTTGTCTGCTGCTGGTTCTTGGTTCACAGCGTTTTCCCACTTCCAAACGGAGCGCCGGTCGTCATCAAAACTATCGAATTTATATTCTTCTTGATTTTCATTGCCACTAGAATTATATGCCCTGAGCTCTCCGAAGATTTCCTCTCTCGACTGCGTGATCTGTTTTGAGAGTTTTTTTTTGTGATGGTCTTCAGATTTGATGGTGTGGGTTTGTTCTTAATGCTCTAGACGGCCGTGAAATCATGGATATATGGGTGGTCGCCGTCGCCGCTGGTGCTGGGTATCTGGCGAAATACTGGCAGAGTTCATCTTTGAAGGAGAGAGAAGGGTTGGTGGAATCGATTTCTGGGTACTCATTTTATCAGAGAGGGCCATCGGAATCTGGAATTTCCGTTCAGAACTTACCGGCAAATACAACCCTTCTCGTCAATGGAAAATGAAGCATAGAATTGAAGAATTTCTCTTCGACGGAGTAGATCTATTGGATTCAAGCCCCTCAATATTGGACAAAGATACGAGGGAAGGGGGTGATATCCAAGCATTTCCCTCCGAGTTCTTTGCCTTCAGAGAATTGTGCTCCAATCGAGGAGCAAAAATCAAGAACAGAAACAGGTATCCGAGAAATTGGAATGATGGGTGTTTTGTGAAACCTCTAAATTCGTTAGAAAGTTGCCTTGCAGCTCAACTGGAGGACTTTGTGTTCATCTCTCATCCTTCTCCTCCAACAATGTCGGCGAGGCCATTGTTAGCGACCGATGGGAGCAGGGTAATCAGCAGAGCTAACATCGATTTCAATTGGAAAACGCAGAGATATAGCTGTAGAGATGAAATCTTACAAATAGATTGCTTTGAAGCCAACCAGAAGCTAGAAAGTGGACGATTAGGAAAGATGGAGAAACCAAAGCAGAAAACTGGAAATCGGAAGAACAGAAGATTGGGAAATTCCAGTTCTCAAGGTTTGCAAATTCTTATCTTTCTCCATCAATGAATACATGGTTAGAAACAGAATAGATTTCTTTTAAACATCTAAGAAAATTGTTCAATATTATGTTACAAACTTCAGCTGCATTCGTTCTTTTCTCAGGCCATTTTCCTGTTTCGTGTATTATGTTCCATAATCGGAACAATGATTATCTGCATTCGTTCTTCGCAATCTTTTGCTACTTCGAAATATCGTTTCTTGTCGCGATGGTAATTTTCTCGTAGCTAATTAAAAGGAAGTGGATAAGTTGAGTGAAATGTTGAAGCAAACCAAGAAACAGGTCCAAGATTTACAAGACGAGCTCGAGATGACCGAGCTATTTATGGAAAAGGAGCTCAACGACGAAGGTCCAGAGTCGTGCATGATTCCATCATATTCGTATGATCTAAAAGCTGAAGTGTCCGATGCGATGAGTAAAATCGAGGCCGAGCTCGAAGCTGAACTGGAGAGGCTAGAAATTAATGTCAGAACTTCTAGCTCTGAAGAAATTGAAGATTATGATGAGGTGATTGTTTCAAATTCTTGATTTTTTTTTTTATATTGATGATTAAATTTGACAGGTTGATACTGAGTTGATGCCGGAAATTGCTCGAGGAGATTTGAAACTAGACAATATATACCGACGCAATATTAGCAACTATTCGGACTCGAGCGAAGAGGCAATCGAAAGCTCGAATAATCAAGTAAACGACGGGAACTATGCTGTTTCGCCTTTCGAATTGAGCACACGTCTTCACGAGGTTATCGAGTCTAGGCTCATGTCCGGAATCAAGGAGCTCGAGACAGCGCTCAAAAATAGTCAGAGGATGTCCTATTCTGAAGGATTCAAAAGGGTTGATACAAAATGGAATTTCTACGATGAAATAGAATCAACATCGACCAATGGGAGTTTGACCGATTCGGACATAGAACAGCCGTTCGTGATGAATTTGTCGGGGGAGGCTCTGTCTGCTTACGACGAGGCTTACGAGGAGATACTCAGATGACCGTTACAGACGAAGAAACTGTTAAGATCTCGATTACCGACAACGATCAAGAAGACGAAATAAGAGAGAGAAACGAAGAAGATTTTTCGTGGTAACATCAATCAGTGTACCTTCACGGCGGTATCATCAGCATATATACTAAGATTTTTAGAATTATGGTTACAAACATAGGCCGGGCCTAAAATAGAAAAAAAAAGAACTTGAAGTGCAGTTCTTTTCACTTACATTAAAGTCCACAAAAGAAAACCCAACGGAAACTTCGAACCAAGCGCATGAAGAGACCAATCCTTCCGCCAAGAGGCTGTTTGCCCGATCGAATGTTGAAGAATTTCGATGTCCGATCATTTCGACTATTTACTCAATAGATAAAAATATTTAAAAAAAACAAGTAATATAATTACTAAACAAGGATTTAAGTGCAATTATATCAGATTTCAGGTCATCTAGGGCAGAAGAAATATGGTAATGAATGTAAAAAAATGTAAGAATTCACGAGCAGAAGAATGCCATAAAACTAAACTAAGCTTTAGTTCAAACTCAAATATCCTACTGAATAATAATCTCCTCTATTATTCCATTGTGGTCGACCGACAAACTCTCGACCTTGACCTTGACGATGCCCGTTGCTCTGTCCCTTGCCATAATTCGACCGAGGCCTATAGTTATCGTTTCTATAGCCGCCATTGCCGGATGAAGCCCCTAAATGCACAATAGTGATCAATCGGCTCATCAAACTCGGGATGAATGAATATTTCAACTTATATGTAATTTACAAATTCTAAAATACAAAAAGAAACCATTTGAAGTACATAAATTTTTCTGTTTAATATGGCCAAAATGTAGGAACTTGGAGATGAATAATACCTCGTCTTTCTTCGATGAAAAGTTTTCGGTTGCAGAACAAGATAGGGGAAGCCTGCATGATCAGTACAGAGAATTACATAGAAAGATTAAAGGGCTACTGAAATTGCTTTTTTTCATTTTCTGGGACGCAAAAACAGAAAGATAGGCGAAATTGAGGTACCTTGAGCGCATTTTGCATTGATATTGCTGATTCAAACTCCACAAATCCAAAGCAGGATGCCTGATACTGGTGAAAATAGCGTCAGCCAGAGTTTGAGGATGATATACTAGAAAAGAAGGCTTCTATATTTACCTGCTTACTCCTAACTTGAATGCCATTAGGCTTGATAGAACCAAACGTCATAAACAGCTGTTCAAGTTCTTCAACTGTTGTAGCCATTGGCAGGTTTGGAACAAAGATAGCATGAGACTTGACTGAGACAGACAGTTTAATTCTTGTCAGTAACCTTAGATTGAAACAAGGAAGAGAAAGACAGAGAAGACTTCTGTAAAAAAGAAATTGGACAGTTGACAACCTGCGGGCATATTAGTCTTGTGGACTTCTGTCCCCATTTTCTGAGACGATGATTTAGGCGCTGAAGGAAACTGTGGCTTTCCTGCAAGCTTAGCAGGTGAAACCCTCTGAAATGGAGCTGCGTTATCATTCAGAGCATTGGCCTGTTCCAATTAAGATATAAGACAACATGTTTTAGGATGCTGTTAAATGTTCATGAATTGTCTCTTGATTAACTAACCATAGTCGCAAAAGATTTTATTTTAGTATCCTCCGAAATGGTCGGAGCAGCTTCCTCTGAGGCTTCAGGAATCTCCTTAGGCCGAACCACGATCGGATCTTCTTTGACCAAACCAATTTCATCAAGTGTTTCCTTTTCTTTTTCCAATGCATGGAGACCAATTTCATCAGCTGTTTCTTTTTCGTTTCCCAATGCATGTAGACCAATTTCACCAGCTGTTTCTTTTTCATTTTCCAATGCATGGAGACCAATTTCATCTGCTGTTTCGTTTTCATTTTCCAATACATGACCATTGGCTTGGTCCCCTTCAGCGTCTTTTACCGATGGTGGGTTCTTATTTTCTGAAGAAAGATCAGATTTGAACCCATCGTCGATTTCAACTGATAAAGCGAAAAAAATGGTGAATAATTTGAATATATATAAAAAGAAAATAGTTGGCAATGGTTCTGCAATCGTACCAGGATCTGGTGTCTTCGGAGAATCAACGTTGTCATCATCAACACAGCCGTCAACACTTGAATCGAAATAGTTGAAGATGTCGTTTAAGACAAACAAACCCATTTCTTGTGGGGCTAGAAAGAACACTTGGGAAAACATCCTTTTAATGTTGTCTTTCCCAGTTAAATAACCAGTCACCATGATAAGCACCCCACCATTAAATGAACGCTGAGCATCTATCGTTGATATTTCGAAGCCGCAGTTCTTGTAATCCAGAGAAAGTAGCATCCCATTAATTCCCTGATCCAAAACATAATCATGTCAATAAATACGACAAATTTCAGACTGGAAACAAACCCCAAAATGGCGTAATTCTCCCAAATTTCCTCTATTTCAAAAATAAAAAAACAACATAATTCAAGTCATCGATTTATTGGGCATTTTTTTCACAGCAAATAAAATCAAATAACTGTAAGATCGATTGGAGAAACTATGATTTTCACATACTTTCATTGCGGTCACCGTCGTCATCTTTCCGTCCGTACCAGCTCGGGTAATAACACTAGAATCCTGATAGAATTTGTAAGCCTCCTCGGGAAAGAAATGAAGAATGTTATAGTACTGCTCCACAAAATTAATGCCCACGTTTTGTGGAAGGGGAAACGGATAAACAAGTTCAGACCCCATCCCTGCATCAACAAGGTTGTCATTTAATGAAAAAAACGTCAAAGTTCAAGAAAACGAAGAAGCTGTAGACGAGAAATACATTGAGATAGAAGAATAGCCATTAAATATAAGGCAAAATCAAACTCAACCCGAATTCTATTTGGGTCATATCCATACACCCACATTAAAATCTTATTATAATTTAATTTTTTTATAAATTAATATAAATTAAAGTTGTCAAACTCAACCGTTATATTTCGATTTTCATATTAAATTTGTTCATCTATCTATGATTTTTTCATGAGATTTTTTCACGTTAAATTTTATGTTCTATGTTTTATCTTCTTTCTAATTATGATTCGATTTCTCAACAAAATCAACCACACATGACTAACATACTCCAATCAAAATCGAATTGAAAACCAAAAAAAACAAATCAAGGTGAAAATCCACAACTCAATAAAATTGATCAAAACATCATAATCAACGTATGAAAACGCATTCCAATCAAAACCTAATCGAAAAGCTAGAAAAAAAACGTTGCGATCAGCTTCTGCGCAAAACTAAGCGAATCATATGTACCATGACAGAAAAACAAAACTCGCGGATCAAAATATAATCGCCTACCTCTCGAGCAGGATTCAGACTCTCACAGAAAGAGCGAAGGAAGAAGGTTCCGCAGACGGTGGGAGCGAAAACTCAGAGATCAAAACAAAATCGTATTCTCGATCAGGGGTTGAGATTCTGGCTGAGGCTGAGCGAAAGAGAGGAGTGAGTTGTGCGTGAGACTGGGACTCCGGGAGAGGGTTGTCCTTGTATTTATACTGTTGGAGGGAAATCCAAATCCCGAATTATCTGCACTGCCTTTTTTCAAAGGTTTCTGATCTGGAGTTTGTGGGACCCATCCGTATATCCAATCTTAATAAACGGTTCAGATGTATTTGGGAAGAATTGAATCCCAACCATCGGACGGCTGATTCTTGAGAGCTTTGCGCTTGACGTCAGCATTAGTCCACATGGCGCTTTCTAATTTGTTTTTAAGCATGCGTACTTTTTAAATCGAACATTTACAGTTGGCAAGTCCAATCTTTCTAGTTTGAGTTTTAGTGACCAAAGTCTTCGGACCCTGCCTCAAACGTTGGTTTTAAAAAATTATGATATATAAGTTACGGTCGGTTTTTTAAAATAAAAAAAATCAAGAAATTAAAATTGAGACGGTAAGTCAAAATTTTTTTTAAAATTGAGTAAAATCTGACTCAAATCATAATAAAACACGATATAATTTCTAAAATTGATTATAAACATGCTTAATTACTTAAAATTCGACCCAAATATAAAAAAATATATTTTATTATTATATTTTAAAATTTTTAAATATAAAATAAAACTGTTGCTTCCGATTCCGGTTCAAAAAATATAAATACGTGAGTTCTAGTTCCGATTCTATTTCGTGATAAAATCAGCTCAGACCGGCCTGTGCCTACCCATATCTCAAACTTTGTGTCATATTTTGTGTCATATTTGGAGGTCAGAATTACCCAAGTCAATCATTTTAAATTATAAATACGTGAGATGCGACAAACATTATTATTGCAATTGAGGTGCAATTAATATAATAAATTATAAATATTTTAAATTTATACATTAAATGTGTCAATCATTTTCTCACAAGTCAATTATAATTTTAAAAAGAATACAATATAATAATAAAAGTAACTAGAAAAACATTTGACAATCATATCTACTGATGATACGCTATTAGGAATATTTAAAAAAGTAATATTATGTTTACATTCTTAATATATTATTTTATTATGTATACTGATGTATTGAGTTATAACTGATTTAATTAAAGTTTAAATATATTATAATTAAAATAATTATTTATCATATTTATTGGATCAAACACAACTTGATACATTAAAAAGTAGGTTAAGAAAATATAATAAGAATGTAAATCTAACTGTACACATCTAAATAAGAGATTTTTTTACTTTATTTCGATTTACTCTCTATTTTTAATTTTTTTAAAATTTTATAAAATATAATCCATGCTTAAATCCTTAGGCTATAGGTGTAACTTCAATTTCAAGGCCAAAATCTTTGGGCCTTAACGGGCCAACTTTGAGGAAGGTCTAGTTGTTCTATTGGGCTTTTTAAGTTGGCCTAAATATTAATTAGTTTACCTGGAACTCCCCAATTTCAGGCTTCTTCCTTCGTCACTCTCTTTGCTACTCTGAAGCTTCGAATCGTTCAGATCTGTTCTCGTCAACCAGGTAAATCCGTTAATCCTCCATTTTCAAATCAGATCTTGTATGACTAGTGAGTGATATGCATCGACCTCCATCATCAAGCTGATGCAACTAATGAGCTGTATCTCTTCTTCTTCTTCTTCTTTGTCGGATGTTGAATTGTCTACGGATGAAAGATTTTATGTTTTTTCTGCAACTTTTTTTCATTTATTTTCTGTTTAAATGAAGTTAGCTTGGGATGGCGACGTGCGTTTTCTTCATAGATCTTCGCTTTTGTTTCTCGTTTTATTTTTTTTGCGCTGTAGCTGCTAGTGTGCGAGTTGGAAACTTCCGCTGAACTGATTCGCGTTGTATTTGTGATGCTTTTTTTTTTGTCGTAGTGTAAAGAAGTGATTGATTAAGTTTCTTAATTTTATGATGAGGTGATGAGAGTTGAACTTATTCAATCTTCTTCAACGTCGTGGTAAATTGCTTTACTTACAGTTTTAGGCAATGTCGAATTTAGTTCTCAGAGCATCATTCTATTAGGCACTTATAACACAGACGTTAATTTAAAACATCCTTGACAACCTATTCTGGGTTATTAATTCATTCTTATTCTACTAATTACTTTTGTAGTTGGAGGTCCCGTATCCTCATATTTCAAAATTGGAGAGCATGGGTCGTGGAGTCAGTAGTGGAGGAGGACAGAGCTCATTGGGGTATCTCTTTGGGGATGGAGAATCTCCAAAACCAGTCACACCTTGCCCTCAACCACCTCCAAGCGAAGTGCCAAGTTCAAATGATGGGTCTAGACCAAAATCTGCAACTCCTCCAGTTCATGTTACCAAGCAAATTCCAGCTGGTATCCATAGTACCTCTACTAACAACTATTTGAGGGCTGATGGTCAGAATGCTGGCAACTTCATCACGGTATGACTAGAATTTTTACATTTGTAATGAGGTTGAAAAGAGATCAACTTCCTGGTTATGAACCGGAATAAGAGTGTGGAGTCAAAATTTGCTGGCTCACTTAGCAAACGTCAGGCTCTAACCTCAAAGGGTATTAGAAAACTTCAAAATCTTTTGTAGTTAACTCTTTTCCAATACACCAAAAATCAATTTGAAATATATTGCAAACAATAACAGATTGTGAAGGTTGTAACATGATCAATAAACAGAGGGCGAATGTATAATTTATCTTAATTATTTGACTTGACTAAGATTGGTTGCAAAAAGAGCCATTTCCTGAGGGTGAAACAAACTTTCTACAATGTCGTCAATATTGCCATTTTCAGTTGTGTATTTTTCATACCGAGTCAACAGATTTCCAAAGTTTGATTAATTCTCTAAGATTATAAATCTAACTCTTTTGTGGTTTGATTTACGACTACTTTTTTCTTTCGTTAAATGGTTTCTTTTTGTAGGATCGCCCCTCGACTAAGGTCCATGCAGCCCCCGGCGGTGGATCTTCCCTTGGTTACCTGTTTGGTGATGGTACAGGAGGACCTGCCAAATGAGATGTGCCATGGCTATCATACTCTTCCGAAGTTCTTTCATCTTCTACATGAGACCTATATTTTGAAGGAGGTAACCTTCATCTTTTATGTGAACAATGGAAGACTTGGAGCTTGATGAGTTGTGCTATTTAGGTGTGGTTATTCGAATTTTTTCAGGAACACTTCCTTCAATTCGAAGGCTTATGCCCGAAACTATTTCTGCTAATTTGCTTTAAATTTATCAAATCTTCATGAAAGTGCTTTTTATAGTACACACACATGACATGTGCGATGAGTCCCGGCTCGGATAGCCCACGGTACATAGTGCCAAAAGAACATTTTCCTTTGACTTTAGCTGAATTTGGCTGTCTGCCCAAAACCGACAAAAGAAAACCCATTGGAAGGTACATTTGCTCGAATTCTATGACCTTCAATGCGGATTCCCCGATCAAATTGGTTGGAAAGCCAAAAAGGGTATGCCAAAAATCATGCACTTAACATGCCTGCATCGCCACATAAGCTAGATCATCGGTGTCCAAGAACCATACTGTAGGACGAACATCGGGAATTGGTTACAAATTTGTTGGAAGTTTCTTGATCCCATGAATTTGGTTTAGAGAATCTTCCGGGTTGATCTGGATCCTTTGAAAATTAAGATCATCCTATTAACATTTGATTTCAAATTTTGCAAAATCAGAAATCAATTTTATTTTTAGGTAAATTTTGAAAAAGAGAGCATGATAAGAAAATACATAATAAAATTCAATCCGAATCAACATCTTATACAATCATCGTCTTCTCTTCTTAAAAGTTCGCCCGTACCACTCTAGGATTAGACTCAAAGCCATATTATATACGTTTATAGATACAGGAATATGCTGTTCTTGCAGAGTTTGAAGCCCCAGATTCCAACATCTCATCACAGACGACATGAATATAGAGGTTCAAGGGTCAGCTCCAGCCCCTTCCTCCTCGTCTCTTCTGCCATCTCTTGCTCAGTATTCCCTCTGGATTTTACACGTATTTCATCACTCAGAATGAAACCCCATTAAAAAATGTTTGATAATAGAACGTTTATTTCATTTATAATCCGTTATTTACTAAGACAAACTGATAAGATAAGATTACCCAGGAACTAAACCAGGAAGGAGATGTGGGAGGAAGTGGGTCGAAGCATTGATGCCATTGATTTGCTGCTGCCCATGATTTTCTCCCTCTCCTTGATCTAATCTCAAGTAATTAGCCAAATAATTAAGCATAAATCCAGCAAAAGTTGAAAAACTAGAGAGAATCTCACCTGCTTTGCTAATAAGCTGTTTTCTGCCTGTATTGCCTTTTCCTAGACAATCGAACAACGTTCAACAGTTCACTTTGAATCCTTAATTACATAATTTTTTCATTATTTACTTAGTTTTGCAAATGATAAATAGAAATAATTAACCTTTCTCTGAAGTGCAGAGATTGACTCTTGCATAAGATGATTCTGCATGAAACCAGAAAGTAATTAACTTAGTTAAGCCTCATTAAATAGAAAATGATCGTAACTTAGTTAACCCTACTTTTTTTGATCGATTATGTTTAAGAGCAGTTTCAAGCTGTTGCTCCAAACCCTGAAGCTCTTTCTGGCTCAAAGAGTTCAAATCTTCACCCAGATAGTGCCTGAAAATATCAAATAATTTATGAAATTACGAAGAAAGAGAGAATCATAGTGGCCTCAGATTAGATTTGACCTGGATTTTCTCTCTAGAAGCTCAATCTTAGCTTTTAGCCTTGAATGCTCAACGACCCAGTTCCCCTTCAAGACAAAAAGGGTTATTTTTAATCGAACAAGATCAAAATAATATTTAAAAGAAAATACGGCGCAATCAGAAAGAATTTGTTGAACATTTGGCATTGACGTAAATAATAGATCAAAGGTAGCGTATTACAAACTAAATGAACAAATCTGAAGTAATTGAAGAAATATAAAAACAAAAACCAAATTTCTAGAGCTGAAAAGAGTTGTTTTTTCTGCAATTTTAAACATTATCTTCGTCAAAAATAAGATTGACCTTGAAGAATTGACACCACGTCAACACTCAAACCTTCGCAATTATCCTTTCACGAAGGTGAAATGAGAAAAGAAAATGAACAACTTGGAGATTGAAACTAGAAATGCAGCTTTTTTTGCGAAGATTGAAGAAAGGGTCTAACCTTTGACTCAGATTGAGCTGCATATAGCTGCCTCTCTGCACACGAATATCTCTCATATCGTTCCAGTATCATCTCCATGCTGTTCGAGCTTACGTATAGAAAAAATAATAATCAGTGCATAACTGAAACTCTCAAATCACTTTGGATACTTAATTGGTCAACTATGGTCGTAATTAAACCTAAGTGAATAAAAAAGCAATGAAAGCTTTAAACTATGGTTGTAATTATATCTGAATGTATCCTTAGTTGGACATGATAAGTTATTCGATGATTACAGTACGATGATACTCAAACTTCTTGTCTGTCCGTGTCGGGTTTAGGTCTACTAGCCCTGAGAATTAGGTCAGCTACCGTCTTCTTTGCAAGCATTGTTCCTTTCTCTCTCTACTTCATTTTATTTTTTGAGCTTTTCTTCATTTGCAGTCAAGGAACCAGTACATTAAAATAAGTCCTATGAAAGTCTCAAGCAAGTACTACAAGGGATGAATATCGAAGCAGAAAGTAAGAAATGCTAGAAAACGTAGGTGTTCTATTCGAGAGAAATAGTGTCTGCATTTTGACGATAAATCTAAAGATGAACTAAAGACTGAAACTCTTGTCAATGAAATGTTTTTAATACGAGATTCTGCTCTAGTTATAATATTAAACTATATGTAAAAGAAGATAAAGTACCAAATCAATGCATAAAACTTAGAACCCTAAAAGTAAAACTGATTTTATTCATTTTAGTAAATTGCCATCGATCAAGTATGCAGTCACTTAATTATTTAAATATTGCCCTGAATTTATAAATTTATCAAAGATGCTGAAGAAAGTGGATTTTCATCTCCTCCTCTCTTGAACCTCCCTAGAGCTCATCTTTAACTTAACCATTTTACAGAAGTGATCTTAGCTGTGAACTGGGAAAACTATTCGCAGCCTGTTTCTGGGTTCCTTGTCGTCAAACTAAATAGGTTTTTGCCAAAACCGTTAAGTACTGTGGTTGTGTTTAATCTTTCATTAGTATCATGCTATATACACTTATTTTATAAAAATAGTTGAGTGTCATCATATTTACAGATTACAGAAAGACACTTGAAGAAACCGCATTTAACTTTGTTGATATTAAGAATACTATTATCTTAGAATGTTTTTTTAAGGATATTCTTATTTAATTCACAAAAACAATAAGTAAAACTTTATACTAGAAGTTATTGAATAAATTCAACAAAATTTACTCTATAAATTTAAATAGCCCATTTTTCTACGAAGATAAAAGCAGAATTTACAGTTTGTTAAACAGAAAAATTCCCAAGAAAGGGAAAAAACGTTAGGGCTAAGGGATAATCATCAATTAAGATGTGGGAATCAAGCATATATATAGCAAGGGTACACTCTCCAAACAAAAATCAAAAGGCATAGATCTCGAAACAAGAAGAACCTAATTAGCATGGTTTCCAAAAATGATCTACGGAAAAAATAAAAGCAAATTACGGAAAAAATAGAAAAAAATGGTATACCTAGAATCTGAAGCGTATTCGAAGAGCTTTCCTTTGTTGGAGAAGACGATCAAAGCAACCTCAGCGTCGCAAAGAACAGAGAGTTCATGAGCCTTCTTCAACAACCCACCTTTCCTTTTAGAAAAAGTAACTTGCCGATTGATTTTATTTTCAATTCTTTTCAGCTGAACCCTACCTCTCCCCATTTTCCCAAAGAACAAGACTCAAAAACGGCACTCTAATTGCCAAACACTGCCCTTTTAGAGAAAGACAGCTGAAGAAAACATCGAGAAGAATTGGGGTTCTCTTCTTGTTTCCAAATTCGATGGTGCCTCATAACGCACTTCTGCTTAACATGAAAGAACCTAAAATAGTAAAATGAGTTACTCGGGTCAAAACCAGAAGTGGTTTCTGGGAGTGAAGGTAGGGTTTAGTGTCCTAGAGTGGTTTTCCAAGGTTGTGTTGTCGATCTGCTATTGGCTAAGGTTACTGTTAGCCGTTACTGTCTTTTCTAGCAGCCGTAGGTTATTTGTATCCACATTTTTTATATCACTGTACTTGTACCAAGGATTCTGATAGGGGCTGATTAGGGCTTGAAGTGAAGCTGTATTATCTGTATAGAAAATGCTTGGCCAAAAGCTCAAGTTATTTCTTCAAGGCTCCGAGTTTATTCNTTTCTTCCTTCAATTTAGTTTTATTGTTCTTCACTTTGGTATTTGCTTTTTCCTTCATATTCAATGCTCGAAACCTAATTCGTTTGGAATAAACGAATCAATAATGGATCCAAAACATAGAATCAACAATAATAAAGAGTCTGAATTTGAGAAGAAAGGGAAGAAGAAAGAAGGAAGGAGGTAAGAGAGGTGATGGTTAGGCTCCTTGTACCCAAAAGGCGAAATCACTCACCCTCAGGGCTCCCACACTCTGGCCCGACAGTTTGTGAGTGACTCAACGGTCCAAAGATAGAAGGTCTTTATCTGATATCCCAAGAGCTACCCCAACATTGGAGGTAACAACTCTCACACTAAGACAACGCAGACGTCGAACCTAAGCTATTGTATTCAATCTATCATCTTTTAGTCAACTGAACTATGCACGTAAATGCTACAATATCTCCCTTAAGAGCAAAGTCAGAAGTCAAAGATCTTACGAAGAAATTTAAAGAAGTCTGAAGGAGCGTGTGTTGAGTCATGTAAATATTTTATTTTCTATGTAGAATACATATTCTGTTGTACTTTTTCGGTCATTTACATATGATACTGTTAAAAATGTTTTGATGTCATGTTCTTCATGTTGTACTTTGTGAAAGCATCTGCATAATTGTGTGCGAATGGAGTGAAAAGCACATTGAAAGCACCCTAAAGAACCTTCGTCACGAGCAAAATAAAACCAATTGTCACGTGTAAAAAGCACGGGATGCTACCACCAATTCCAAGTTTCGTTTTTTATTGTTGAAATTCATATTCAGATTACAAAGTTGCTCAAATTTTAGTATAATAACTCTAAAATAATAAAAAATCACCAAAAATGAATAATTTCATATGTAAAAAAGTATTTAAAAATATATCTAATTTCATATGTAAATCTTGTTAAAAGATCATATTACATTAGAAGATGGTCTTCGAGCTATATGAAATTGCATAAACTCACTTATACAAACTAAATTATTATAATTGATGGAATATCGAGTGGTTTCATAAGGTGAGATGTCACAATAACACCCTAAAATAATTAGTGTAATTAGATCATAATAATAAGATGCTAACATTATTATTAGTGTTTTTTGTTATGCTTTATTTATTTTCCCTCTAAATCTAATTAATAATTGTTCAGAACTTCGAAAGACTACTAGTATATTTCTATTAAATCAATAAAATTTTACATTATTATTTAATTGTGCGAGTCTATCGTATAAAAGATTATTCCATTCGAGTTAAACATGTCCCGCTTAACTCTTAACCCCACTCGTTTAACGTAAACAGTGTAGCTCAAAATTTGGAAATCTATTTGTCCCGATGCGTCTAATTTTCGACGAACATAAGCAACCGAACCGGGGGAGGATATTCGAAAATTGAAAGAGTCCAAGTAGTATGGTTTGGCGGATGAACCAGTGAAGTTAAGTAGTATGTTTGATATGACAAAGGTTAGCCAAGAAGGAGAACGTAGCTGGATGGACCCCGAACCTCCTTCATGCCACGTGGCGTGAAAATGTGGATTCAGAAAAGTTTTGAAATATTAAATTAGATTTTAAAATTAGTTTAAAATTTTAACTTTTTAGTATTTAAAATAAATTTTAATATATATAAAAAATAATAATAATGTATATTTTAGGCTCAATCAAAACTTTTTTAGCTTATCATGCTCAGCACGATAAGTTTGGTAGACTCAACGTACTTGGTTTGAAAAACTCAACAAACTTGATGTGCTAGTCGATTTTAGGTTCAGATTGCTCAACTTGGTTCGCTCGAGACCTCTAATGTAAGACCAAAGACTTGGGTTGTGTCCACTAACAAAATTCCAAATGAGACTGAAAATGTAACACTGTGTTAGGTCAATAATCTACAAGGACTCCAATTCACAAATAAATTGAAATAACTTTAATATTATTAATATATATTGAAAAAAAGCTTTTTTGTTATTTTCAAAATTAATTTCAATTGCATTTGAACACCAATTACTTTAATTACAATGCAAATATTATAATATATGAGTTACTACCCATCTTGTGAAGGCAAAACAACAATTTATTGTGAGGTCCGAATCTGCATACTGGGTGTCGCAATCTTACATCGCATAATTAAGATTAAAAATTGTGGTGTTTCGTTTTTTACATAGTACAACATATTTTTAAGTTACAAATTCTAATAAAATATCATTTACGATCTGATATAAAACACAATACTGTATTGCAAACATTAAGAGATGTTAATAATACTTTCTGGCATATCGCATGCTAATTGCCTAGTAATTGAGATTTAAAACTCAAAAGAGAGAGATGGGACGAGGCCGAATCGTAATTAGGTGCAATTGAGAACCACATAATTGGGTGGAGAAGAGAAGAAGAAGGTAGCTAGACAGCAAGATTTGGAGGGGCACTCACAAATAAACATGTTCTTGTTCTTATTTTGTTTGATTATGATTTGATCCGTTTGATTTTCATCTATTTGTTACGATCAAACCTGCCTAATTTATTTTGTGTTATCTTGTCACTATATTCGGCAAAGCTCGTAAAATAATTATTTCCTTTTATAATTTAATTATTTTTAAAATAAATTTATACATCTTGATTCATCGCAATTGAATTTGTTTTTTGATAAGTATTACTGGTATAAAGAATAAATTTTATATGACATTATTCGCTTTTACTAGTGTGAACAGTATCCTCACAATCAACCTTATATTCGATTCGATCTTACCTTATAAGATTAGTTGCGATAGATTGTCTATTTGAAAGGATACTTGGACATTAAATTGAAAACGATGAGAAATTCACTTTATTGCTTATAATAATTGTGAATTAAATACACGTTATTTATATATTTTAAGAGAAAGTTGTATAATTAGTACCTAATTATCTAAAAAAACTAAAGATAATTACGTTACTCACCGGTCATTTTGCTCCATACCTTTTCAAACTTCTTATAAGCTCCCAAATCCACCATTTTTTTACTCATGGGAGCTTCAAGCGACCTCCAATCTCCTGCAATGTCAATCCTCAGCTTCGCCGACCGTGTTTTGATTTACAAACCCTCCCCGTTGCTCCACCGGAGAAATGATTCAGGCGAGCTTGATGTCTTTGAAGCAACCGGGTATTTCTCCGGTTACACCGACGCCACAGACGGTGGATTCAACGGCGGAAGTTTTACGCAGAAGATCGTCAAAGAAGATAGCAAAGTATGGAGAGGAAGAGGGAGAATCAGCCTGGACATGACGATAGCGAATATGGTTACTGAAGAATGCTTTAATGGAGGTGAAGAGAAATTGAAAGAGAACAAGTTCGAGCATTCGAGTTCTCCCGGAGGAAAACTAGTTAAATTTCTGAATTCTCTTTTTAACCAGACAAATTCGAAGAAGAGGAAGAAGAAGAAGAAGACGACGAAATCTGCAGTACAGTCTTTGAAAGACGAAGACTTTCGATTTCCTCTAGTTTTCGCTCAAACTCCAACGAAGAACTTCGAGGATTTCAAGCAGAAGGGGACTCCATTGAAGCTCAACGCTAAACCAGATCTTTCAGAAGAGAAAAAGAAGAAATATTCAGCTTTTGTGAACGAAAAGTCCAAGTTCAGCAATGGGGTTGCAGAAAGACAGAAGAAGATCGTCGGTAATGGGGTTCTAGAGAAATGTCAGAAGATGATCTGGAGAGGAAAACACGAAGCAGAAGAGCAGAAGTGCTTTCATGGCGGATCAGTAGACGCAGACGGAGGGGCGAGTGATTCAAGCTCCGATCTGTTCGAGTTGCAGATATCTAATTTGAAGAATTTCACCTCAAATGATCTTCCTGTGTATGAAACAACAAAACTGGAAAAAATTAAGAGGAAACCTAGTTTATGATCTTGTATAAATCTTAAAATTTATGATCTTTGTTTTCATTCAACCTCTGATCTTCTTAATATTCATCTCCAGGTGATTTCTGCAATCTGTTCACCGTTGTATTCTGGTTTGAAAAACAACCACACTTTGAAAAAAAGTAAGGGACCAAACGTTAGGTTAGATTGGGTACAAGAGCCTAAGTTCGACGTCAAGTTGTCTTAATGTGTGAGTTGTTACCCTCAATGTTGTGGTAGCTCATTGAGATATCAGGTAAAGGCCTCTTATCTCTAGGTCGCTGAGTCACTGTGATTTAACATCATCACAAACTGTCGGATCAGGGTGTGAGAGTCTTGAGACGAGAGATTTCGTCTTTCGGATGCTAATCATGATGAGTAACGGGGACGACAACCCGAAAATTCAGATCATTTGAAACAAAACGAGTACAATTTTGCAAAGATTGAATTTAACCGAGACTTTTTTAGTTTTTTAAATTTGGACTTCTTCATTTGCAATTTCTTTGCAATGTTTTTTTTTTAATTTCTTTTTTATTTTATTTTATTTCTTTAATTATCTCCCTCTATATAAATTGGATTTAATACTATGAAAAAAATATCTTCGGAAATATCTTCTTGCTTCTTACGGGCCCCCCCTACTAGAGTTGGTTGGTTTCTTACTTGTCATTTAACTTCAAAATTACAAGACAAACACATGCATACAAATAGAAATTAAAATAATTATTTTTTTTCAGATTTTTTGTCAATAAAATAATATTAAAATGAAAGGGACAACACAGTAATAATACTATAGTGTTGAGTGAAGAAATTTGAAAAGTTTATATAACGATAAAATATGGGCGATTTTTTAAATATTTTACTATAAATTAGTATTTTTTTATTATTATGCAAAAATAGGCGAAAGTAGATGACTTAGCATAGCGACCCGAACCCGGCCTCTAGACGTGGTTTCATGAAATTAGGTTCGTGCACCGGTTTGTCCGATGGCTATTTTTAGGTGGGTCGGATCTTAGGCTAATTTGGAGTGGGTTGGGAATTTGGAGTTTTCTAAACCTAATGTATTTTTTCCAACTTTTTTCTATTTTTAATATAAACCTAAATCTTAATTGAATTTTAATGTTAGTTGTTTTTAATAAATAGAAATATATTTAATTTATATAGTATAAATTTTAAAATTATATTATGAAGAATTACTTATATTTATGTAAGATAAGGGTATGTTCGAATATTTGTCATGTTAGGCTCGATTCACACATTAGGCTTGGCTCGTTAGACTCGTAACACGCGAGCAAAGTTGAGTTAAAATTATTTTAGAAAAAAACTTATTAATTTTGGCTTGTGAGCTCGATAGTCTTGTTTGCCTCAGTTTTTCAAGCTCAACAAGTTCGAACAATTGAATTTGTTTACTTTCGGCTCGAGTAGCTCAACTCATTCACTACCGCTAAAATCAACTTTGTTTATATATTACTTTCTTGTTATTTCTAGAGGAGTATGTGGCATAATGATTTTTACGAGAGTAAAAGAAATAAAATGTAGTATTTGATGGTTTTTTAAGGACATCACTTGTTATGAAATGTTATTATTTTTCTAATACGTGATTGTTCGTCAATATTCATTCTAACATGATCCAAAGAGAGGCCAATGCAAAAATATCGGGGTCGGTTGGTGGCCAAGGCACGAGATATAAGACAAAAGTTTATAGAATTCACTATAAGAAAGCCCCAAAAATCTCTTGAGGTCTAATTAGATCGCCTTATCAAATGGAAAATTTTGTTTAAAAATCGTATTTTCATTTAGGGTTTCCAAATCCTATTTTCATTTAGGGTTTCTAAATCGTATTTTCATTTAGGGTTTGGCACAAAATATTTATTAATGAGTTAGTCTCTCAATCCATAAGATTTTTTTCGACGAGGATTGTAGAATCCAAGTTAATTCATTAAGTTAGTTCCTTCGTTTTTCTCTTACTATGTCCTACTCTAGTTAAAGTTTTATTCCTATAAGTCAAGTAAGAATGTCCATTCGGCTCGACAACTCTAACTAGGCTCTTCTCGTGTTTATTGCACGCAAGATCACGACATTTTAACGAGTGACTATCATTGCATCACTTTGTTTCGACACGACCAAAGCTCTACGATAATGAATAATGAATCGCGACAAATTAAGTAATGGATTATGAGAACGAGGTAAATTCAAATTATAAACCTAGTCATTTATGAGAAGAATTTAGAATTTCCTTTTGAGCAAATATCCCAAATTAATCAACAAGAAAATAGCAAAATTAATGTGATCATTACATGTTTCGGATGCCCTACACTTGTTCATCACACTGAGTTCCACAGCCTTCATTTTGGTGCTCTTTCCTACCAGCTGATTTCTTTCCTTGCTTCATTCCTAAGATGAGGTTGAAATCTCTTCACTAATATGTAAGCATAAATCTTATGGAAAGAGAATGAAAAACCCTAAACGAAGAACTATTTTTTTTATTAATTTCTAAGACATTTAACTTACATTGTTGCTAATTCCAGCAGAGCTTGATCCTCCTGGTGCGTTTGGAGTGTACCTTGCCCACTATTTTCAGTAAATTAAATCATTCAAACCGGACTAATTATTGCGATTTTTGTAAAAAACAAACGGACATGAATGAAAAAAAAATAAAAAAGAAAGAAAAGAGGGATAAAATTACAGCTTACACTTTTTGCTGCTTTGCTGAATGCTTCTCGATGAGGTATTTCAGGGTTGGCTGCCTTTAGACGCTGTATTTCCTCTCTGTATTTGGAAAATAAGACATTAATTTATCAGGAATTAAGGAAGAAGAAGATGAACAAAAGAAGCTTTGAGCTTTTCTTCTTACTTCATGAAACGATTGTATGCAGAGGGAATTCTGTGCTTCTTCTCGGGAGCTGAAATAAGAGAAATGGAGATTTAGAAGAAACCCAAAAAAGAAAATCAAAGCAGAAGGTTGGGGAAGAATACGTTTGACCACAAATGGAGCTTTGGGTAATAATGGCTCACTGGACGAGGAAGAGGGCGATGATGAAGGCTGGCCTTTGCAAAATACCTGCGTCTGTTCATCCAAATTCTAACGTTTCAATCAGTAAATCATCAGATACTAATATCATTCTATTTGCAATTATTACACTATTTTGAAACGTAAGAGAAATCAACTGGGAAATGTTTCGAATAATTAGTCTAAAAGCAAGAGATTGAAGCTTTTAATTGGTAATTTTGGATGGATTTATCTTAAAATAGAAACCAAACCTGAAGAGACAATGGATGATCAAGGCACTGGCCTTGTAATGGTGTTCTAGTGCTCAGAAAAGAAAGGTTGCTGCAATGGCCGCACTTCACTGTCACTGTATCCAGCAAACGTTTGCATGGAATCCCAACCTTTCAAGAAAATGAACAGTGAGAGAGAGAGAGAGAAGGGTGGCGATTACATGATAAAGAGATGGACAAGGTTTCCATGGAAATAGACATAAAAGAAGTCTAGAGAGAGAGATCACCTCACACGTCTTATCATCAAAAGTAAACATCCTATGACTAGTCCTATGCGCCTCCATTTTTCAACTCTTTTACTCAAAAACATAATACTTTAACACGAAATCATGAAGAAAAACAATCTTATGCAAACACTAACATGTTTCTTTCACAACATGGTTCATGGTTCATTCAGGACGATCGTTTCACGAGGAGAAGAAAAAAGAACATTCCCTTTTATTTCTCACAAGCATAGTATTTCCCTCCCCATCAAACAACTAAATCATTGAAACGACAACGACACAAGTTAAAATTTACCGCAAGAATAGTGTTGCAGAAGTTGCATCGGACATAGCAGAGATGTTCAGAAGGTTGAACGACCTCCATTGTAGCCTTCTCCTCCGAGTTCATAACTAGCAGAAAATGAGGAAGAAGAATAAGGGAAGAGAGAGAAATGAGAGAGATTGTGAGTGGAGAGAGAGAGAGAGAGAGAAAGAGAACTATTATAACGAAGAAGAAGGATGACAAGAGAGGTATAGTTGAAGAAGAGTGAAAAAGCAAAATCAAAACATGACTAGCTGGCATTGCTTTAGCTAGAGACTGACTAAACAATCTTTCCTTTCTTTCTTTCTTTCTCATTTTGTCACTATTTTTCACCCTGACTCGCACACACTTACTACCCCATTATTGAACTTGAACACACCTCTTTTTCTTTTTTGTTTATCACTAATGTCATGTGTATAAATCTCTAAGACTAGTTCAAATATAGAAACACACTTAAACAAACCTTCTAAAAATCTAATTCGCTTCTAACTTTTCTATTTAGGTCAAATAGATTTCATGCCAAGTCTATCTCACTTGAAAACCAAGTCTCTCTGGAACATGCATGCAAGCATGCAGGTACTATTATGGAGGGGGAAGAATACAAAGGAGTTGAATGAATGAAAAGATAGTGAAGAGAAGAGGACCTGTCTTCATTCTCCTTCGTTTGTGGGTGCAATGCCAAACAAAGCAAGTGGAAAGAGACACAAGCTAAAATCAAATGTCCCTTTCACACTCAACGAAACATTTATGCAGAAGAGAGAGAGAGAGAGAGATTCTTCATCAGGAGATCTAGGGTTTTTAGGTGTCGTCTTGCGGGAGCGAAGAAGAGGATTGCTTGGTTTCCAAATCGAGGTAAAAATGGAGTAGAATACTTGGAAAAACAAGCTTTCTGTGGTGGTGTAAAACTACTTTCCCAAGGCCATCGTCTTCTCAAATAGGGTTTTGGATCTTTTATCTTTCTGGTTTTCTTTTGCTTTCTCTGCATCGCCTTCCTTTATCCAACTAATTTCCCCCTTTCATTCCCAACTAGATTCCTTGTCTCTTCCTTAAAAACCAACCAGATCTCCCCCCTCCTCTTTAGTTTTTACTTCACTTCTTCACCACTTTCTGTTCCATTCATTCATTGACACGTCTATATTTCTAAAAAATCATCCACCATAGCCAAGCCAACCACGTCGTTATATAATGTAGAGCACAAACGTCTTAATAATAATCAAAATATCTTAGAAAGAACAAATTGCAACCATCTATAATGACTATTCCTCCGGAGAAGAAACCTCTCATTAATTTCAAATTTATGATAAAAAAACGCAGAAAAGATGGCCACAAACGTCCAGACAGAAAACAAAATGCTTCAAAAACTTCAAACTAAAAAGATGGAAATCCCAGAACTGGTCTACTTGGCAGGGAGTGGTTTTGCAGTTTTCTGAGCGGAAGAGCTGCTATTGAGCTCATCCCAAGCTTCAATCCAGGTAACCATGGCGTCTGCAAGCTTGACAAAGTAAGGATCGACCTTCCCGAGCTTCTCCTTGACCAGCTTCGAGAGCTCAACATAGCATTTCTGAACTGTAGTGCAGTCTTTCGAAAGGATCGCAGACTGGAAGAAGGGTATGATCTCTTCTTGCCAGAAGATCCCTTTATACTCTTTCTTCAGGTTCACAAATGGATTGCTTGCTTTGCTGTGCCATATGTATGGCAATCCTGTCTTCACTCCCAACCCGAGATGGTCGCAGATAACCTAAACACATTTCATCGATAATAATACCATACAAATTGCTTATACTACAAGTATGCATATGAAAAGTGAAGTTTAAAATTTAACTTTTCAAAATTGAACTTTGTTCAGATAATATATAAATGATTAAATTATTTTTTATCTAAAAATTAAAACTTTTGAGAAAATTGATAATTTGTCTTAGTATCAGATCTAGGGGTCGCGAGTTTGACCCTTGACAAAAGCAAACAAATCCCAATAAAAAACTCACACATAAGGACTAAAAAGAAAAAAAATGACTTAGATGTGACTGAAAATATTAAAACAATATATAAATAATTAAATTATTATTCATTTACAAGCCGAGATTTGTATGACCGTTTATAATTTGTTAACCTTTAACTATTTTTGTATGTAGGTGTTTCTGTCGATTGCTAACATCTATGACTAGCTCTAATATGATTTCGAATTCTATTACAAGAGTATGAACACACCCAAGATCGTATGGAGATTCATTACCTTCACACACCAGCCGGCCCACATGTCATCATATCGCCCAATTGGTTGACCATCACCCATGAGTCCAAAGTACATAGCCGGTCCGATAAGCTCTCGATCGAAAGCCAGATTCATTCCGCACATGGGGAATAGAGTTCCCTTAGGAATCGACATGACTGCATCGACGTACCTATGAAGAACCAAGAAATGAAAATAGTCAACTGATAATCGACAAAGAGAAATCATTTTTTTATGAATGGTTATACCTTGTGTTTCTCTCTCGTGGTTTGACTAGTTGGGTGGGAGCGTCGTAATCTGGAATGTTCAGCCAGAGCCCATGAGAAACCGCAGTTGGAATGCCCTCTCGAAGACTGAAAGGATATCCTCGGACAAAATCCGCACCCTCTCGATAGGGATCGTAAAGGGTGTTGAAGAAAAATGGAGTGGATGGACATAAGAGATTCTTTATGTGCTGCTCAAGTGCATTGATATCTTTCCCAGTTGGATCTTTGGCAACCTTTAAATAAATAAAAAAAGAATCAGAAAGAAAGAAAGAAACCAACTTTGACAGTAATTCGACATTTAACTCTTGAACCAAAACTAGACATAGTCAAAATTTAGCATTTTTTAAAATGAAACTTGGAAATTTATCTTATGAATGAACAGAAATAAAGTTGTTTCAGCAGTAGTTATTCATCTAGATTCCTTCCTTCTCCACATATTCTTCAACCATGAATATAAGATTTGTGAAAAGAACACATCATCAATGCCAATTTTCCACTGTTCATCAGAAGAACAGCACAAACAGATAAAATCAAACTGGAAATTCCATTCTGGAAATCAAATCCGAATCAATCTCATTGTTCGGACAAATGAGAGTCAGCAATTGTTTGACAATATGTGTAGAATTACTTCATTGGATCTATGGAGACAGAAAATAGGGAAATATAAGACATATCTAAAGGCCAAACCTAGACGTCAATAACTATACTCAAACCCCACAAACAAGCAAACCCGTCATTATCAGAGAAAACTACTGCTGGCTTAGACAAAATATGAAGAATAAATCAAGAGATTAGATCCAAAATTGAACTAGTTGTTCAATCAAGATCCGAACTTTATATAAAACAAATAACAACATACAAACTATCTATTTTCTAATCCACAATCAAGGAATAGCTAAACAGAAAAAAGAAAAAGAAAAAGATGAACTTACAAAGCAATCATCGTCAATGGTGTAGATATACTTCTTCCTAGAAATCATATACCCAAAGCAGCGACAAGCAGAATCCTTGAACGAAATGCAAGATGCCTTCGGACCCAAAATCCGATTGATGTCATTCCGATTGTAGAGTTCATAGTCGAATCCATCTGGGACTTTGATAATCTTCGTAGGGTCACCGTCCTGTACAATTATCAGATGATAAGGTTGAAAAAAGGGCCTCCACATCTCCAAGAAATCCAGATTTCTAATCGTGGGGATTACGATGTCGAGCTCATCTTTCAAGAGGGGTATCGGCTTAACGGAAGCTTCAGCCATTGATCGTCTAGAGAGGGCGAAGAGATTGCAGAGGAGAGAGAGAGAGAGTTCTGTAGAAGACTATGGAAATGCTGTCTTCGTATTTGTAATATAAATAAAAAGGAATATGTTTTAAATATATCGGATTCCCCCTAGAGGTTCTGAATTATCACCGCTAGAGTCCAGGGCCCGTTTTGGTATTATTTTAAAAGGTAATAATATTATTAATCCACCTTCCATAGCGTTGACTCCTTAATACGAGATAAAGAGAGTGATTAATTTTTAATAACTAGAACTTGATTATAATCAAATGGAATAATTGAAATACATATTATTTATCGGAATGGGTATTGATTTTCGAGTCCTTTTCCAGTTCCAAATTCCAATATTTAGTGGATTTGGCCAAAGTTAGGCAGAAAGTTTTTGCTTTACGTACAATAATTAATTTGTAGAATTGAATTATTGGGTTTAATTAATGACCCTAAAAAAAGGAATGTTAGATGGATCTTCGTAAAATAATTATTTGTGACAACTTTATTATATTTACTGCCTTCGTAATTACTTGATACGTCATTAATTTATTTTAAAATATGAAATAAGAGGTTAGAGACATTATAAATTAATGCAAATGTAATATATTAAAATTAAAAAAATGTATAATTACTAAGGCTACTGGGAATGTGAACCAAAAACACGTGTACCAACTTTGGAGAATGGAGACTCAAATTCAGCTTCTCATTTTTCTTGTGTGCAAAATGGAGAGTGGGGAATCATCTCTCCCACTTTTGTTTTTTTATTACTAATTTATAATGTGTTTCTTAAAATACAATTTATTATTTATTAAACTTTGGCAAATAAATTAAAGATGAGTTCATTTATAGCGCAATAAAAAATTAAACATAATTTTCAAATTTGAAATGATCAATCAGCTAAATTTTAAAATTTAAAATGAATAAATTAAACTATAATAACTTTCCATTATATTTAATGTATTTTTTTGTAGGATCTGCATCTTTGTACTCAAAAGACAAAATCTCTCGCTACTAGTGCCCCCACACTCCGGCCTGACAGTTTGTGAGATGGTTAAATCACGGTGACTCAGCGGCCCAGAGATATGAGACATTTACCTGATATCTCAAGGAGCTACCCCAACATTGGGGGTACAACTCCCACATATCAAATATGAGGGTCCCATTTTGGAAGATTTAAAAAAAAACTACACATGATATAGAAAATTAATTATGTAACTATAATATAAATATAATTTAAAATTATTAAAATATTTGTTGGCGTATTAGTGAACAACTCCTGTAATTAAGATAATAAATTATTACTTATAATTGACTATATTAATTTTTCAATAGTTGAATAACACACTAGTAAGTATTTTAAGAAAATAAATCCGAGTAACGTCATTTATGAAAAGGAGAAAAGAAAACTTGGGCAAATATGTACGATTGGGCCTGACCCGGCCCACTCATTTATTGGGTTAGATTCGGCCCACTACAACCGCGACTTATTATATAGACTCTCCATTTCTCTCTTCTCCCTCCTTTTCTGACTCTGTCCGAATGAGTTGCGAGGCAAGCCGATAGGGGGGCTCTGAGAGAGGAAGCGAGAGGTGGCGAGAAAGTAGTCAGACATGGGGAACCTCACGCAGCTTTATTCTATGGAAGAAGCCTCCCAGCACAATGCAATGGATGATTGCTGGATCGTCGTCGATGGCAAGGTCATGCATGCCTCATTATTTTTTTTCGTTTTTAATCAAACGTAATGTTTTTCATGTCTCGTGATTTGTTCCTTATATTTGGCGTAGTCTCCTGTTGGTTCTATTCATCGGACTGTTATTGAATTGATTATATATATTGTTTTGACCTTGAAGATTCATGGAAGTTGGATTCCGTTTGTGATTTAAACTATTCGTCTTTGATTGTATTCGTTTCTCGAGGGGATTTGTGGTTAGAGATTTCGAATATTTTGCCTCCTGATGATTGATAGGTGAATTAACGAATTTCTTCTAGTTTAATTATGAATGAATTTTACAGCTTTGTTGTTTTTGAATCTCAATGTTTGATTTCTGGTTTCTACTATCATTTCCTAACGAATTGAAAGGTGGTAGTCTCCTGGATTGTGTTCAATGAAGTTTACATCAATGTGTAAAAGACACCTTTCTTGTGTAAATTCGCAATTTATGTTATATAAAACTAGAATACGGGATTGGACATAATTTTCTCTTTTCCTGTATGATTACCGAAAAGTTCCCTTGCTATCTTTACCTTTGAACTTTACTTTTTAAAACTTATTCTCTTTCTTCACCAGCCAACCCATTTCTTAGGAAACAGTTGTTTGCCTCTTCTCTCGTAATTCTTGCTTTTAAGCGCTAGCTTAGTTTGACTTGCATTTATCTATTATGCCACTTCAATTCTCTAACCTTGATCATTTTCACTTTGTTTGTTCCACTTTTGCTGGATAACCTCCGGCAGTGGGTTAAAGCTTCGTAGACCTGATGGAAATTTAATCCTGCATAGCCTTGTTTTTAGTGTATTCCTTAATCAACTCTTCCTTTGATGAACTTTTAAGTTTCTGGAGTCCCATGTATTTTGAAAGATTGAACTAAATGTGGCTCGCAATGATGTCATGATGTTATCATAATTTGTTTGTCATCAATGCCAGGTTTATGATGTTACATCGTATTTAGATGATCACCCCGGTGGAGATGAAATTATACTGGCTGCCACTGGTACTTTTTCCCAAATTTCTATGATTTTCTTGTCAAATCAAAATGTCCTTGTCTTCACATACATTGCAAGTCATCTTCTATTACTCATTTTTATGAAGGTAAAGATGCAACCGATGAGTTCGACGATGCTGGCCATAGCAAAGACGCAAAGGAGCTCTTGCAAACGTTCTGCATCGGTGAGCTTGACCCGACTTGCCAGGCAACACTTTCTGAAGACCCTCCTATCGGTTATATGCAAAAGGCTCGTAATTTAAAGAAGCAATATTGGTTAGTTCCCATCACTATAGTTGGAATCTCAGTCATAGTCGGCTTCTTGTTCTTGAAAAAGAAGTAGAGCACAATTAAGTTCACCAATTCAGGCTGTTTTGAAGAGATTGTAGGTAAGTGTCGATGATTTTTTCCCCAAATTGATGTTGATGAACTCAAATGTCCAAAAAGAAATGTAGAGAAATGGACAACAAATTTTACACTGTAACCACAGGCATTGCCCTTAACTTTAATCGATTATTGTTCAGCTTTAGTTGCTTTGCGATAAACTTCTATCTCCTTTTATGAATTTATTCAGATTTAGATTCATTTTAGTCATTCATTTAAATTAAAAGATTTCAATATTTTAAGATTTACATGTTCAAATTCTCATAGTTTGCAATTAAAAAACATAAATTGAAAGGATTTTTTCGGATTAAAATATTACTAAGCACTTAAATCTACATTGTCCATTATTGTATTGTCTAGATTTAAACTTGCACAAGTTTCTTTTAGTGTTCTCCAACGATGCATATAAAAATAATGCTACTTTATTCTCTTATTTTATGCTTTTAAAATATTGTATGATGTTTCATAATTATTGGTGTTAGAAATATAATAAAGGGTAAAAATTTAATTTAGGCTCGACGGGTAAATAGCCTGATTCAGATTTGAGTTTTAAAAAATTAATTTTGAGCTCCTCGGACATTCGATATAGACGTAATCACCTTCATTTGGACGTTCGATATGGACAAAGTAATCTTTCGTATCAGACAGTCGATACAAATGTACTGATCCTCTATTTTTTTAATTAATTTGACTAAGTAAATTTTATCAGAATGACTTAAAATTTTTATTATACATTCACAACAATAAAATAAACTAATATTAAAATTTTCAATATTAGTACGATTTATTATTATTTTTGGAATATATAAAAAAACAAATTTAATTAAAATGCGTATATTAATAAAAATTCTTAAAAATTTTATCACGTAGAGCTTGCATTCTAGCGAGCCCAGGAGTCAAGCCTGGCTCGAGCCTGAATTATAGGCTCGCGAGCTGGCTTGCTAGGCTTGGATCTCCCGAGCTCGCGAGCCTTCCCTTCGTCGGCTGCCGGATCTCCCAAACTCGCTTCACCATTCTCCCGTCGTTATCCATCATTTCCGCTCTATTCGGCATCTTCGTTGCCGAGTCCTATGGGCCTGAGAGAGAGAGAGTGAGTTAGGGCTGCGGGAGGAGAAAAGAGGGGGGAAGGAGAGAAAAGAGAAAAAAAAAAATTTATAAATTAACCTTAATAAATCTTTTATTTACAATACATACTCAATAATTTATGTATCAACTTATAGTTACAAATATAGATGAATTCAAATTTTAACTTACTTCAAATACATTGAATTTTAATAGTTAATCTTAATTTTTAAAATAAAACTATTTAAAAGAATTTATTATTTTTTATATGATCAAACTTTATTCATGTGTTTACAAGTGTTTATTGCATTTTTAATCTTATAATCACCCAAACAACTTATTAAAAAATATATACAAGATATATGTATTGGAAAATATTAGGCTTGTTTGGCTATGCTCATTTATCCTAGACAGGCTCAGCTCGAATAGGCTTGAGGCTCGCGAGCCAGCTCGAGCCAAAATTTTTAGAAAAAAACTCGACATGCTCGGCTCGAAAAGCTTGACAGGCTCGACGAGCCAGACGATTTCGGGTTCGGCTAGCTTGAGCCAGCTTGAATGACACCGCTAGTCACACATTTACAATATTGTCATACAATACTCTACAAAGTTTCATAAATTTTGAACAATTAATGATTTGTTATAATTTTTTGAAAATTTACAATATTGTCATAAAAAAATTTTAATGCATAAAAAAATTTAGTTAAAAAATAATAATCAATCGTAAAATCGTTGAATATTTACGAAAATTTTTAGAATATCATATTAAAATAATTTAAATGTGCGACAAAAATTTCAAGAATTTTTATTAATATACATAATTTCTACTGAATTTTTTTGTTTATGTATTAAAAAACTTATAATAAATCGTACAGCTGTTAAAAATTCACGAAATTTTGTGAAGTATTGTCTTACAGTGCTATAAATGTGTGACAACATTTTTAAGAATTTTTATTGACGTATGAAATTTTAACTGAATTTTATTTTTATATATTCTAAAACTATAGTAAATCGTACAAATGTCTAAAATAATTAAAAATTTCTTGATTATTCTATTTTGCTGTTTTGAATATGTGGTAAAAATTTCAAGTCATTCTAATAAGATTTTCTTACATAAATTAATTAAAAATAAAAAATTTGAAAAAAAAATCGGGAGGTCATATACGGAAGCAGTGACCTTCAGTATCCGGAGTGCGAATGAGACTGAGTGCGTCCGAAAGAGTGTGAGTGTATTCGTATCGGATGTCAGAGGAGCCCAAAATTAGTTTTTTTAAAACTCAAATTCGAGTAAGGCTATTTACTAAAAACTCAGTTCTAAATTGAGTTTTTACTCTATGACAAATTATTAATTTTACTTTCATCCCAGAAAAAACTTATTTAACAGTTCAACATGTAGTTTGTCTTTTAGATAATAGAATAAGATAATAAGCATAATTACTCTTAATAATAGATTGATCGATTATACAGATATAATATCTTTCTAATACACATAACCTTAAGAATGCATCCAAGTAATGCGTTGTGATATCGTTTATTGGTTTTAGTCTAAATACGCTTTTACAAGAATGTTTCTTCTCATCGATATTTAGGGCCTCATTTTATTCAAAGATTAAATGCTTATTTAACTGTCAATTTGTGCTTATATGTGATGGAAAATTACCTCGATTCATATACTATGCAGGTGTAGTTAGTATCTGAATTATCTTTTTATCATATTTCGAACATGACGAGATTAGACAACTACGTGAAATTAGTTAGATCTATATCGATTCATATTGTTATAAAACAATAGTAAAGTGACATCATCGGTGATGTATGTGCCGTTAGTGATTATATTCTTAATGTATAGTTATATCAATTATTTATTAAATATTAAAAAAAATACAGACAGGAAGAAGAAGAGGATGGCATATCTTTGTCCAATCAGACAACAAGTGCGTCTCAAAAACCTAAGAACAAAGGAGTAGGAATTAAGAATGTTATGACCCCATACCCCATACTTCACTTATATTGAGGCCAACCCTAAACCAAAAAAGTTAATTTAATTGATTAGTGCAACTCTTGTTGATGTGGCATTATCACACTCTCAAAGGCTAGTTTAATCTAGGTTAAGAAACGTTAATTCAGTCTTTTGCAGTTTTTCAAAGCAGTTTTTTGGGAAAAGATTCTCACTGCATTCCTTGGATAAACCCTAGTTTGCTTAAGAACAAAAAAGGCGATAAAGGTAGCCAATAGATTTATGATACTCACGTTTCACCAATCTAACTCGTCTCTCCAATATCTGAATCAACCTAAATCTTTATAATCTCATCGACCCATCTTTCTATCCAATTCATTTATGATCTCACCTTAATTTTCCGAGCTTTTCAGCCATGTTTTCTCGAGAAAATATCAAAAGAAAAATCGTTGAAAACAAGAAAAGCGTTAGAGAGAGAGAGCAAACGACCCAAACCCTAGTTTCTAAGCATCTTAAGAGAATCTACCCTATCGGATTGCAGAGAAGCAGTTCTTCACTTTCGTTATCTTCTTTGTCTTTGTCTTTATCGCAGAACTCGAACGACTCTTCTGTGGCGGACGCTGCAATTCCATTGGACCAGAAAATATCCTTCGCTCTTCGTCTGATTTCGCTGCACCAGCCGAAAAAGAGAGAAAGTCCTCCGGTCAGGAACTGTGAATTCAGGCCGACGGAAGAAAACAGCTCCGGCGAGTTGCGGAGGTGCAATTGGATCAATAAAAACAGTGGTTAGTTCAACTTCAGGCGTTGTTTTTTGTGCTGATTTCGTCTCTGTTCCAGTCATCATGATCCCCTTGATCTTTCGGGTGGCCTGCTTAAGCTTAAATAATAAATCTTGGACCCATCATTTTTTCTCCATTGAGCTCAAAATAAGAACTAAATATTTATATACTTTTGCTGTCAATTTTTAAAATTGTGTTCATTTTATCCTTTAAAATTAGCACACTCTCTTTATAATTTCATTATAATTCCATCTAATTATTGTTTTATTCATGTTCTCGTATAAATCTTAATCGAGTTTAATCCACGCTTGACCACAGATAAAGCTTACGTAGCGTTCCACGATGAATGTTGGGGTGTTCCGGTCTACGACGACAAGTAAGGAACAAAAACGTCGCATTTGATTATTGAATAATTTCATTCATATTCTTTTGTCATTTGACAAGTTATTTATGTTACGCCCGGAACCACATTACAACGACAGCCAACTTTTCGAGCTTCTTGCAATGTCCGGAATGCTAATGGACTATAACTGGACTGAAATAGTAAAAAGGAGAGAATTATTCAGGTAACACTACATGATCTAAGTTAATTTTGTCGATTTATTTTCATATTTTCTTTCTCTTGAAAATTTATCATAATATCAGAGAAGCATTCTGCGGGTTTGACGCTAATTGTGTGGCCAAAATGGGAGAGGAAGAGATCTCGGAACTAATTTTGAACAAAGCGTTGATGTTAACCGAATGTAGAGTGAGATGCATTATCGATAACGCCAAATGCATACTCAAGGCACGATTTCATAAGCTTTTTTCGTTCTTAATTGCGTATTTTCGGTCCTCGTATTCATGTATTAACACGCTTAAACATCAAGTTTACTAATTCGATATCTTTTTGTTGTAAAAAAATGACAGATTATTAGAGAATTTGGATCATTTAGTAGCTACATGTGGAGTTACGTTAATCACAAACCGACTATTAACAAATACAAACACCCGAGAAATGTTCCGATGAGAAGTCCGAAAGCAGAGGCGATTAGCCGAGATTTGGTCAAGCGAGGGTTCCGATTCGTGGGTCCGGTGATTGTTTACTCGTTTATGCAAGCAGCCGGGTTGACAATCGATCATCTTGTTGACTGCTTTCGGTTTGGTGAATGCGTGGGACTTGCAGAGCGGCCATGGAGGCATATTTAAGTAATTAATAACATATTTTTTTCTCCTAATTATAATTTTTGTTGAAGTTTAAAATAAAATATGGTTTTTAATGTAAGCTTATTGCAAGTAAAATATGAGTTGTATTATATGTTTGTGCAGTTATCACATGTATTACAAAACATAGAACATTTTTTTTAATGTGTATATATATGTGTGTGTGTGGTGTGTATGTAATTTTATTTTGTCGGTAAATTGATAATTCTCAACGATTCTCGTGGATATTCAATATTTTTAGCGATGCTTAATGTATGGGTGGACACGGGCTGGTCCGATCCAATTTTATATCAAAATAGAATTAGAATCGTAACTCACGATTCTAATTCCGTCGAGTTTTAACCTGGTTTTATTATATATTTAAAAAAATAAAATATAATTTTTTTATTATATTTGGGTAGATTTATAATAAATTTTATGATTTATATCGGATTTTATTAGGATTTAAGTCAAGTTTTACTCGATTTTAATACTTTTTTGACCCACAATCTCGATTTCAGTTTTACGATTTTTTACTCATAAAAAATAATTTCGATTTATAAATTATAATTTTTTAAAAATTAAAATTAAGATCAAATTAAAACTAGCAATAATGTTATGAAACACGTGCTTGATTAGGGGTGGGCGCGGGTTCTTATCGGGTCGGGTTAGTAAAAATCTGACCCGACCCGCACCTTATTGGGTCATGAAATAAAAGTGACCCGATAAGACCTGAACCCGACCCGACCCGACCCGCTCCTTATCGGGTCTTATCGGGTCAACCACCAATAAAAAAATTCTGACAGAATCTTCTTTAAAATTTCATCTAATCTCACCTACAAACAATCAATTCAATATATCTCAACAGTCATCCATATTCCATTCAAAATTCATTCAAAACTACTTAATATAATTGCAATCTCAATCATAAATAACAAGTTAAACATTTACCAAATGTATTTGAATTTTGACAATTCACAACAATAGTTCTTATTTTAAATAAGAACTCAAAATGTATTAAAAAAACAAACCGAAAACTACTCAATGAGCATTGGCAATTCTTCGTCTTCGGCTATGTCTTGAGGCTGAAGATTTGGATCTGTTCGTGACTCAACGTCAATGTCAAGCTGTTCCGAACTAGCAGCAATTTCTAAAAAAAAACATGCAAATTAAACGACATTATTTTATAATTTTAGAAAAATTAATGAATTGAGTTATGATATTAAAAACAACGTACCTTCATCAATCGTGTCATAATCTTCAACTGGGTCTAATATAGTTGGAAAATTGNTTCACATGTTCTGAATAAAATTTATCAACCTGCAAATTCATCTCTCATGGCAAATATTGGCCATGATGTTCCGTTGATGAGCATTATAGATGAAGAATGCAAGCAAAATACTAACAAGAATATACAAAAAAATTAATAATAATACTAAAAACAATAAGGTAGATTCCATTGCAATCATGTAGGAAATCAGATGAACAATCTTACATATAATATAAATCTAGAGCT
Organism: Begonia fuchsioides; assembly: GCA_003255005.1. Taxonomy (NCBI): domain Eukaryota; kingdom Viridiplantae; phylum Streptophyta; class Magnoliopsida; order Cucurbitales; family Begoniaceae; genus Begonia; species Begonia fuchsioides. The sequence goes on from QAOC01010113.1 coordinate 84,836, forward strand.
GTACTAATAATAACCTATATCCTCCAAAGTCCTGAAAAATTGAGCACATCTAATTCTCGAATTTCTGAACATACCACTGGAGCCAAAGAAAGAAACTGGTTGTCCCCCAAACATGTTGCAGAGAAGTTTTCGCAAAGATAGATTCATCGCCTTGGCCTTGTACAAATCTTGATCAAGCGTTAGCTATTTGAACAGGGAATGGAGCAACTTCTTGTTACTTTGAGAGGATAATGGGTCCTATGCAACAGCCAAACATATTACTTACTGCTCAACTTTCATGTCACCTGGAGGGAGAGATCCTGTACAAAAGGATGCTGTTTAGGGTAAGAGAATTTAAGTCATAGCATCAATATTGCTCGGTCTTTGATTATTATCTAAGCAAACTTGAAATGCCACAGGATCATGAGAGCATGTAAAGTTGATAATTGGGTAAATAGCAATTAACATATCTTGTATTATGAGGGTAGTTGCAAGATATACTTTGTATTCTAAAAGTCATCAATGAACACTTCGAACTTTAACATAATTATGTGACTGAAACTCTGTCATCATGTTTTTTTGATAATTTTATCGATATACTTCCATTTAATTAAATATTTTATTAATAAATAATAATAAAAAGGTTGAAATAAATTTGTGAAATTTTTTTATTTTTTATAAGGTTGAATGAGTTAAATAAAAATGTAAATTTGTTATTATCTTTTTTATTTTTTGACAAGTTGTTGAAATTAATGATATTAACGAAAATAGCTAATTTAATTAATCGATATCTTAAATTTAAAAAAATATGATGACAGATTGTCTGCTAAGGTTGAAGGTGTTTAGTGACGACATTTAAAGTACAAAGTATCTGTTGTTATTACCCATATAGTTTGGAATTTCACGTAGATCGTCGTTGGAAAAACAATTATAAAAGATTTTTTAAGGTCAAAGGATGATAAAGAACATAGTGAAGAGAACGCTCAATTAGAAATACTACATAGATCTTACCATCAACCTTTTGGTTATTGGAAGGAGCTGCAGTTCCAAATCTCGTCTGGCAAACATTCTGGAGATCTTCCTCCCACGAATTCGATAGCTGCATATAGTAAAATTTAGAGACGGTTTAAAAGAAAAACAATTTAAAGATATTTCAGGAGAGTAACCAATCTTAAGTTACCTGAGAAGGCTCTTTAATCGTAAGTTGTGTTCTTCGGAGAATTTTGGAGGAGCCACCCATCACATTAACACCCCAAGAAAGAAGTCCTTGCTGAGAAAGTTGTACTGGAGGATAAGCCATAGAAATGTCTGGAGAGTAGCCCAACGAAGACGATGGAGCACCCCTTGTTTTAAGAATCTGCACAAGAATGCAGTCAAAACTGATCAGAAACTTATGAGATTTTCAATTGCCATTGCAAAGGATAGAGAATGCATGCTCTTCACTTACATCTTTTGCAAGTCCATCGATACTAAAATCTATCCGTGGATTGACAGTCGCAAGCTTCATTGACAAAAACTGTGACAGAAAATTGAAACAATAAACACAAAATATGATTGAAACTAGCGGAACAAATGAGATTTGGACAAGTTGATGATCAACTTTCGATAGAAAAGCCACCACCCCAAACAATAGGTTCAGTTTTTTTTCTGAGAAAAATTTCTCTTTTACCTCCACTTGTCTTTGCAGCGACTGCACATAATTTATAATTTCATCTAGCATTACCGCCTTGCCAGTCACCTGTCATTGGAATTCATCACCAGGTAAAAACAGAGAATATATATATATATAGTAAGGTTTTGCTTCAAATGACAATTTCAACAACATGACCTACAAACGTACAGGCTATATGTATAGTATGTGTGTGCGTGTAATGATAAGTTTTGATTTAAAATGACTCTTTCATCAGCCTAACCTTGCTACAACCCGGTACAAGGTCTTGAAGAAATTTCATTCTTTCACTGATCTTTTCCCTTCTAACCTGAAAAACTTTCAAGAACTTTTGATCAGCTTTCATGAATTTAACAAAAGTGTTCTACATATATCTAGAGAATTCGAAGCGAAAGCATAAGTTTACCCTTTCTGCAAGGCTATGGCTATTTGTTGCCTGACCTCTTCTTGCTCTAACATGAATATATTCTTCCTTGGGGGTTTGAGATCCATGTTTTTCAGTAGATTTTTCATTAACTGAGCATTGGTTTTGATCTTTGCTATGTTGGATGTCGTTATCATCCCTTGCAGATTCACCGACTTGTTGTGCAGTTTCTTTGCCTTGATCAAGTCCATTACTCTGTCAAACCGTATGGAAATTAAGAATCGGTCAATTTTCAAAAAAATCAAAGATAAAACTGAATCGCGATATACCTGCTTACTCCTTTTCCTTTTTTTGTTGCCCGAAGAAGACTCTTTACATCTACCCTCCACCATAGATGGTTCAACTTGGCCACTACCACTCATCTCATTTTCTTCATCATGAGATCTCAAATGGTTCTCATTTTGTCCTTCATCAATGGGTGTAAGTTCTTGATTGGCTGGAATTATCAAACTCCTAGAACAAAGAGCAATTGGTTGAGGAATGTTGAAATTACCATCCGATTCCCCGAGATTTCGACCATTGAAGCAAGACAATCTAGCTGCCCGCTCGATGAATGAAGAATCGGCTGAAAATTGAGGTAAGCTCGGGTGAATCAAATTCGAAAAGTTAATTCCTTTTATCATTTGATTTGGTGGATTCCAACTCATATCAAGAGTGGTATCTACACTTCTTCTCAAAGAAGCTGCACCATCTCTGCTAACTCCAACCAGGTTTGAAGAATTGAAGTTATTGCAGACATCAAAAAATCCACCATTGAAGTTTAGACCAAAGGAATCCACCATTGAAGCCGATGAATAAGAAGGTAGAATCAGATCCTCTATGCCAGAGGAATTCCCATAATTGACCAATCCCATGGCCGTGTTTGCAAGATGGGTTCCACTGAATGGCCAAGCAGAGGAGAGACTTGGTGAACAGTTCATGGAATTCTCAGTCCTGTTTTCTGGTTCAAAATCATCATTTCCACCTAAATCCATCCCTCTTTTTATTTTCCTTCCTCAGTTTGGCATTTAAACAACAAAAATAGCCTCCAAGCACTCATAAACAAGAGGGAAAAAAGGAGAATTTTCCCATTTCCAGGAGAATCTTGACTACCCAGATGGAAATTCAACTTCAGTGAATGCAACGAAGAAAAAATAATTGAAACTTCAAATCTTGAACGATCAAATTATCAAATCTACGAAGAGGAATTGAAAATCATGAATACATGAAGCTTAAAACCAGTTGAATTACCAGAAGATCAGCTGGGCTGAAGATAGATTACCCAAAATCTACCATGGTAAGCTTAGAAGAAGCTCTGGAGAAGTAAAACCAACTTCATCAAAATGCAAAAAAAAAAAGAAGCGTGGGTCTGAATTTGTTCTGAAGATCCGAAGCATTAAACAGCTACCATTTCCAAAGCCAAGCCAATGATAAACATAGAAGGATTAAAAAAAGGCAGAATGGAGACCTCAAAAGACCCACAAACTTAAAAAGACGATAAAAGGAGAGCTTTAAAAAAGGTGATGGAAGCAGTCAATTAAACACAAAAACCTTTCAGCGTCATAAATACTCGTTCAAAACCCTAGTCAGAGTAAGCAGAGCCCCAGGCTCAGCTCTGAAACACAGAAAGAAAACCAAAACCAACTCAAAAGTTGGCTCTTTTTACTCAAACTTTCATAAAATCAAAGCGTTTCTTCTTCCCCACTTCCAATTTCTCAGCCTATTCAACTCTGCTCCACACTGTCATATCCCACAAGGAGAAGACGAACAAAAGAAATGATCTTTATTTGGTCAAGACTCGAGAATAATAAAAAAAAGAGGGTACAGAGAGCAGCTTATAATTCTTTTTTTTTTGTAGAGAGAGAAGGAAAGAAAAGGTTAGGGTGAAATGTGCTCCATTTATGCCCACGCTTACGTAAAAAAGAGAGCTTTTGATGATTAACCACCGCCATAGCTAAAGCTTTAACATAGTTAAACACTTCCTTCCCCTACCTTTAACACCCTTTATGCCTTGTTTAATATGCTTTGCTTTACTTTTATTTTCCTTCATTATTCTAAGCCCCATTGCTGAACAGAATAATTCTACTTTCAGCTAGCCACTGACACTGCCAACTTTCATTTTGATTCTTTTCATCTTGTTTCACTGTTGTCCTTCGTTACACCTTGAGAGAAGAGCTCAAACACGAACATTAATGGCTGTTGGGAGGTTGGTTCGGTCAAGATTTACTGATCTTAATCGTTTTGATTAGTGTTAATCCTGATGTGTTCTGTGAACCAAAACTTCCCCGTGTTTATCTTCATTTTTCATCATTTCCAGATTCCCCATTTCCATTTCTGCAAAAGCTAGGAACAAGAACAATTATGGAAGAACCCTTTTTTCCAAATTTCCACTTAACGTTAAATTTCTTTCTTGATTTGCATTTAGAAATTGTTCGTTTCTAATATCATGCTTTAGAAATTGCCAACTTGAATAAACTGATGGAGATATATTTGAAACACCTGTGGATGAAAACTGGGTTTCAACCTCTCTAGAGACTGATGCTACCTATAATGTCTTATTTTTGTGGTCCAAAGCTCTAAAAAGAGACCTTGATTAGGAGACATGAACATCAAAGCCATCTAACTGTGCCTTTGTCCGCAGAAACATTTATCAATAATTCGCTCATATAATTGTCCTCCACTACTTCTACTAGCTGAGAAACCAAAATTATTACTTCGAAATTACTCGAACTAGATAAACATGCAAGTAATCGGAAGCCTTTCGGTTCTAACCTGGATGTATTTATTGTTATAGACTCAAAGAATGTGCTATATGAAGAATGAACATAAGCAGTAAACAGATCTAATGGATAGGCTTACTCTATTTTACTATGGTGCTTGAATGTTAGAAGTTTATGATATTTAGAGTGAACCCATGTTCTCAAAATGAAATTTCTTTTAGGTTAAAATTCTCAAATCGCTTGAGAGTGAAGTCCGGTGGTGAGGCCTTATAGTTAGCTTCCTCTTTTCAACTAGAAGAATAATTAAAATGAATCATTTTCGATGAAAATAATGATAAAAGAACTGCTTCTTTTCATCTGGTGTCATTGTTAGTTGGCATTTGGAATCAAACCACAAAGGCATAACTTTTTTCTGTAAAAAAATAAAGGAATCTTTACCAGACCTAGTCTGTCTTGTCGTTCTACATGGCTGTGTTTAATGAAAAGAAAGACGGAAATATAAATGGTAGTAAACAGTGGTACGTAGGTCATAGGTAGATCCAAAGGGTTAGGGTTCATCATCCTACATGTTTATATTATTCGTTCATATGAAGCCACCAGGACGAATCCAAAGAAGACGACAATCCCAATTTAACCTAATATTATGATTGAATATAAGTTTTGTTTAGAGGGAAGGGAATCTTCAAGAAATGTGACTGCAAATATTATATCTAAATAATTTTTTTAATAAATATTATGGTTTTCGAGTAAATTTAAAATATGAATCGTAGCAGCCCGATTATTTACTATAAAGAATGCTTGCAAGCTAAGAACATTATTTTACTTACTATAAAAGTATAATGTTTTACTAGAGCAGGCAAATGAGTCGGCTCGAGCGAGCCGAGCCTGGTCTCGGCCGGCTCATCGAGTCTGTCGAGCTATTCGAGCCGAGCCTGTCGTGCTTTTTCCCAAAATTTTTGGCTCGAGCGAGCTATTGAGCCTCGAGCCGAGCGAGCCCAACTCTCGAGCCGAAAACGAGCCTAAAAAATAATCATTCTAAATTGCCTAAAATTCGATATATTATGTTGTAACCGGAAGTTTAAAAAATATTCATTATAATTTGTCTAAAAATTACATAGCATTGTACCAAAATAATTATTTTGTGCATCAATATTCAATACATATGTAAACTTTAAAAAAATGTACAAATAACTTAAATAGTCGTACAAAAAATTTTAGTAGTCAAATTCCAAATTTTTGAATCCTTCCTCGAGTTCATCATCTCTTTGTTGCTCTCTTGCAATGGTGTCGCTCCAATCCTTCATGCATATGAGTGCTTCCACGAGATCCGATGCAAGACTCCCTCGTCGATCGTCGTAAACGCATCCACCTGCACTAAAAGCCGACTCGGAAGCTACAGTTGTAACATGACGTGGTAGTAAATCACTTGTCATTTTTGAAAGTATCGGATACAATCCCGAATTATTTTTCCACCAACTCAATATATCGAAAGTCGTATCACGAGGAATTTTGAAACGCGTCTCTAACATTATATTCTTGTAAAATAGCTAAAATGTATCGATAAATTGTAATACCACTATGCAGATATTCGCAACTACGAAATCCTAAAATTCGTTTATGAAGTTGTCAATTATTATCAATAAAATGCGACGTTACAACTATATAACCGAGTGCATTCGGTGCACTCCATAAATCGGACGTAATACAAATCGACATATGTTGTGTTTGTGCAAAAAGACAAAATAATTCATTTTTTATTTTCGTATACAATTTAATTATGTCACCTCGTAGTGTATTACGAGGAATTCATTGAAAATTAGGGTTAATATATTCCCTAATAAAATTTTCGTGTACCTCACTATCAAACATCGATAGCGGGACCTCGTGTTGAGCCACAAATCTTGCAGCACTTTCTCGCAATCTTTCATGCGAATATAAAAAATTAGTGTTACCGCTAGTCGATAATTGTAATCGTCTTTTATCGGGCGTTTACTCGTGTGCGTGACAATGTTGATAATGTCTACGAATCGTACTAGTCGTCGATTCATAAGCATAATTTTTTGCACAATACTTACATTGTGCCCGATTTTCTAATTTTCCCCCGACATTCATTTTGACAATTTTAAAATGATTCCAAACATCAGACGTTTTTTTTTTTTGGGACGGGGAAGTGATGACGTGGATGTTTGTGCAGATGTTTGTCCAATTGAAAATGCCGGATTATTTGTACCAATTTCTTGAATATCATCATCCGAAAGACGACGCGAACGACCGACGAGGCGAGGCGACGGACGGCGAGGCGCGACGACAACGACGACCGGCGATTTGAGCCTGACGAGCCTGGCTCGTTAGGCTCGCGAGCCTCATCAGTCGAGCTCGGCTCGGGCTCGACCTACAGGCTCAACGCTGTTCCGGTTCGAGCCTGGCTCAGCTCGACACCTAACCGAGCCGGCCGAGCGCATTTGTCGGCTCTATGTTTTACTTTATTTTAATGCACCTACTTATTATATGCTAATGGCGCATAGGAAAAGCAACATTGGTTCGTGTCGCGGGTATGTCGTGGTAGTTTAAGGATTATACGTATCGTTTCATCGTAGAAAATTTTTATACCATATAATTTACTTTGTTGTCAACTCGATTAATAATTTAGGCATAGGCGATGTGAAACTCCTTACTGTGGGGTCAATATTTTCATGCCTTCATGCTTTTTTGGGTGTTACAGCAAGACTTTGTCGCAGAAGAGTTTGTTAAGTCCATTTAGACTATTGTGGAGTTGAAATTAGAGGCGGGCAAAACCGGGCCGGAACTATAAATAAGATCGAAACTGTTGGTTTTAATTCGATCTTGATTTTAATTTTAAAAAAAAATCGTGATTTATGGGATGATGTGAATTTTTAAGAATAGAAAACCTGAAGCTGGAACCAGAAGTGTAAGTCCAAAAAGTTCTAAAATCAAGTAAAATCCTACCTAAATCTTAATAAAATCCAATATAAATCTTAAAATTGGTTATAAATCTGTCAAATTACTAAAAATTTAACCCAAATATAATAAAAAAATAAATCTGAAACCGTGAGTTTCTATTTTTTAATAAAACTAGGCTGAATCGGCTCATGTTCTCCCATACCTAGAATGATTAGTAATTGTTATTTATAGAAAATGAGACACTAGTTACGTGAATGTTTCTTGTAACCAAATATAATATAATGGAAAAATGAGACAAACTTGTTTTAAAGTCGTTGCATATTATAAAAATAAAACTTTTGTAAAACTATTGAGAAATTAAATGTTTGAATGATTTTCTTAAACTTATTACATTTTAATTTAATTTAAAAATAAATGTACCATTAAATGCTATTAATTCACTGTGACCAAGCATTTTGTTCTAACATGCGCCTAGCGTCCAGGGACCATGTAATTGTGATTTGTCCACGTTTCACTTCCAGAGAGAGCTACTCTACACCTATGCGCTTCAGATCACGTTAGAACTAAGCGATGTTGGATCACAGATGGCGGACAGTTCAAGTCTAGCGGGAGCTAATTGGCCTTCGTTGAAAGTTTTGCTTTCCTCTTTTGATTTTTCTTTTCTGCCAGAGGAAAGGGGAAATCCCGTAGAGATTTTTCTCCAAAGTAAGCTACTTTTTACTACCGTATTCCCTGAATTTCTTTTTTTTTTTTCTGGAAAATATATTTTATGATTCAACCTCGATGTCTTACTTGGATTCTGTAGAACTTTCCTGCAATCGATTGTATTTGATTCTGTCATTTCAGATTCTCTCACTCTTAGCTTGTTGTTTACTGTATGAGATCCATTATTGACTGCTGCGCATGTTAGTGATTGAGTAGTCAAGCTAGTTCGACTTTCTGCCTGTGAAAATGGGGTTTACTCCTGAGTTTTATGGTTTTTTGCACTTATTCTTAATTATTTTCACATTACTGAAATGGACGGTGCGCTAATTTTACCCTTGAATTCTGATGAAAGATGTTTGAGGTTTCTGTTCTTTGATGAGCCTTAGAAATTTCAATTTCGTCAATTAATATAGATTTCAACTGCTGAAATAATATTTCTATTGTTTCAGATTGTCATCTATGCTGCTAACTTTTTCTTGCAGATGTTTTAGAAGCTCCATAATGGGTTGTTTACTGCTTAATTTTCTTTTAAATGAAATGTGCAGAAGGTTTAATCCTCATGAAAACAGGAAGTGGACTTCGATTGCATTGCTGTACGTCATGTGTTTGATTTGGTTATGGATTTTTCAAAAAATGTCAGATTGGCAATTTTGATGAATGGATTGGAAATGTTTTAATGATATGAGTGGATCACAAATCAGTGCTTGAGTCGTAGTTTAATCACACAAATGAACAAACTTCCGGATACTTATAATGATTGCCTGTATCTTGAAAATGATTTCGCTTTCTGCAATTTTTACTTTTTTCATGAATGATGAGAAGTATTCAAGAATTTGTAGTGTTTGTTAATATTTATTAGACTAAGCTGATAAATACAGGATTGAATTATGGCAAATGACGATAATGAGACCCATGGCAATCATGATGGAACACAAGATGAAGTTTACTCGAATCAAATAGGAATGAGTGATGCGAATTCCTTGGAAGGTATAATGGAAGATTTGACGAAAGTGGAATTGGACTTAGCATATTTATCCGAAAAGTTGGTAAATTATCATGTACTTTTGATGTGCCTGCTAACCCAGGAGCGGGATTTCGAATCGTTGATTTCTGAAGAAAATTATATTTTGGACGATTCGATAGAAAAGGCATTGGCTTTCGATCTCTTATCTGGGTTCTTAGATTTGGAGGTAAGAGAATTGGACGATTTTATGGAAACCCTACATGCACAGATCGAAAATGCTCGTCATAAATTATCTTCTTGCAGACGCCCGACAGAATTTTTCAATGCTTTAGAAAACAAATTGCTTGATTCTGAAACATCTTTGAAGCAATCTCGGCAACGGATTTTGGAAGTGACAATGGAATCGACGAAGTTGCAGAGGATCGTTTTAGCTTTCAGAGATGGAAATGGTTGTTTGAAAATATTAATTACAATTTAGACATCAACATTTTGGTCATTTTTATGTTTTTAAATGTTTACTTTCTTGACAGGTAAATATAATGAGGATGTGAATATATCCGATAATATTTTTGTATGCAACATGAATGGAACATCAAATCCAAGGATGAGTGAACAATATCGCCATGTTTTAAGGATGTTGGAAAAATCTCTATCTCGGGAGTTAGACCTAGAGAAAGAATTATCAGAATCAAGAAAAAGAGAAGATGAAATGAGATTGAAGCTACACTACACAGAACAAGTAGCATTGCGAATGGAAGAAGCTGCAGAAGTCGTATGGGGTCGGTTTTTAGAGGTCGATAATCGAGCCGAAGTTCTCATGGGAATTGCAACCGGATTAGTCGGTCAAATCCAGATCGTTCAATTCAGTTTGAGCTCTTTGATTCAAAGAGAAAACGAAATGAAAACCAAATTTCAAGATTATGAAGAGCAGCTGAAAGAGAAGGATCTTTCTTTGCAAAGACTCGAGGCCATGAAAGTAACGAACAATACCAATGATGCGGAGCTTGAAGAAGTAAGAAAAGAGTTGAAATCTCTTGAAAAACAGCTCGAAGAAACAAGAAATCTTCTCAAAATCGAAAATTCCTCGAAAGAGGAGAACCAAGAACAACTGATCGAAATGGAAAGTCTCGTCGATTCTCTTAAAGAAAGTCTAGTAATAGAGGAAGGTAGAGCCGAAAATGCAGAGATGAAACTAGCGCAGTTGACCGAGTCAAACCTGGAAATCACCGAAGAGCTGAACTTTCTGAAAGACAGCGCTATGGAGAAAGAGAAGAAGTTGGGTTCTTTAGAGAAACAGCTGAGAGAAGTGGAGCTTCAACTGCAGCATGTAAAGGCAGCCATGGAAGCCAGTCAGGAGCAACAAAACATGTTATATAATGCCATTTGGGACATGGAAACTCTAATCGAAGATCTAAAGTCGAAGGTTTCGAAGGCCGAATCTAAAACCGACAATGCAGAAGAGCAATGCATCATATTATCTGAATCTAACATAGAACTCAACAGACAAGTGTATTCCTTAAAGGGCAGAGTAGAATTCTTGGAGACATCATTGGATGAAGCAAACACTGAAAAATATGAAAATTCAAAGGAGATTAAGTTGAAAAGCAAGTATCTTATGGATTTGGTGATGAAACTCGCAATTGAAAGAGCGCGGATCGAAAAAAAGGTATGGAATTCTAAATTTACATGTTTCAATAAATTTATTTGCTTTTTTTTCTACGATTTGATTTGTTGCATATTAAGAACTGTTCTTGCTTTCAAATGCAGTTTTCTAACAAAGGAGATGACGATGAAATAGGGAGATAAAGAAGATGAGATGAGGTCCGCCATTGTTGGAATAAAAAGCATGAAGCAGTGCAATGCTATTTATTTATTTATTTTTATTTTTCCTGATTGTGTTTGTTTTTTTTTTTTTTGGGGCATCATGTCTGTGGAAGTGTAAATGTTTATGTAAAATTATACTCAAGTTTATTTATTTATTTTTATTTTAAGATTACTCAAGTTTGTATTCTTACTCTTGACAAATTAGCTATCATTCGGACCATTTAAGAGTAATATTATGTTTATGAATTTCATAATTATCGATTGAGGTGAGCGTATGGTTATTTTTTAATTGGTTGAATCATTAAGGCAAATTACAAATAATTTAAATAAGATATTCTTGAACCAATTAACGGCAAATGTTTCATGAGATAAGTAAGATTAGAATGTGTAATTAAAGAATAAATCTAGCTGTAATATTTAAATAAGAAGAAATCGAGACACCCGTATAAAAAAAGTGGGTAATCGACCCTTTTGTTCTCGCCTTCTTTTCTTCGTCTTTACTTGAAAAAATTAAACCATGTAATCCCCTCTAAGACGCGCTAATTTGAGTTCTAATTGGTTGGGATGTGATTAAGGTTGGATTAGTGGCTTAGAAAGTTATATATAATGTAGATGAACCATTGGAATATGAACTTCAATAATTTAGATTAGTTTCTAAGGTGTGATATATTAGAAGCACATGTGTAACTCCAAGGGGTGTTCTTTTTCAAGTGCGACAAACTATATCTTAAAAATAGTATATGGTTTCTATGTTTTTTTGAACATGTGGACATGCTTTATCATTTTTATAACATTAATTGTAATAAAAAAAGATTATGTTATTTTTATTTGTCGCAATTTGAAGGCGAGCAAAGAAATTAAACAAAAGTTCACAGTATATGTTTGGCACCATAATGCATGAATTCGCCGAGGTTTTAAGTTGTTATCACGAAAAAATAAACCAGGGAAAAAAAGTCTAATATGAACGTTAAACTATGAAGTGAGAGACAACAGTGAACCGGGTAACCATGAGTCGAACACGGTTAGGAAACAATTACGAATCGAAAGAGGGAGAAATTGACGATGACGGGTTTATCGATTTTGGGATCGAATATTATAAAATTAGTCATAAAGTAAAAGGAGTGAAAATTATGGAAGGAGATCCAAGCAAAACGAAACTTGTCTCCAGACATATGTCCACAATGGTTTGGTTGACACTCCTAAGACATTTTTGTATAGTATTTTCAAGATCAAATGCATAAACATTATTATAATTATAAAGCACCGTTACTAGATATAAAATTTTTCTAAAGCTCCAAAGTGACACCTTTGTTTGTTTTAGAGAGAGAGAGAGAGAGAGAGAGAGAGAGAGTTTTGACAAAAATGCATATAAAATTCATTAATAATTAAGAAGCGTCTAACTATGGTATAAGATTGTAACATATAATTATACATAACATAACTTATATTTATTTACGACAAATATTGTTTCATAGTTTGTTTAGGATTACCGACAAGTCGAGGTTTTGAGTCGTATTTGGTCGGGTTTAAGGGCCAGTTAGTGTTCATGTTAGTAGATTAGTAGTTACGAGAACAGGTCTTGAACTAGGTTAACCTCGTCGTTTTAATAATGTAGCATGCAAAAAGCTAGTAATTAAAGATAAAAATAACGTGGATTGCATCATCCTTCACAACTTAGCATTATGAAAAACATTAGGTAATCCACGTTATATTCTTAATCATAAGTTAGTGGCATAATTGCAAATTGTCAAGTTTATGTTGATGCAGATTTAAAGATAAATTAAATAATTCTCTAAATTAACTTTTAAATAATCGTATAAAGTTAACTAATCTAAGCAAAAACTAGTGGCCTCAAGTTCTATAAAAACCCTGTTGATCTCGGACTTGAATATAAATAGTTTCATCCTCGAGCCACGCTCGAAGAAGAGATCCCGGAAATTCAGCATCTCTCCATGGAAAATCCTTACCATAATCCGGCAATTTACTTCGATACGAAAAAAACAAGCGAAGGGCCATTGCCGATCTTTTGTTTGAACAAGCTTTTGAGTGTTTTTCCTACATTTACGAACGAAATAGTCGTTCAGTCGTCAAGTTTAAGCAACGGCTCGATCTCCGACGATGCTAACGAACAAACGAGGAACATAATCAATGAAAGGAAGAGAAGGAGGAAAATTTCCAATCGAGAATCGGCTCGTCGGTCTCGAATGAGGAAACAAAAGCAATTGGGCGAACTGTGGTTGCAGGTGTTTCAACTTCGGACCGAGAACGATCATCTGATCGACAAACTTAGCCGGGTAATCGAGGTTCATCGATGCGTTGTTAAAGAGAACTTAAAGCTCAAAGAAGAAGCATTCGATCTTGGTCGAGTGTTTAGCAATCTAGGAGAATACTAATGTTTTTGCTAACGAATAGAAGTTGCAATACTTGGTTTTGTCTTTCTTCTAGTTAGGTTTTAACCTTTTTCTTGAGCTTTATGAGACCATAACAAATATATTACAGGTTGCCATCAATTGATAGAAGCTTCCTGGCCATGGAATTGGCAACCTTGTAATTATCCTAAATATATTACAGGTTTCCATATGTTTTTCAAGGTACTAGATCTATCGATGCAATTCGCTGTCGACAACCATATTTTCTATCATTCCGACAAAATTTATAAGGTGGCCATTCAATTTCGATAGTCGACCATTAAGATGCTTCCAAATCCAAACATAATTTTGAACATGGACAACAATGAAACAATAATTCAAAAAAGGAAAAACATGTGCCGTTTAAAGACTTAATTTTAAAAAAAATATAGAAAATAATTTATATTTGCTTCGCAGTTATAATTAATGTACACATTGATTATGTGCATGCGTATGATTAACTTACGCTTAATTTTGTAAAAAAATGATCTTTACGAAGCAGATATAAAAAAAGGGTTTATGTTTGTTTCGCTGTAATAATTAAGTTACAAATTATTTATATGCATGCGTATAACCATGTGTCATTACTTGAAATGTAACACTCTTAAAGACTTTCAACATGTCCTAAGTGGCTAAGAATGCCGATCGCTCTAATTTTAAGAGAACTTATGTCCTTCGAAAATTTCCTTTGTCCAAGAGACACTCATCCTTCCAATATCTTCAATTATTTGCACAAAGTTTTCTATATCGAAATCCATCCACTAAGAGATCGAGCTTAAAGCAATACTTAAGAAATGACACTTAAAGAAACATTATTTTGATATAATATAAGCACGAATCATTATCGTACTCTTTGTCACGGTTTCTTAGCAACATGTGTGACGGGTTGAGATTTCCATGGACTCATTTAAACGAGAAATAATAAAATTGATATACTCGAGAGTATATGCGAACGTTTAATGGGTGAAAAATCACAAATATATGAGAAAATTTACCATATCAATGTTAAAATACAAAATGAACGGTCCAAATATCAAGGGTTTGGGTCATTTTTTACCCATGTTTTGGTTTTTTATCGGTTTTGCTATCCCTTCTATCAGAAATGGGCCGATGGTTTTTTTAACTAGTCTGGGTTGTCTTTAATATTTGATTTGGGCCTCTTCTAGTAAGCCCATTAATTGTCTTTTCTTCTCCAAAAAAGTGGCCGACCTTCCCTTCCCATCCTAGTGACTCGCGCTCTCAAGATTCAGTAATTTCAGCTTCGAGTAGGAATTTTGGTGACTGCCTCCGACGTCGATCCGTTCAGTGATTCTAGTGAGTTCTGAAGATTTGAAGGTTTGTGTCGAGGTTTGACTTCGTTTTTAATCGCCTTGATCTTTTAGTCATTTGATTGATTTTGTTGAATGGATTCTTTTACCAATCGGAATAATTTGTATGAAAATGTCGTTTGCTTTTGCTGAAGAGATGATGTGATTTCAATGTTAGAAGCCTAAAATTTTAACCTCCTTTCTTCCCAGAGTTATCTGAGAGGTCTCTACCCTAATTTGTGCCAATAAGTCAGGTTTTACTCATCATTTCCGATTTCTGACCTGCTTCCTTGGGGAATTATCCATCTCAAGCGTCACTAGCTTATAGTTATCGTTACCGTCCTGTGACTTAACTAGGTTACGGAATGGTCATCATTTCTAACCTTTGAATCTGCTCGTTAAGAAACTCTACATCGTTCTTGGAAAATCATCATCAGGCTAATTTTCTCACATCATCTCTTATACTTACCATTGATTCCTAGAAGGATGTGCAAATTTAAAAAACTGTATGAATTAACATCATGTAAAAGCTAGCTGAATATGTACTGGCAAAAGAAGCAGGTCCATTTTTTTGTGATTAAATCTCAAATTTACCATTCAATTAGATAATAAAATTCAAGTAGAGCAAAATCCATTATTAACAATATATTAGTTCAAACGATATTTTTATGGAGTCTAGAATTATATGAGAAAAAAAGAAGTGGAAAATGAAAGTTGAAACTATAGCAGAAATATTTAACTTGAATAAAACTTTTTAACTTATCAAAAAAAAAAAAGAAATTCTAGGCTGACCTGATGCAGAAGTTAAGTGGAGTTGTTTGAGGTGATTCAAAGTTACCCTATCAGCGCATTTTTGTGTTGCTCCTTATTGTCAGCGTCATAAGAATCATAACTTTGCCTCATTTTACAATAAGACGACTCTAGAATAGGAATGTCTCCATCTAGTCATTCTGTCTCTATCTAATCATTCTGTCTCTATCTAGTCATTCTATGTTTCTCTTCAACTACAGACAATCTAGTCATTCTGTCTCTATCTAATCATTCTATGTTTCTCTTCAACTACAGACAATACATAATGCTACGCTCGTTCCATATCTTTTTTTTGTTCGTTAGCATTCCAGAATCTCGGCCCTTCTTGTGTGAAACAAATTTTATTTGCTTCATTAGCTTATCTAAGTAGCTTACTCACGAATTTGACTTAAATTCCCATGAACTATAAATGTGAAACTCCATTGTTTCATTTGTACAAGGCGACAGGCTGAATTTTCTGTAACCACATTTGAGATAAACAGCTTAATTTTAAAAATTCATTTTTTATCTTTTCATAATATCTACTGTTTATACATTAATGCAAGAGTTTTATGCATTGCATTTTAAGACTTCGCATTGGTGTGTGGAATGTCCTTATAACTGGCATAATGTTGATCTGTTTTTATCAGAACATTATAGCTGAAAATAATTCTCTGCCTGAGATTCTGATTCCTGTCTTTTACTTTCTGAGCAGAATTAACTGTTTTATTGCAGTGATCCAAAAAAAATTATTTTCTTTCGTGAGTTTATATATTCAAGTGAATGATTCGGAATATGGCAATTCTCGTCATATTGTATCATGTATGACCTTTTTGGCGAATTAACTTTTGAACATCTATGTATGTGTTAGATTTGTGCTATATCATTATTTGATTTTTCTGTTGTTTTTACAGGATATATATGGAAGACGTTCTGACAGAGATTCCCCCACCATCTAGGTTCTTCCAAGAGGAGCTAAACAATTTTGCTACGCCACCACCACCTCTTCCCTCTCCCTTTCTATTGCTTTCTGATCTTAAATCTAATAAACCTCTACACCCCTCTCTTGTCATTGTGGCCCTTTCATCTCCTTCTCTCTATTTCTTCCATCGTTTATCTTCAAAAACACTCATAGGAAGTGTCATCCTCCCTGAGATTCCTTTTTCGGGTAACTACGTCCGGCCCTCCTTCGGAGACAATTCTTGCAACATCTACACACTCGATAATGCCAATGAATCAGTTCTTTTGATCTGCGTTCAATGCTCTGTCACAGACGAGCGATCTCACAGTGTGGCAAAGTTGTTGATGGGCGATCGAATAGCCCCCGAAAGGGTTTTGCTTTTGGATTCAGTTCAGAGACAAAATTTTAGAGGAAAACTCTCTCCCGACGAAGCATACGCTTTCAAGCTCGAGACCTCCTCCGAAAGGGAAGCACTCAAAAATGCCAGCTCATCAGCTTTATCAGGCTTGGAGTATTATCCGTCAGGGAGCGTCGTTGATGGCTTTGCAGCTTCCCTATTGAGCCGATGCCAGATGAAGAACATTAGAGCAACTTTATGTCTTGCTTGGCCAGAACACAATCATTCAGTCGGGCCCCTCCTCAAATCGGTGCTAAGTAAGAACATGCTATCTCACTTGGATTTTACCTCGACCGGAAACAACGATGATGAATACCTATTGAAAAAAATGTCTGATTCTGATTTGTATATCTTATGAACTAGATTTGACACTGTAGTTTCAATCATTTTGTCAAAAAAATTGGTGATGGCCTTCTGTAACTGGTTTTCCATGATTGTATTTTTTTAGCTATGGATTAGATAAGTTTTGCAAGAAATCTCTTGAAAATCTAGAAGATTGCTGTGAATTTATTTGCTTGTATAATTGCGTGAACCATCTGTTCTTATAACCACTAAACCACTCAAAGCCAAATACATAGTGGCTCAACCTTTCTATTTCTACTGTTTAATTAGAGGGACACTCGTTCAAACCTTGTATAAAAATTGAGAAATCTGTGCCTTTTTTCATCCTTGTTTGGTAGCTTCCTTCAAGTCTTTCTCTCTCTACCTCTCTTTCTCTCTCCTATGTTACTTTTTGGTTTGGGAAACCCCACCAACCATAGCTATATTGGTTGCATCCTCCATTGACTTTAGCTTTAATAAAACCATGTCTCATGGCTCTATTTTCTTTCATAACGTCTGTGGGAGCCTGCGGAGCAAGAAAATGGCACTTGCCCTGCATTCCTCCACCTTCATTTTGCAGCTAATGCTTTCTATTTTGATCTTTTTCAGCACTATCTTGAATGCAAGTGACCCACAACTCACCTTAGATTACTATGAATCAACTTGTCCGACTGTGTTCGAGATTATCAAGAAAGAAATGGAATGTGCTGTGCTCTCCGATCCTCGTAACGCGGCTTTGATCGTACGGCTGCATTTTCACGACTGTTTTGTTCAGGTATGTTCATGTCAACTGCGTTTGCACTCTATTTTTTCTCCGTTAAATGGTTTCTTATTTTTATAGTTTATCTTACGAATTTCGAACATAGGACCTTTGATCACTAATGGGCAAAGGGTTTGTAGGGATGTGATGGTTCGGTTTTGTTGGACGATACAATCATGTTACAAGGCGAGAAGAAGGCCTCCCCCAACATAAACTCCCTCAAAGGTTTCGAGCTCATTGACAAGATCAAGAACAAGCTTGAATCAGACTGCCCAGAAATAGTTTCTTGTGCTGATATTCTCACCATTGCCGCAAGAGACGCTGTAATTCTGGTAATTCCTATAAATTTACCACAGCTTTTAAAGTGGAGCCCTATAAATTTGGTTTTCTGAATATTGTCTTTTCAATCTGCAGGTTGGTGGACCTTACTGGGATGTTCCTTTGGGGAGAAAGGATTCAATTACTGCAGGTTATGAACTTGCAAACTCTAATCTTCCTACTGCAAATGAGGGCCTTTTTAGTCTCATTGCCAAGTTTCTTTACCAAGGCCTCTCGGTTACCGACATGGTAGCGCTTTCGGGTAAGTTCATGCATTTATATGTGATAGGAATCTAGATAACTTCAAATAAAATAGATAAATATAAAGATTAATACACACAATTATATATTTATAAATACATAAAATACAATAATTTAGCATCCGGTAGAGATTCGAGAATTTATCCACCTCCTTATTTTTCCCTCATCCCCTACTCAATTTCTATATTATTATATTTATAATCTCCTAATTTACTAACCTCTATTAACTTTCCATAACTCCTATTGACTTCTAATAACTAACAAACACATACAATTATTAACAATATGTTGCAAACTTCTATGTTCATCGTAAGAATTTCCCCGGGCTACTCGATGTCTCTTAGAGTAAATTTCAATAACAAATTCAGATGAAATCTGACACAAAACACACAATATGATATTAGCAGATCGAGTTTTTTATTCTTATGATCTCAAAATTAATGTGCAAATACAATCTTGTGAAACTGGTGATGCTACAATTGCAGGCTCTCACACCATCGGCAAGGCACGATGCGAGAACTTCAGAGATCGAATTTACAGAGACTTTGTGCAAACTTCAGAACCATATTTGAAGAACTTACAATCTACGTGCTCTAGAGATGGCGGGAAAAGCGACAATAATATAGCAGCAATGGACTACATTACCCCTGAGCTCTTTGACAATTCATATTACCACATACTTTTGAGAGGAGAGGGATTACTCAATTCAGACCAAGAGCTATATTCGAGCGCCCTCGGAATCCAAACGAGGCAGCTGGTGAAGCTTTATGCTGCAGACCCTTTGGCTTTCTTTCAACAGTTTGCGGATTCCATGGTGAAGATGGGGAATATAACAAATTCAGAGAGTTTGTTGTCTGGTGAAGTGAGGAAGGATTGCAGATTTGTTAATTCGTAAGCAGCGGAGAGTACTTTGATTTGAAGAAAAAGAAGCAGAAAGAAATTATGTGTTATTTTGTTTTGATTTATGTTGTATTTTTACACTCCACATGCATAAACCTCGAGCAAGCGAGCTAGGCCCGAGAGCTGAGTCGCTAGGCTTGGATCTATCGAACTCGCAAACTCAAGTCGGCTTCTTCCCTACTATTGCCGGATTCTAGCATTATTGTAGGGTGACGACACTGGTTTCCCTTTCAACCTCAACCTTCATCATCGATTCATCGCCGTTCATATGTAAAGAGAGAGAGTTTGGGATTAGGGTTGCTATTTGCGCAGAAAAATTAGAAAGAGGGAGGTAAAGAGAGAAGTAAGGAGAGAGAGGTCACCATTAGGGTTAGAAAATTAGAAAGAGAGAGGGAAAAGAGGGAGAGAAAAGAGAGAATTAAAAAAATAACCCTAATACATTTGTTATTAACAACGTATACCCTCAAAAAATAACTTCGTGATCAACCTATTTTGAGATTTAATAGTTAATCTTATTTTTTTTTAAATAAAATTATTTAAAAATTATTATTATGTTCATATACTTATAAGCGGGTGTCACATTTTCAAATATAATATTAATAAAAATAACTCCTTAAAAAATATATACAAGATATGTGTCTTGAAAAATATTTAACTTGTTTGACTCAGCTCGTTTAGGCTCGACCGGCTCGATTCGAGCTCGACCGGCTTGGCTAGGGCTTGACTGATTCGAGCCAATTTTTTTTGAAAAAAAACTCGACAAGTTCGGTTTGAAAAGCTCGACAAACTAGAAAATTTTTTATTCGACTTGCTCGAATCGACTCGAATATCAGCTTCACTCGATACTAGGTAGTATCTACCGATGTACATAGAGATGCGCCTTATCAGCCATTATATAGAATTGAGAATCTTTTGTACGTAAGTAATGTAGATATAGTGAATCGAGGCGTCAAAAGACACACTTAAATTGCAAGACCTTTCCTCTTCTTTTGGATTGACATGCTCAGAGGATCCTCCTTCCTTCAGATTCGTTTTTATTTTATTCTTTTTCTGCCTTTGCCACACCGACGATCTGTTTTCTTCTCGTGTCTTTAACACCAGTTTGTAGCTATGAGAGCAACATTAGTTTGCCTTAACAGTTCTTTATTGCGTCCAACCGACGCCGGCCTTAGGGTTTTCATATATCCTCCATTGCTTTAGAGTAGAGCTCGAAAATGGCGGAGGTCGTAGAAATGGAGCTTCCCAACAAGGCTTTTGGCTGGGCTGCAAGAGATACTTCCGGTGTCCTCTCTCCTTTCCGTTTCTCGAGAAGGTCAACATCTTCCCGTTGTCTCTTCTCTGCAACTTATTTTTTTTCCATCTTGATTATGGATCTTCTTTGCAGAGCCACGGGAGAGAAGGACGTTAAATTCAAGGTGCTTTACTGTGGGGTGTGCCATTCTGACTTTCACATGGCCAAGAACGATTGGGGAGTTTCCAACTATCCTATCGTACCAGGGTATCTTTAAAAATGGCGAACAGTAAATGATAGAACGTTTCTTTCACTTGACATTGGTTAAATTTGCAGGCATGAGGTTGTCGGTATAGTGACAGAAATTGGCACCAAAGTGGACAAATTTGAGGTCGGAGACAGGGTGGGCGTCGGGTGCTATGTCGGATCGTGCCGCTCGTGCGAAGATTGTTCGAACAACCTCGAAAACTACTGTCTAAAGTCGATATTCACCTACGGCTCCAAAGACTTGGACGGAACCACCACGTTCGGTGGTTACTCCGACCACATGGTGACCGACGAACAGTTCGTGGTTCGCATTCCGGCCAGCCTCCCACTGGACGCTTCTGCGCCGTTGTTATGTGCTGGCATCACCGTTTATAGCCCGTTGAGGTACTACGGGCTCGACAAGCCTGGACTGCATGTCGGCGTTGTAGGCCTCGGCGGCGTCGGCCACGTCGCCGTCAAGTTTGCCAAGGCGTTCGGCGCTAAGGTCACGGTGATTAGTACATCAGGTAATAAAAAGGAGGAGGCTATTCAACGTCTTGGGGCTGACTCTTTTTTGGTTAGCCATAATCAAGAAGAATTACAGGTTATTGTGCTTTGAAATCTTTGTTTTTGGCTATTTGGGAACTGAATCGTTCTTATTTTCTAGAAAAAATAGTATTTTTCTACGTGAAAAGATTGGAATTTGTGCTTTCATGGCGATTTTCAGGTCGCCATGGGAAGTTTTGATGGCATCCTCGACACAGTCTCTGCAGTTCATTCTCTTCGTCCTCTAATCGGGCTTTTGAAATCACATGGAAAACTTATATTGCTGGGAATACCGGAGAAACCTCTGCAACTTCCGTCGTTTCCCCTCGCCATCGGTAAAACAAACGTACAATCTTTTGTTTTTTTCGAGGTACATACTAGGTTAAATTGACTTCTACAGTTGTTTTCCATCAACTCAGGCAGGAAAATGGTGGCCGGAAGTTCCGCCGGCGGTCTGAAGGAAACCCAAGAAATGCTAGATTTTGCGGCCAAAAACAACATAACGGCGGAGATCGAGGTTATTCCGATGGACTACGTGAGCACCGCCGTGGAGAGGCTTCTAAATTCAGATGTCAAGTATCGATTCGTTATCGACATTGCCAACACACTGCGTTGAGTTCCAGCTCTAAAGTTCTTCCCTTTTCGGAGTTCTAGAAAAAAAAAACTCTCATGGAGTTCTTCTTTTCCATCTGCAGTTTTTTGGATTGAGTTCCGTTTCCACTAATAAAATCAATTTGAACCAAATGATGTCGCTACTAAGGATTATCACATGAGTATTATTTTTCAAATTAAAATTTAAGAAAAAACAACGTTACTAGTGATGGGCACAGCCTACTTTAATCATAAAATATAATCGAAATCGGAATTTACAGTTTTAGATTTTTGAAACTGACACCAGAACCAACGGTTTCAATTCTGTTCCAGTTTTAATATGCCTTTATTTTATATTAAAAAATTAAAATATAATAATAAAATATAATTTTTATTATATTTGAGTAAGATTTTAAGTAATTGTGCAAGTTTATAACTAAGTTTAAAATTTATATTGAATTTTATTAGAGTTTGGATGATGTTTTACTCGATTTTAGAACTTTTTTGACCCACACTTACAGTTTCGGTTTGACGCTTTTTTACTCCTAAGAACTAACACTGGCAGTTTCGATCTGATTTACGATTTCAGTCTTGTTTTGCACACTCCTAAACCGGAATTCTTAATATCATTTCATTAAATAACATGTTCCATGTAATCGGTTGTAAGATTCTAAGATATTTCCAAAAGTAATAAAATACAACGTCTGAGTTCTTTATTTCATATCGAAACAAACATATCCTTAAGTTAAGCAATGAGGTATTGGGATTTGACATGCAATCGAGTCGCAAAATAAGCTAGCCGGGATGCCAAAAAATGGTCTCGATATTGTCTTGCCTCCGAGCTTCAAAGTGAAAAAATAATATGAGCTAGATCTTTTGTTTTTGTGTACATTTTCTTCTTCTGTTTTGATTATGTAGAGCTAAGTTCATTGTAAATCAGACATATTAATATTATCATTAGTTCTTAAAAATTAAGATCGAATCATAATATTTTAGTTTTACATTCTTTAAATCAGAATTAGACCAATAAATTACTATAATTAGACCATAACAAGATTGTGTATTTAATTATGGTTCTGGTCTAATTTTAGTATTCTCATAAAATCATTAAAGAAAAAATTAACTCAAATTTAGCATAATTAAATGAGCTTGTTTTATTTTAATTTTTGGCAATGACTTTTTTTTTGCATTAGATCCTTGAATCATGCGCTGCAAGCTTCAATTTCTTTTGTTCGACAATGGGGTTACATAATTGACTTAGACACATCCGGTATCTATGCATAAAAAGTTATTTATTAACGTCTAATATATTTTGTAAGATAATAACGCACCTAGGCAAGCAACTCATATACGTCCAAAATCGGCGATCAAACACACTAACCCTCCAACACCGGCAAGAGATATTCTCAAGGATTCGTAAGAGCAGGGTGCATAAATTGAGACTCTGTGGAATAATTTCTTCAAGGAATTTAGGCATCTTGATAAGAGTTCACTCCATTAGCTTTAGGGGATTGAGTATTTAGGTTGTCACGTTTTTTTGTGTGTAAGTAAAGTTATCGCAAAATTCGGTCGAACAGACTGCTCAAACCAACATACGGGTAAGGTCAGGTTTTAGACAATGTTAAGAGACAAGTGATACAACATGGGACACAACTAGGGTAGGAATAGTGTTTGTCATGATTTCATCGAGGAAGAGATTAAGTTCGGGAAAAAAAATGTCACAAAACAAGAAACAATGGACAAAAACAAGGATCCCTTGGCATAGTTCTTCAATTGTTGGACAAATAGTAATTAATAATATTATATTATTCAAACAATTAATACGATTCTCTCTGGTCGTTTAAAATTCTTGATGTAAAATAAAAAATATAATTTGGAAATATTAAATTTCCTAACTTTTATAGTAAGTAAATTATTTGACCTATCACAAGCATACCATCCAAAAATAGTAACATTAAACGCTAGTGTTACCCGGCTCTTGCCGGCCGAATGGTCACTGGCTATAAACGACGCCGTCCTGCTTTAAGAAACTGATACCAACCATATCTGAAGGTGGGCACGTGTCAAAATCACAGTCGTCCTTTGATATTTATAGGAACATCGTAAGACGGTCAGGTCAGGTTGGTGAGAGTCGTTCTTGGTCTTAGCTTCTCTCTCTACTTTTCTGCTGGTTCCCGGCCAACTCTCCACCGCCCTTCTTTCTCTCTCTATAAATCACCTCTGTCTTCTATTCCGCCATTTTTTATCTGCATATGTGAGGAGTCTGGAGATTCTTCTTTGTCAGCTCATCCAAGGTATTCTCTCCCTTCCTTTGTCCTTATGATTCTTTCTGAAAAGTTCGACAGATTCTGTACGGGTTTTCACTTCGCTTTCGACTTTGATAACTGAATGGAATAATTTCTATTCGTATTAGATCTAAGCTCTTGCTTGGTTGATCTTCATTTGAACTATAGTTTTTGTATATTTTAATTCAGGAAAAGGATGAATCTCTGCGCCATCCAACAGAAGGCCTTTTCATCCATGGAGGAGACGAAGAGATCTGTTTCGCGGCCTGTCTCCGACAGGAAATATGATGATTTCTTCTGCCCAAAACCGCGTCGATTTAATAACATCCGTACTCCTAGTATGAAAGAGCAACCATGTAGACCCCTGAGGAGAGATTTAGGGTAGATTTCTTAATTTTTGTTAGAATTTTTGGTTTAGTGATCTTCTTTTCATGGATTTAATTCTTCGGCTATTTGAATTCCAGCCACCGTACAGATTCAGAGCTTTGTAATTCAAAAACAGGGATTGATCTACTAGATATTCTTCTCCTTAAGGCAATGCTTCTTTCTCGTCCTTCCAATTTACTTTTTTATTCAGAAAGTAATCAACAGTTTTATGTCGTTTGAAAAAATTAAGATTGGTGTTCGGTGGATGTTTGCAGGGAGGAGGTGCCGGAGAACAATCCTTGGCGCTGTTGGACTCGTCGCCCCTTTTTACTGGTGAGTCCCCGCCAAGAAGGGTCGCTAACCCGTTAATTCGAGACGCTCAATTTGGGGTTAAAAAGGACGCCTCCTGTGTACCTCAATCCACCGTCGTTCATCCTATCCTGGACCAGTCATTGACCTCCTCTCCGGCAACAAACGGAATGTCAAATTACGGCCATATTCCGGCGGTGAGAGTGGAGGGATTTGATTGTCTTGAGAGTCAAATTGTAGCATTCTAACTTTCGGCCATATTCAAAGAGAATTTTGATTCTGTGAATATATAAAAAAAAATTGCTTGGTCTTGTAGAAAAATGGCATCGAGATAAATGGCTAGTGATGGGGTTTGTGAGGTGAAAAAATTTGTATAAATAGAGTATTGCTGTGTATAAGAAAGTGCTATTCCAATTTCTGATGAATGTTAGTTTTGCAATATGTAGTAATCCATGCAAGTTTGAAGTCTAAAAACATATATTTCTTTATTCTTGGAGCCGTGTTTGGGGCTGTCATCGTGATCTTGATCGAGTACTATTCACACGTACTTCGCCAAGGCAACGTTGAAGTCTTGAAGCGCTTGGCTAGTGAGTTTTCTGTCTTTGATTTCTCGAGCGCTCATCGGGTGACATTATTGGATGTCGAACTCTTTTGTAGTACGAAATGGAGTCAAGACTCATACGTAACATTTGCAACTTGCAAGAGTGAGAGTGCAATTTGTTTTTAAAATTTTATTAATTTGCATTTTATTTCAAAAAAATCAAATCAATTGTATTTTAACTTCGCCATATCTTGGGATGGCAAAAACTGGCCTAGATTGACAAGAGAATAGACTCGAGCGGCTTACATCGGTTGGAACCAGACTATTTTTTTTGGCCAAAAGTTCGGTTTTGGAGCTAAAAACTGCGCATTCTAATAGGAACTAAATCATGGCTCATCCCACTAAAATCCATATAAACCCGGTCTATTCCCAGTTCTACGTATGAGGTACACAAAATCGGGTCAGAATCGTAAATTGAATCGGAACTGTCGATTTTAATCCGTTCTTAGTTCTAGTTTTTTAAAAACCGTGATTTAATAGCCGGTGTCAGTTTTTAAGAATAAAAAATCGTGAAACCGGAACCGTGAATCAAAAATTCTAAAATCGAGTAAAATTTGACCAAAATTCTAATAAAATCCGATATAAATCTTAAAATTTGTTATATACTCGCATAATTAATTAAAATCTGACCAAAATATAATAAAATAATATATTTTATTGTTATATTTTGATTTTTTTAAATATGAAATAAAATTAGGTCAAAACGAGAACCTGAACAGTTAGTTTCGATACCAGTTCCAAAATTCTAAAATTGTGAATTTCGACTTCAATTCTATTTTGAGATAAAATTGAGTTGGACATATCCGTGGTCACCCCTAATTAAGGAATAGTTGACTCCAAGTCTGTTAGCCTTAATAACACTAATAGTTAATGCAATTTCTTAAAAAATTAAAAATATTCTACCCAAATTGCATCGTCTGGGATGGGTTCTTAAATAATGACATTTACCAATACATCGTCCGTACCCAATATTAATTAAATTGTATAAATATAAAAGGACATTTAATTTTATTAATTGGTCATGTCGATTTTACATTATATGCTTAATTGTTAACAATGTACTATGAAAGGACGTCCCCATAAATATTTAATTAATTTGCGAGCCAATGAATTTGAATTTCAAAAAGAATCCTATGATTTTTTTCATATATATACATTTAAAACTTTTTAGATAAATAGACCTTCATCGTTATCAGAAATATATTTTATTTTTGTCCGCACGGACATAGCTCAGTTGGCTCAGAGATAGTAGATTGTGTACAAGACTCTAGGTTCGACGTCTGCGCTGTCCTAATGTGTGAGTTGTTACCTCAAATGTTGGGGTAGCTCCTTAGGATATCAGGTAAAAGCCTTCTATCTCTGGGCTGCTGAGTCACCGTGATTTAACTCCCTCACAAACTGTCTGGCCAAAGTGTGAGGGCCCTGGGGTCAAGAAATTTTGCCGGTACAAGAAATATATTTTATTTTAATTCTAGATTTTTAAAAAAAAATAGGTAGTAATCCTTTCGGACTTGACAAACATTAATTAATGTTTAAATTACAAAAAAGGCCATGAATTCTACCAATAAATATTTATCACGAATTAGAAAACTGACGTAACGATTGTTTACTTTGTATACGTGTCATGCATTTTCCAATTTAGCAAAAAATGTAATTCTAATAAATTAGGGTTAAGATAATGGCATAGGGCAGGACTGCAATTGTGTAAAAAAGAAAGGATATTTTAGGGAGAATAAGGTCATTTGTAACACCGTGGCGAGATTCCCGGGCGAGCATTCTCCCGATCTCCTCGGCAATGCCCTTCCCACGTTCCTTTCTTCTCAATCTCCTCTCCTTCCTATTTCATTATAGTGTTAGTTTATTATTATTTATTAAATTCATTTAAAGATTTGTTGAAAGGCAAGTGGAAGAAAGTCAATGTCATCTTAAATTAATTAGCAATTATTGATTTCATAAGATAATTTAGAATTAGTATAAGTTGTCATCTTATCATACATTCTTGTCATATTTCTTGATGTATCGTGATTTAATTGGATCATGACAATTGATATAATCAGACCACGACACATCAGGAGATATGTCAAGATGATAATTATATACGTATTAGATAAATATTAGTTTATCTCTTGAATTATGATGTCAATTTCAACAGAATTTCAAATTTTAAAAATGATGAATCAACTTGTCGAATTTTAATATAATTTTAATGCACATCTTGTCAATATGTTTTTGTTATTTTTTATCAGTTTGGTCAATTTTGACATGTTAGAAACAAAAAAATTAAATTAAATTTTCAATTTTATTGAATAAATTTAACATTAGATAAAATAAAATTTTAATGAAATTATAATATTTTTAATATTTGTATCACCAATAATTGATGAAATGTATTGACTAAGTGGACATGCATTGTCAAACTCATGAAATAACATAATGACAAAGTATTCATTAATAGACAGTCTTTTAAGGTTAGAGGTATTGCTTGCAATGACTCTCATATTTCTCGATGTAAATCGATATTTATCCTAATTTTTACACATATTAAAAATTAAATCCTCCAGTGATACATTAATAACTATTTTAATAGAAAAGAAGAGTAAAATTAACATTACTATCTTACTTATATATATAAAAAAAAAAGAGTTATTCTACATAGACTCTAGTTATACTCTATTACTATATTTCTTGATGTGTCGTTGTGTGATTAGTTCACTTCAAAGAGTAAATAATTATTTATATTATTATTCATTAAATGCATTTCAATTGACCTAATCTCACAAAAATATGCAACGAGATATGACAAGAGGGTATGACAGTAAGTTAATTATAATATTACTCTATAAAAAAAAAATTCTAAAAAAATTAAATAAACCATCATACTTGAAGTTGATACAAACACATAGAATAATTGATTAAATTAACTTCTTAGCATATTCTTTTAATTTAATTTCTGATGATGTTTTTAATGTATTATAATTAAAATAATTATTTATTATATTTATTATATTAATCAAAACTAATCACGTCAGAAGATAAGTTAAAAGAGTATGCTAAGAAGGTAAATATACCGTTACCTATAATATCTTATTAATGAGATAATATTTATAATAAAAACAAGCTTTAATTATGTTGTCCCCTTGACATTTCTTTGTTATGCAAGTGCATGAAACAAACCCCTTTTTTTAGAGTATTAGGTAATGTGTGTTTAATCGTCCACATTCAATTATATCATTTGGTCAACAATATAAATGATCTCATCATCCAATTATACACTTGGTTTACCGATTTACGGATAGATTTTATGCAAGAATTACACATTTCAACTGCACCAAAACGATGTAACACTACGATTTAGTTATACTCCACATATTACTCATATTGTTAAGCCATTTTAACCTAGACAAGATGGCTCGGGATAATTAGTTATTTATCTCTTCACGATTGGAGGAGAATTCAAAAAAATAAAATAAAATATTTAACAAAATAAGACACATAATGTCACATGTTTAAATTAACACAAAAAATAACTGCAAAAGGTGGTTCGCTAATCATACATACAATAGAGTCTACTTAGCACAAAAATTAATGTTAATGAATTGATGCTACATTTTCTCATACGATAAATAATAAAATAAACCTTACCCTAACTTCAAATATCAAAATTTATGTCGGTTCAACTATAACTCACTAGATACGTGTACACAATTATAGAACACGTGAATATTAAAAGTGCCCTATCTCGGACTTCGGAGTCGTCCTCTTTCTCTCTCTCTCTCTCTCATTCATACCATTGTGAATTCTAGAGAGAGAGAGGCTGCAATTGTCAACACGACAACCAGTTAGACGATACATTTAAGCTGAAAACGAGGAAGTTTAGGCAATTGGAAGATCAAGAGCCAGAGAGAAGCTTCACAAATCTAGACCAGTTTTTTCTGCGATGTCAATATGTGGTATAAGATTCATCGGCTCTACGGGGCTTCTGCTTTTGGCCATCACTTCGATATTCTGCCATTTCCAGGCCGAAGCTCTTCGAAACCTACCACCCGTCATTGTCTCCAAGCTCGAAGAGACTACAGAGAAGAGAAATGGCGAAGAACTCCATAGCCACTTCCATGGAAGAAGTTTCAGTTTCAACTCTTCAGGCAAAAGTTTCCAAGAAACCAAGAGGACAGTTCCGAGCTGTCCTGATCCTCTCCATAACTAGATAATACAGCTATACGCCCATTTTTCTTCTGATTTTTTTTTTGTAAAATGCCCACGTTTTCTCTCCTCGCTTCTGGCTTTATTACTTTCATTTTATCATTTTGTTTTTCTTATCGGAGGAGTTAAACCGAAGGTCTTTCGATTCTTCCCATTCAAATTTGTTTGTAAGCTTGTGATCCGCCACAGATTCTCTGCAATCCTACCCTTTGTATCATCCTCGATAAAGAAGAAGAAGACGAAGAAACAGAGACTAGGAAATTAGCAACCTGAAAAAGTGGAAAGAACTGTTCATTCTTTTAATTTTTTTATCCTTCAAATTTGCAGGAAATTCATCTGGGGTGCTCTTGACCGATGTAAGGTATTCGTCTTTTCATTTCGATGATGTCTTTCTATTTCGCTCTTAAATTAACGAAAAGTAGGTCATTTTCTTTCAATCTTCCTAGAAACATCAGATTTTATTGACTGATTATTTGTCCAATTCTCTTTTCTCGAGGTTTCACCATTAATTCTTCTAGAAATAGCTCCTCGCCGGATCTGAAGTTCTTGCGACTCTCTAACCGGCTGTCTAGCTTTAAAATAATTGGGTCTTGGTTAGAAGAACGACCACTTACATTGAGATAAAACTCTAACGATAAAAAAAGGTAAATAAAGAAAGAAGTAATTGATTGTCCACATCAAAATACAAATAAGAGTTCATATCTAACGTAAACTTCACAAAACCTAGAAAAATTATGCCGGAAAATACGAAAAAAATACTGTATACAATAAACTACTTCTTAAACTGAAATCTGAGACTGTAAAATTACATGTCGCCCATCATTTGTAGCTTGTGTGAGGGTTCGAGACTGTTTAAGTCAACAAACATTAATTAAAATAGCAACAACCAGTCAATGACATTATAAAAATCGAAGATTCCGCTTTCAATGTAAAATATTATAAAAAAAAAAAAACAAAAACAAAGGATGTCGTTCGACCTGAAGAGGATGTGCGAGATTCATCAAATAGTTTGACCAAATGAAAAAAAAAACAAAGGAGAAAACAATAATAATGAAATGTGGAGAGCTGAAAGTTGGATGATATTTAGGGTTTGTAAATACGTGTAATTTTGAAAATTGACCAGTTCTTTCTTTTGTCTCCTCTGTAAGAAACTGGAACAAGACAAGAAACTAGACTAGTTTCTTCATTAGATTCAAGCATTAAGTAAACATTTCAAATAGCGTGTTTAGGTAAATATCATGAATATCGATAGAAAATTAGTGACAGGAGGTCCATAAATTCATGCAAAAGCTAAGTTTTAGTATGAACAATATGGAGTGATCAGGAAGTAAAAAAGCAGGGAAACCAATGCAAGAAAGATCCACGTATTGTGCGGCGAGGAAGAAGATAAAAGAAACTAAAAGGGGTTCTTACACATATTCCTTGTCTTCTTGCTATCTGGACTTGGAATCAAGTTAATATTTAAGTTCATCGATGCAATAATATATTCGTACAAACATTTAACGTGTTAAACCTCACTTCAAGTTGAATACAGTAAAAATTAATAACATAAGTAATGCAAAACACAGAATTAATAAGGTTAATAAAATCGGTTAAGTAGTTTTTAAAAAAAAATAAAATAAAGTAATTCGACCCGAAATGAAAACTATAAAACGGTACACAACTTGAAGTTTTGAAGTGTAAATGGACCGACCTGATCCAAAAGTTACGAGATCGGTTTAACCAATGGCCTGGTTTGGTTTGTCTACCCCGAACAAAACTGGCAAGGTGATCCCCTCTTATTGAAGGGTGGAGTCGAACTAAAATCGAAATATTTAAATCAATTCAATTAAATGTTTTTTCATCGACTGAATTCGGTTCGGTTTCATCTGTTGGCGTGAAGCCCGAACCTTATTGAAGGGTTAAAGAGGTAAATCATCAAAAACACATTTTACGCAACTTTAGTGTAAAATCAATCTAAATTAAAATGGATAGAAACAAGATTTTATCACTTCTATTTTCACTAGAATTTCTTGAGCTTTTCAGGAATGTAAACATATGACCATACGACGTCGTTGAAACGTTGACCTAGGAAATAAAGTGGATGTGAGGTAGGGCTAGGATCTGCTTGGAGCCGCTCTGCGTCGTCTTTTCCCCGCTCAAAGCTCGGTTTATTCTTCTGTTGATCGAAGGAGTTTTCTCATCTATTCTGCTTGTAAGTTCTTCTTCTCCCTATTCTAATCTTAATCGTTTATGCGTATTCATTACCGCATTCATTGGGTGATCGAACAGATTCTGTCACCACATCCCCGTGTAACTTTTTCGCCCACCCTATTGAAATCTGAGATGTAAAATCTGAGAATTTTTAATCTCTTTGAAGTTGCTGTGTTGGAGAAATTCGGTCGACTGACGAATTATTCGCCTTTGTGTTTTCTAATCAGCAACTTTTCTCGGTTTTTAATTTTAATTTATGCAATATTGTACCTCATTTTCCTGTATGCATCTGGAGAAAGCGGTAGTACTAAGTTTGAACAGTAAATCGTCTAGGTTTGAATATCAACATTGAATTTATCGCGTTTCGTCATATTTAGATTTTCTGCTATAATCTCTACTGAGCTTTCAGAATCACCATTTTCTGATGCATTATATGCTTATCATGGCGATAGAAAATATGTGAATGTGGCCACTGAGTCAGTAGCCATTTTACAAAGGAATGAAACTTTTGATTGACACATATTAGTCAGGACTAAACCTTTAAGTCACGATATTTTCAGAATGTCTAATTGAGCTGTTTCGAAAAGAGGTCTGAAAGCTGCAATGCTAGCAAAGAAGGAGGAAGATCAATTCACATTCATTTGAAAACACAACAAAGTGCAACATATCTTCAACACTAGATTTTGGTTTTTTCCATCGGCGACTGGATACTTGAGCTTCAGATTTAAACTATTACGGATTTCATAAGAAATCTTGCTCAGATGCGAATCAGTTGATGGCTTTAAGCGGAGCCTTATTTAGAAGCCATTGATAGATGTAATCTGTCTTAGCATCCAAAAAGAAATGATTTGGCACACATTTCCTTTGTCGTTTGTTGACTAAGCCTCTCATTCTATTGAGCAACGCGGAGCTCTAATGATTTCATGAGAGTTGGGCATCGTTTGGATTTTCTAATATCTGAAATGCATTGATTCAATTGGTTAAGGTTGGCCATATTAGTGTTTTGTTTGAAGAGGCAATTTTCCAAAGGTGCAGTGTAGCTCCAGTCTTTAAAATCCATTTGGTTTAGTGGTAGGATATTTGCTAGCCTTTTCTAGGTGTTCAAAGAATAAGGTTTCGAATGTTTAATGATGCCATATCAAGAAAACGTTTGTTTAGATATGCGAAAAAAATTGTAACTTTGAAGTGGACTGATGGCAGAAAAATTCAGGATGAAAATGCATTAATGGCTTAAGAGATTGAGGTAGGTACATTAATGTGTAACTTTCGTTTTGGTGGTTTTGAGAATTGTTGTAGATTTGAGAAGCTAACTAGAGTTGGGTAATGGAGAAAGATTGTTTATCCTAGAAAGATGATTCAAATGGTTTTTGTATATTGGAATTGAATTTTCTGAAGTTTCAATTCTGTCTTTGGATAGGGATCTAGAGGCCACAGTGGCAGATATGATGGTTTGGTTGAATCTCTCTTTTGGTAAAAATTTAGAGGATACTGTTCATTTTGGTCCCTAGTTTACTGGATTTATAGTTTGCAATGGGATAGAGGAAGCTAGATTCCGTTATAAATTCAATGCCAGTATAATAGTTCTGACTTAAGTATTTTACATGGACATTAAATGTGAGAATTGGTTGATGAAAGAGCAGTTAAATCCTTTTGTGTCACTTAGCTCGGTGTTCCTTTCTCAGCTTGCTTGTGGAGAGGCCATCCTTTTCATTGATACCCTACAAGGTGAAAGGGGAGAAGGTTTAAATTCCTAACAGATGCACTTGTATTTTATGAAGAAGATGGATCACTTTCTATTGCATTCTGTGGTGGTGCACCCTTTGCCATCGTAAATGAGTAGTGGGTTGGAGTAGGTTGGGTGAGTTATAGGACAGTTAGAAGCTTGTTTTAAGAAAGGAACTGTGTTCCATGTGCATAGAGTTGTCCATCTCAAAGTTTATTGCTTGTTGGGTTGTTTGGTGCAAACCCAAAGTGACTTTTAACGAGTCATTTGAAGTTGAAGATTTAGGCTTCCTTTTGCTTTCAGTTAGTTGTTTCAGTGATGAAGGGGGAAGCTTTAGTCCTTCTATTTTAGCAGTTGGAGATGATGAGCGTTTCTTTACAGCTTTGCTCCTTTTCCTGTACATCTTGGTTGTATAAAAATAATCCAGGATTAGTAAAATATGAAGTAGATAGAATGTCTTTTTGAGTGAATACCACGCTATATCTTATTGTATCAGGTATGAAATTAGTTTTTTTTCATTCCTTATGAGTAATTTTTTTATAGCTCTTTAAATTGCTTTTATAATGTTCCCTGATAAATTGGAGTTCATGAAATGTGGACTTAATGGAATCATGAGAGAGGTTCAATTTGGATAAAGCTGCAAATTGGTTGCATCTGTTAGCATGTCATATTAATGAGTAAATTATTTATTGGATTTTATAACTGGAAATGACCTTAGCCACATTCTGGATTAAATTATAAAATATTTTCTTCTTTGGAAGTTGATATCGGTTCTCATACAGTTGGCATACTCGATCTGATGATGAAAAGTCTTATTTGATATATACTTTGAATAGGAGAAGAAGGCTGAGAATTAGTTATCATTAGATGAGAATATGATATCTTGCATGCTATCATATCTATGAGAGTAGGAGGTCATGATTGATTTCTCTAAGTTTATCCTATTTAAGAAAAGGTTTGTTGATTGTTTGATCTATGGAGAGATGAACTTGTTATTTATATGGACCATGGAATTGAGGGCGATACTATCATAGTTTAAACTTTCAAAAGCTCTTTGGAGCTCTGGACAACCCCCTCATTAGTATAAAATATGCTCCTGCCAGTGGATGATCAGAACATCATTTCTTCAGGAAATCAAAATGTCAGGAAGAAATCGTATGCCTCGACGGTCTGAAGGTTTTCGAGGTTACAACGATGGCCCTCGGTCAGTGATGGACCGAGGAGCAGGACCAGGATGGGGTCACATGCCAATCCATCCAGCTGCATTAGAAGAAGAATTGGAATTACAGCATAGAGAAATGCAGCGAATCATTGCTGAGAATCGTGTCGTTATTGATGATAATACGCTTCTTCAGAGAGAACTGACGGCTGCAAAAGAAGAAGTTCACAGATTAGGGCAGATAATTCCCAAAGTCCGTGCTGATAAAGAAGTACATACTAGAGAGTTGATTGAAAGAAGTTTGAAGCTTGAAGCTGATCTCCGAGGTTCTGAGCCCCTGAGGGCTGAAGTTCTGCAGTTAAGGTTTGAAATACAAAAGTTGAATAATTTGAGGAAGGATTTGTCTTCTCAAGTCCAGAATCTAACAAAAGACGTTACTCGAGTGCAAGCTGAAAATCAGCAAATAACTACGATGAGAGCCGATATTGATGGGATGCGGAAGGAGCTTTTTGAAGCCAGGTTTGACATGGAATTTTTTGATTTTGTAGTGTTTGAAAAGTCTATTTTGTTCTTCATTGAGTATTATCAAGGAAAAGGTGAACTTGAGGCGGCCTTCTTCTTTTTCTTAGTATATTTGATCGTGTACCACTAATTTTAGGAGGGCTTATGACTATGAAAAGAAAGCAAATGAAGAACAAATCGACCAAAAGCAGGCTATGGAGAAGAATCTAATTTCTATGGCTCGAGAAATAGAGAAGTTACGTGCAGAGCAGTTGAACACTGAAAGGAGGGCCCGAGAATATGGTGAGTTTTCGCTGGCATCTTCTATCATCTGTTATGTGTAGATTTACTTAGTGGGTTGTGTCAGTTTTAAGTCTCTTGCATAACTTTTAGGGGCTGGGGGTTATGGAATGTTGAATGGAAGTCCAGAAATGAGATATTCTGGCAGTGCATATGGTGAGGGCTATGGCAAAGCTTGGGGATCTTATGACCATCAAGGTCTACCTCGCCGTTAGTTTATACAAACCACTCTTAGGGGATCTGGCAGTCTTGTTATATTTTGTTATGTTGTTTACTCTGACTTCCGTTTATGAATAGAATGCAAACTCGACTTCATAATATTGTAAGTTTTATAGTCCTTCAATTTTTAGTTCTGAATTGTCAACATTTAACCTATTCCACTGGAATTTAGGTGTTGTGTGCTTCGAATAATAATAACTGAAGTTGCTACTTATTCCTTGAGATGGCCGCAACAATAAAGAAAATACTATATTTTAAGTGGTAGCTAATTTATTGATATCAGAAGTGATGGCATCCAAGATTAAGTCTTGTTTCTATGCAAGTATCCTTTACTCTTATTTGAAGGTTGTTGTCAAGGATGATGGAAATAGCAAATCAAGAAAGAAGTAGAATTCTTGAGCATATGAGAATTGTACCCAAGAGGCTGATTATTTGTTTTAGGCTTTTTGGTTTCGTACTCGGAACAAAAAGACAGGGTTGGTTTGATTTTAGCTCTCTGATTGAAAACAAATCCCTACTGCCGAACAGGGTTGTTCTAGTTTGTTTTAGGTTGGTTGGTTTCTATTTTTTCCGCTGCGGCCAGGATAGTGAACGAATGGTCTGCCGTTACATTCTATGGAGTATTGACTGAGCTCTTGTCATGGTGAAGCTTAGATGAATTGGTGGATATGAGGGGCAATAGTTCTCACTAGATTTCTTGCTCGGAGGAAAAGAGAATTGATTTCTTAGTTGATAGTTTTGAGTTTGTGAGTAGACTGGGTTGCTAACCGAGTTGTAAGCTGTATGTATTTTTTTATATTTGAAGTCCCACGCTAAAGCCAAAGCAGTGGTTTACTTTGAGCCAGTTCATTGGGTGCTTAAAACAAGAATTTGTTGGATAAGCTGTAGTCCTGAACACACTATCTTGTTCTTTTGCAAATATAGAATAATACCCACTTTCAAAGTTTGAAATTTGACCAGTTTGCAGAGGGACAGATTTGGACACTGTTTTGTGTTCTTCGATGATATCGATGAGAATGATGAAACTGGACCCCTCCTCGGGCAACTTTCTGGTCTGTGCAGGAAGCTCACCTTTGACCAATGTCATTTTCATCCCAGTAGATCCAAAGCTGATGAATCCAGCTCTGTTCCGGTGAGTTCATCAATAGAGAGACATGGGGAAAAGTACTAAAGTCATTGCAGCAATGAAACACATTTCTAGATATCCCGCAATTTTGTCGTTTAATAATGTTACTATTTTCTTGGCTGCTAAACTTAGGAGCAGGGAATGTTGAGGTGTTGATCCACCCAAAATGATATATCCTCGTTCAAATTGCAATCTGGGAGGCCCCCGCTGGAGGCATCAACCTGAAATCCAAAAATTTCTCCAATGTCGTCCACCAAAAACGGATTGAATTCAGGCCCCAAGCTGATGTCTTGGCGGAAGTGAGACAAGTCTAGGCTGTCGTCCATGAAACTCAAATCGGGTATTTCTAGTTTGTCTAGATTTGTGTCCATCTTTTCTTCTTTGTTGCCACCCCGATTGGGATCAAAAGCTGGAGCTTCAAATGGTGGCGACGCATGTGATAGAACACTCCCAGAATCCTCCTGCAGCTGAGCTTGGGAAGGAGCTGCCATAGCCATAGCCATAGCCTCGAACTCGAGCTTCTTCTTCTCATAAGCCCGTGATGCTTCCTCTGCCGTGTTGTATGTACCTAACCATATTCGAGCTCCTTTGTCCGGGTCTCGAATCTCAGCTGCCCATTTTCCCCATTTCCTATGTCTAACGCCCCTGTATTTCGAAGAAGAAGTTCTCGCGCTTGAGCTTTTCTGATGAACAGAGCTAAGAATTTGATGTCTATTTTTCTTGGATTTTGGGGCGTTGCTTCCATAGTTACTACCTTCATAAGAATTCTCAGCATAGACAGCCTTTGCTGAAATCGAAGGAACAAGAGGGAGAAGGATTTCGTGCACAATTCTCTTCACTTTCTTGGGTCGTTCAACTTCATCTTCGCTCGAAGATGAATCAGTCGCATCAGGATCGTTGCAGATGACGTTGACTCTCCGCTTCATTTTAGTCTCTGAACAAATGTAGGCCTCAACTTGGCCTTGCAGATGACGCAGAAGAACCACACTTATCTATCCTACAAAATTGAAAATAGTTTCCGAGAAAAAGCGAAGTAGAATCACGGCAGTCTCAAGTGAGACCCCCTCTGAGGAACAAGAAGAGCAACGCGAACCGGTTTATGTGAAGTTCCAGATCCATTTAAGAGAAAGCTCGAGAAAATTAGAAGGAAATCCACGAACCTTGGTGGCCTCAAA
Source organism: Begonia fuchsioides (assembly GCA_003255005.1). Lineage (NCBI taxonomy): Eukaryota > Viridiplantae > Streptophyta > Magnoliopsida > Cucurbitales > Begoniaceae > Begonia > Begonia fuchsioides. The sequence goes on from QAOC01010113.1 coordinate 123,215, forward strand.
CGCGTGGAAGAAGAAGGAAGAAGGGAGAGAACGATAGGAGAGGAAAGAGAAAGAGCAAGAGAAGGAATCGAGAGCTGCAAGAGAGCCCCAATCAGCTCCAAACTAAACCCACCCGACATAAATCTTCTTCCTCTGTCCTCAAAAAACCAAACCCAGGAAGCGAAATCGCAAGTAAGGCAAACACAAGATTACAAATCTACAACTTGCTTCATAGTTATCATCGATTTGTGCAGAGGATGGATGAACAACTGGGTCGAAGCAAGGAAGATGAATCAGACAGAATCCTTCAGTTTTGGACGATCAAGTATATACCAGTGATTTCCTTCTCTTTCTCTCTCTATCGCTTCTCCCCTTGTTCTTTCTCTTCTTCGCACAGACTGAATCTTCTACTTGCAATTTCAGAGTGTCTTCTCCCTCTTTATGACCACGCTCATTTCCCAACTGGTCAACTTTTCATTATTTTTATTTTTTTTGAACGATGGGTGTATTGGGTTATGAGCTGGCATGATGTGCATCATGGCCTAAGATACACCGCTCAAGCGGCCCATTAGTCATAAAAGTTAACCCAGCTCAAAATTGGAGCAAAAGACTACTTTACCCTCCTCAACCTCTTAACCTAAAAGTCAATGTACTGCAGCCTCAACGTTGAATGCTCTATTTCCTCCGCTGGAGACTCGCCAATCTCCGATACCTCTCAGGTTAGTTTCTCTCCCTTTTCCATCTCGCGCGCTATTTAGCTCTCTTTCGTCTGATCTCTCTGCTCTTTGCCTTATGGAAATAGTAGTTATTTTTTTCGGCGATTGAGCCAAGTCCTGTTGTAGGTCAGACAATCGATGCTCTGTTTCTCCTGATCTCATACGGATTTTTGCTGCGTTTTCGAGTGGAGCTGAAATTTAATTTCATCTTATAGTCCTTTATTTTCAATGCTGTTAGTTGCGGATGATAACATTTAGTCATGGCTTTGATGATCAATTACTGTTAAATATTCATTTGGTGTCTGCTTGGTTTTGTGCCGATTTGTCTGGGAAACTTCTCTTTTCGTACTGAAAGAAGTGTTTTTTCGTATATGTAGCTTTAGGCTATTATTTATTGTGGCCTTTGATAATATTTTTTCTCGCTTCTGTTTGGTTTGTGTGGAATTAGTAGATCTTTGTCTGCTGGCAGGTTTAATTTTGTTATATATTTATACAGTGAGGCCTAAGAGTAAATAGATAGTTCTCATGACATTAGGTTCTTAGATAGCGTGCTTGTCAAAGGACTTAAGTTATTAAAATGTCTTCAATTTAGACTTTTGATGATGCATTCTTTTTCTCTGTCGCTGTATGTTTTTCACTATTGCTAGCACGATATTACAATTGGCAACAACACGAAAGTTTCTTGGACATTTAATTGCTATTAGCTGCCCCTTTTTTGTTTCATATAAAACAATCTGCTGACTCTTCCTCATTGCTTTGTGGTAACTCTCTCTCGCTCTCTCTATCTCGCCCTCTCTCTCTATCTTTGAAGCGCGTTCTTTGATCACTCTGTATGATTTAACTTTATTTTATCGGTCTGATAATCGATGTTTTGCCTATCAAGAACTCATTTAGATGTCCCTTTTTTTGGTAGCAGATCATGTCGAAAGCTATATTTCATCAAAAGAAAAGAACTATCCGGGAGCTTGAGAAACGTGCTCCCAAACTTGTAAGATTTATAATTTTTCTACTTGTTTGTTTTACGAGGATAAAACATCTCCAGGGGTAAATTTTTCACGAAATCGTGTGTTTCAATTTTATTTCTTCGTCAAACAAAGTTCATAACTTATTTTATTGTTGGATTTTTTTTTCGTAGGTTGAAACAGGGAAGAAGACTCTGATTCTTCATGGTACGAAAACTAGTAGTGTTTTGAATACCTTTTTGACAGAACTTTATAATTTGAAGAGAGGAAGTGCAGTGAGATTTACTCGTAGGAATGAAGGAATCAAACCCTTTGAAAGTGGTGGGGAAACCGCTTTGGAATTTTTCTCCCTCAAAACTGAATGCAGCATTATTGTGGTGCGTGCGTACACATCGAAAATTTTTCTTTTTCTTTCTTATTTTCATTTTGCTCATTATTTTGCAAATATCTCTAGTTGATCGAGTAGTTTTTTATTTGTTTTAAAGGTTGGTTCTCACTCAAAAAAGCGCCCCCATAACCTTGTTATTGGAAGAACTTATGACCATCACATATACGATCTCGTGGAGGTTGGTATTGAGAATTTCAAGTCAATGGAATCATTCATATATGATAGGAAACTGGCCCCCTTATTGGGCTCAAAGCCTTTCATCACTTTTGCCGGAGAAGGATTTGAGAGTGTGGAAGAATTGAAACATCTCAAAGAAGTGTTGATAGAACTGTTTCGAGGAGAGGTAACTTCTAGCATCTGTCTATCTAAATATACGTTTGAAGAAGGAGGGCAATGATGACAATATTAATCTCATGATATCCAGGTGGTTGAGAATTTAAATCTTTCTGGGTTGGACCACGCATTCGTATGTTCGGCTATATCTCCAAATAAAGTATTTCTTACTCACTGTGCAATGCGAATGAAAAAGTCAGGCACTGTAGTACCAAGGATGGAGCTAGTGGAAGTTGGTCCGTCAATGGACCTGATTGTCCGTCGACATCGTCTTCCTAGTGACGGTTTAAGGAAAGAAGCCATGAAAACGGCTACAGATAAGCCTAAGAAGAAGGTCGATGAACTGAAACTACATACTTATATACTCGTGTTCTCAATTCTAAGATTATTTGTCTCACACTAGCAAGAATTGTTGCTTACAGATTAAGAACGTCAGCAGTGATCTTATTATGGGCAAGATTGGGAAGATATACATTCCGGATCAAGAGGTAGTTGACCCTTAGAATGTTATTCCATCTACATTATCCTAGATTGCACAATTGCGAGATATTGGCTGTAACATATTTTTTTTATCGATACTAGTCATATGTTGTATATCATACTTGAAATGCAGGTTGGAGACAAGGCTCTACCTAACAAAGCAAAGGGATTGAAGAGGGAGCGCCGCGAAGCAAAACTAAAAGATGGTGCAAATAAGCACGTATCAAAAAAGCAAAAAGAAGAGGTAAACTAGTTCTTTTGTGAGCAACTTCAAAATGGAATGCTGGATTAGTCTTCAATGAGCATAGAGTAATAGTGCACGTCCACTGGTTATAAAGATCGGGAGTTTGTTCTAGTAAAATGATAGCTCTGTTTAAGGTTTCTTTCGAGTTAATCTATGTTTGGTTCTATACCAACCTTCATGTGTTCCTTATTTTTCTTCTTGTATCAAGACTAGTTAATTTGTTTTCATAGCCCTCTTTATGTAGTTGGTTATAATTCAAATAGGTTATAATTCAAGACTAGTTAATTGAAATGGGTTATAATTCAAAATTTGTTGTCACTTTGCAATAACTTACGAATTTTTGTGATGCTCCGTTTTTTTTTAATTTGCATTGATCAAAAGGCCAATCACGCTCCCGTAGTTTACTGCATTTCCCCTCCTATTTTCAAGCTCAAACCTCCCTCTTCCTCGGGTTTGCCTTGAATTATCAAAACAGACGCTCGAGGAGATTCAATGGACGATCGGCTAATAATCGAGTCAATTTTGCCAAATTCAGGAGATATTGATGGTAAAAGCTTAGTCCTCTGCTTAGCATTATACTTCACGATCTGATTTTTGTCGGGAGAATTTTTTTGAGCGATTTGTTCGATGCATTTTCTCTGTCTTAGAAGTTCCAATCTGTCTATTTTCCTTATTCTGCTCAAGCCAAGACAAGAATGAAGGATTTCGAACCAACTTCGCCAAGAAAGAAACCATCTGCTTCTGTCTCTTCTCTGCAGATTTGAGTAGACCATTAACTAGAGTTATGTGCATAGAAGTTCCACGATGTTGCTACTGCAATTCAACGACTTGTGCCATTAAAGTTTTTGTTGCAGAAGTTGCTTCGTGTTCTCTGCAACTACTAGCACAAATCAAGCTTTTTTCTTCTGGTGCTGGTAAAGCAAGTCTTGCACTGCACCATAGAAGCACGGGAAACAATTTAATCTATNACTATTAAAATAAAATTATATATTTTTATCATAAATATTAATTTATTAAATACATTCAATTTATTACTATTAAAATAAAATATAAACTTATTATTATAACATGCAAATTAGGACCATGTGGCCATGTGGGTAGCAAATTTCGTTTTACTTTAAAAAGAATATGACGTCATAAATAGATATGACCGCCTTTAAGGGAGTGGACAGGTGTGTTGGCATCGTACGTTTACAGAGCACCGAAGGAGCAAGATAGATGTGCCTCTTCGCTCCCCCAATCAAGAGAGAGAGAGAGAGATGCAGAGGGCGATCGGTGTCGAGAGAGGACTTCTGGCCGATAAGAAGGCAAGCCACTCCGAGAGCGGCGACGTCAAGGCCCGGAGGAAGAGGGAGCGGGAAGGCAAATCGGCAAAAGAATCCGAAACTGCGGCGGCGGCGGCGGAGGATGAAGAAGTCGAAGAGTTCTTCGCGATTCTGAAACGGATTCGCTCGGCGATGAGGCACATCGGAAAATTAGAAGGCGGAGGGGGCGGACGTAAGGCGATCGAAGAAATGATGAGATCGACGCCGTCGCTGCCGCCCATCGCGGAGGAGAAGAGAATGGAAATCGACTTGAATTTGGATCAGCCTCTGGATTTCGATTCTGATTAGCGAATCCTTAGGTGTTCCGATCGATTATCCGGTGATTGTTTACCGTCTATCGTCTGTAATTCTGAAGTGCAGTGTAATCTGGACCGGTTGACCCGACCGGGTCCACCAATAATATTATATAAAATAATGAGCTGAACCAATTTCCTCTATCTAATTATTTTTTAATGTTACCCTTTTTTGCAATCAAACCGAAGTTAGACACGCTCTTGATTTATTAATTTGAATAATAAAATTCACGATGAGATTTTAATTCATTTACCCTTTGAATTTAATGTTGACCATCTTGAATTTTTTTCTTTAATTACTTGAATTTAATTATTGACATTAACATTTATTTGATTTTCTTTCTTCTATCTTCACGTATTCGTGTAGGAGTATCAGCTAGGTAATTGGTTCACTTGCCGAATTGCACGAGGCATCCAGGACCAGGGTAGATAAACATTATTATTGCTCATTATTTGGGGCTTATTAATATTAAGACATATTATGCGTGACTAAATTTAAAAGAGAGACCCAACGAGGAAAAGTCATCGTTTTCTGCCCTCTTCCTCGAAGTCATCTCCGGCAGCCTTGCTAACTACGACGACTTCGTCGACGCATTCAAATCCCAATTCCCACCCTCTTCATTTTTATTATTTTACGATCAATTCCAAGCGCCGGCCGACGTCACTTTTCCCCATTTTCATGACGTAAGCATTCTCTCGTCATCCTAATTTGCTCGTCCTTCCCCGCCGTTGAAAGAGCAAGTCGCATGCCTTCCCCAGAAGCACCTTCTATATTTACCCCTCTGATTTAAATACACACGTATAAACTCTCTTTTTATTTCACTCTCTAAGATTTGGAAGTGGCGCAAATGGAGGGGAAGAAGAAGAAGATGGCTGACGACGGTGACGGAGGCGGAGGTGGAAGAGTTCTTCGCCATTCTTAAGAGGGTACATGCGGCAACTAACTACTTTCGGAACGGAGAGCCCGCCGGCAGCCGTTTCTCGACGGCGAAAAGATGGACGCCATCGTTCGAGCGAGCGGATTTCGAGGACTAAGATACGGGAGAGGAAAATCAGAAGGGAAGGTCGGGTTCGGATCTGAACTTAAAACCCGATCCGGAGAGATTGGATGATCCATGTCAAATCAACATCAAGTACTAGTAGCCGTAGGATGAGCTAATCTATTATTAATAAAATAAAAAATCAACTAAATTAATTAACTAGGGATATATTATAATAACATAAACGTATGAAGGCAAGCGCTTGAAAACTTGATGTCCAAATAATATGACCCAATCAAAATAAATAGATAAATAAATAAAATAATATATATAGTTCTAAGGGTGGTTCGGTGAGTTGGAAAGTGCAACCAAAGCCGGTTCAGTTTTAAAAATCTAAAATCGAAATGGAATGCTAATAACCTTGCATAATAATTTTCAATAAACAAATATAATTTTATTTCATGAAATACAATGTTGTTTTTGGTTAATATTTAATATTTTTTAAATTATTATTTTGTTCTCTCGGTTTGGTTTTGTTTGATTTTTTAATGTAAAAATCAAGTACCGAACCAAACTTTCTTGGTACGTTTCATTACAGTATTCAGTTTTTGTCACTTACAAAATTGAACCAAACCTAAATTTGGTTTTTGCTAAAAACAAATCAATTTACACCCTTCACATATATATTAGATTCAGCACTGAGCGACTCTCCAAACAGCCCAATTAGAACCGGCAAACGAACCGGCTCGAGCGAGCCGAGCCCGGTTTCGGCCAGCTCGTCGAGCCGAGCCTGTCGAGCTTTTTCCCAAATTTTTGGCTCGAGCGAGCTTTCGAGCCTCGAGCATATTCGAGCCGAGCCTCGAGCCGAGCGAGCCCAACTCCCGAGCCTAATCGAGCCGAAAACGAGCCTAAAAAATAATCATTATAAATTGTCTGAAATTCGATATATTATGTTGTAACTGGAAGTTTAAAAAATATTCATTATAATTTGTCAAAAAATTACATAGCATTGTACCAGAATAATTATTTTGTGCATCAATATTCAATATGTTGGCTTCAAAAATGTTTTAAAAGCAACCAATTATTTTTTATGATAACTATGTAAGATAAGCATGAAAGATAAAATAAACCACTTTACAATGTTTAAATTAGACTTAACCATTCATGAGAAATATCTTATTTGAAGGATACAATTAAAGTCTAACAATTTGTTTAAGTGCTGCAAAAATTTTAAGTATATGCAGTGTTTTGTCTCGAACCCATAATACATTGTGTCGACACTTATAAAATTCAGAAGCTTAACCATACATACTTTGTGTCGACCCCTATTCAAAAAAGAGCCGAGTCTTTCATTCCTTGTGTCGACCATAAAATCAGCCCAATGTACAAAATGTGTCGACTCAACTAAATTACTTATGTCGACCTTTACGTTCAAATTGTGTCGACTCATCTATACAAATTGTGTCGACCCAAAAAAAGGCAGTGCAGCATTGATGCCGCGAAATGCAACGGTCATCAGACCGTTGCAAGCAGCCCACATAGGCTGTTTGAGAGAGAGAGACTCAGAGAGAGAGGGGGGCACGAGGGACAATCGTGAATAGCTCTTCTCTCTTTCGCTCCCTCGCTCCCTCGCCAACGCTGCCACAGATGCAATCTGCGACGAGGTGAGAGCCAGGCAACGACGGACGGCGAGGCGACGACTGACTTGGTGACGAGATCCGGCGAGGAGACGACGCGAACGAGCACGAGGCTAGGCGACGGACAGCGAGGCGCGACTACAGCGACGGCAGGCGATTCGAGCCTAACGAGTCTGCCGAGCTTGAAAAAGTCTAGCTCGTCGAGCCTAACGAGACTGCCGAGCCTAACGAGTCTGCCGAGCCTAACGAGCCTAACGAGCTGAGTTTAACGACCTTTTATTAAAAAAATTTCAACTCGAGCCGGCTCGCGAGCCGCAAGACTAACAAGCCTGCCGAGCATAACGAGTCTTAACGAGCCGAGCATAACGAGCCAAATATACATAAATAATTTTATCTTATATAAATAATTATAATTTATTTATTATACCGCCCCGTTTTATTTTAATTAATTTTTTTCTTTTTTTTAAACTTAAAATTGAAGGATATTAAATGATCATAAGTTTACTTTTATCGTTCATTTCGTGTTTTACGTACTTAGACGTTACTTATAAGATACAAACAAAATTCAATGTCACACAACACCAATCAATCGCATATTATTGGGTCGGTGCATGGTGTGATGCACCCAAAATAGGTTTACACCAATCAAACCCTCAACATAGGGCCGGTGCACTGTGTGATGTACCCCAAAACAGTATAACAATCAAACCCTCAACATAGGCTTCAATTTTCACACCTCAAACTTCTAAGATACATCTTAAGCTTTTAAGACACGCTTTTGCACCCATTTGAGTACCCAACTTGAAAACTCACACTTAAACACTTATAAAACTCACAAAATCTCACTTAGAGGTTGAAAGAACTCACGAGAGGGAAGAAGGAGGTCGAGAAAATGAGTTAGCAACTGAGGAAAATGAGTTTTTAAATAATTTCAGGCGTGTAAGACGAAGAATTTTCAGATATCATAAAGGAGAGGTAGACACTTTACACAAGGTGTCGACCGCAAGTTAAAACTTTTATAACTTTTGTTTTATAAATTAGATTTTTATAGTTAAAACTTCATTCTTTTCCTTATTGAAATTCAGAGCGTAAATGTATCAAATATACGAAACACCAGATATCGCTCAAAAGTTCGTATTTCCTTAGTCCAGTTTTTATTCGTCAACTTCTAAGGTGCATAACTTTCGCACCACAATTCCAATCGAGTTGTTCAACATATCAATCTTCTCCTTTTGATGTTTTCTATAATTTTGTAGAAGGTTTTTTTGTCACGTAAGCTCATCTGTAGCATGATAAAATAGGAAAATCGAAACTACCCAGTTATCGATTTTCAACCTGGTGGTTGTCACTAGCTGTAAATTTCTAAAACCCATAACTTTCTCTACATACCTCCAAATTGAGTAATTTTTGTTGTTATAGCTCCATCAACTAATTCAATTAATTTCATTAGAAGGACTTAAACTCGTTTAAAAAATTTATCTCATTGAAAATCAACTAATCTTACCGGTCAACATAGATTTACTTCGTTTATTATTTAACATTGATAAAACTTAAGGTATATAGAAAAAGTCGGGTGTTACAAATATAAACAAGCAATATCATTTTTTAATGTAGTACTATTAATTTTTGAAGTAATACTTAAATGAGAAGAAATTTTATCAATAATTTTATTAAATGAGCTGGGCGGGCTGGCTTGTTAGGCTCTCGAGCCGGGCTAGCGGGCCTACTCATTGAGCCCAGGCTCGGCGGGCTCGTGAGCCTGAATAAATGACCTCGACTCAGCCCGCCTTTCACGAGCGGGTTGAGCCGGTCTGAGCGGGCGGGCGTTTGACAACCCTACTTGCAATATCTGATCGAATATCCTTTAATTTTAAAATTTCGTTAACCAAAATATGAAAATCCAATTAAAGTTAGTCTTGTATGAGAAAATATCTCATCCTATATATATTATTGTTTTAATTTTAGATGGAAGTTTACCCAAAGAATCCAAATGGAATCTTCGAAAAATAATAATAAATTAAAATGTTAAGAATCTCATGTTTTGTTGTTTGGTTGACAGAGGGGATTTGTTCTTTTATGCCATTAAAGATTTTTCTCCACTATACATATATGTATATACATATTTATTTATTTCACGTCGTTTACCGACCCTTAAGTCTGTTCAACAAAGTCTAAATCATGTTCCATTAAATACATAATTAAATATTTTAAACAAGAGTTTATTATGACGCAATAGTTGAAAATTTCTTTGATAACTATCCAAGTCCTTTTTAAAATTTATAATAAAATAAAAATTTATGTAATTTATCACAAGACACAAATATAAGCTAGATAAGGGCGGCTACACGTGACACTAGGCTCGACAGGCTCGGCTCGTTTGGCTCACCAGGCTCGACGAGCCCGGATTTTTCCGGCTCGGCTCGCTCGTTTAGGCTCGTTCGTCAGCTCCATCTATGAGTGGTGAGATTGAATTGTCAATTCACTTATCTCAATTATAGATTTTATTAGGAATAAATAAATTCATCTTTTTAATTATTGATGAATATTTTGGACCATATAGTGTTGATTGCAACCGTGATGTAACGTTATACGCTGCCGTGCCATAACGAAATTAGAGAATTCTCTATTGAACAAGCAGCCGGCATTGTAATTTTCCAAATATCTTTATCACGCCTCAGAAAAAACAATATAAATATTAATTTACAAGAATAATATCGCTTCGAAGCTTCATTGTGGTTCCGTTCAGGGCCGGCGATTTTCGTCGCATCGATATCTTGACTAACGTGCCTAGAATTTAATCTACATAGTTTTAATTAAGCCAAATGATAATATATATATATATATATATATTTATGTATGTATTATGAGCATGTGATGGATGATACAAGTGGTGGTGGGGTCATGATGCTCATGACATGCTTATCTCTGGACTCTGGTTTTGTTTTTGGGTGGGTGATCTTTCTCTCACCTATCTTTCTCTTTCTTCCATTAAATTAGGTCATCCATCTTTTCCTTCTCTTTCCTTCCATTCTTCCTTTAATTTACTTGTGAGTTTTGCATAGATTATGTTTTACTTACATGGTTTGTGGGACCGAATCTTGATTATACGATAATATATATTTTGGGTAAAAAGTTGCACAGATTATTTTTAAATCTAAGTTTTAAATACATCTTATTTCGTACTATAAGAGAATTCTACTTATATAAGCGTAGTCATGAGTAATCAAATTATTCAAAACACCAGATATGAACGTGTAGCTTTGTTGTTTTGGTCTGTTGATTTTTTATTTTAAGATTGATTTATTTGTATTTTATTTATTTACTTTTATAGAAACGACATATATTGTAGTACACACTAAATTGAATATCTTGAGCAATCACATTTAAAACAACATAAATTTAAAAAAGAAAGAATAAAAAAAAGAAAAGAGAAGTCCCTTCTTCTCTTTCTTCCAATCCTATAAAACATTTATAGTAAAAAGATATTATTTTAAATATTTTTTAATATTTTCTAATGTCCTCATAATATTCTAGTTCGAGATCGAAAATGGTCGGATAATTATAAAGTTAGTCTTCCTTGCCCAACTCTTTATCGGAATTTTACAGTCATACAAAAAGCCCGAATAAGTAATACAATCGGTAAATTGTACAAGGAAATGTGTCGCTAATATTGTAGAATAATAAATAAGGTGGTCATAGTTTTATTCAATTTTAATTTTAAATAAACCATTTTTTTCTGAAAAAAAAAATAAATTGTTAGGAAGCATCGAGAAGCACAAGAGTAAGAACCATCAGTTGGTTCAGAGATGGTAGATTGGGTACAATAGTCTAAGTTCGACGTCTACGTTTTCCTAGTGTGAGAGTTATTACCCTCAATGTTAGGGTAGCTCATTGGGATATCAGGTAAAGACCTCTTATCTCTAGGCCGCTGAGTCGTAATAATTTAACCCCCATATAAATTATCGGACTAAAATGTATGGGCATGTATAGGAGAGATTTCTTATTTTAGGTGCAAGAGTAAGAACGAACTTTCTCAAAGAAAAGCAAGGATGCCCGCAACCCTAAGCTAAGAAGAGTGGTAAGAAATGCTCTCGTGGACCCTACCTTCCACCTCTCCATGTTTGCTTTTCAATGAAGAACAATTGATTTCCTCCTTTAGATTGGATTCTTCATCTACTTGTTTTTTTTCTATGTTCAAAGTTTGAACATGGTGGACTCCACATAAAGTTTTGCCGGAGATTGATTGATTTCTTTAAGTCAATACATGTATTATAATAATGTTAATGAATTAAATGTTGAATGAATATACTACGACACAATTAGTTGGGACATCACTTATCGATACTGTTGCGCGTAGATGTAATTGCTAAAATGCAAGTGCACGTGTCGCAATTAAAGTAATAAATATCGATTCTACGAGGACATGTCAATTTTTAATTGATAAAATAATTGTGAAATTTTAAAAAGAAAAAAAAAATTGGATTTTAGTTTTTTATTTTAATCTAAATAAATATAGAAATAAAAATTTATAAAGATAAAAGTAATGGTTCAATTAATAATTTAATAATGATTTGATTAGTATTTTTTGTCTTTTAGATTTACTTGAACTGCTTCAGATGTTGCAGCAGTTGTTACATCATTATGTAGATTTGGTTAGAACACTAATGAACCATGATCGTTATTGGCTCTCGATTAATTCTTTCTCAAATCCGACTTAAACTTATAAGAAGTGAATTGTTACTCGAGATTCGTGAGATGAATAAATTCTTCTTAACAAAGTTAGATTGAAAAAAACATGACGAAAATACTCCTAACTAAACTGTGTCATTCGAGTTAACTACCTAATGGATCTAACACGTTCCAACAATCACGTAATGACATTTTATCGCGACGTCTTAGATGATATCTAAGCATAAACAAAGATATATGAAAGCTTGTAAGATCAAATTTTAAATAAGCAATATGTAAGTCTCCTAAATAAAGCAATGGATAAAAAATCTTAATTTTATCCAATCAAAATAGTTCAACAACTATCAAAAATTCATAAAATTAACGAAACTTAAAACGAAAAGCAAAAAAAGAGGGAAATATGGTCATCGCTGTTGGAAACAATTAGTTGCGCAAGTTCGTTCCCTCACCGTCATAGTTTCTGTCGCTGACCTTCGCCTCAGATTGACGCTCGCGGTGAATCATGAATCTCGTTCTCTACTTCTGTACAGTAAAATCGTTAAGCTCTCTGTCTGTCTTGTAGATCTTCGTAACTCCTTAATTCTTGCAAAATTAATAAGAATTTTGAAGATTTTCTAATTCAAATAAATATATGATCTTGTTTATAAATTTGAATTAGGATATTTTAAAATATTTTTTAAAATGCTTGAAGATGTCTTTGTGCTTCTTTCTTGCACCGCCCTTCTAGAATAATCTCATGGAAATAAATATATGATGAAAATAAAATATTCTCAATTTTTGCCCAAATTCACGTACAATCTACCATGCAAGTGTAAACTACCATGCAAGTGTAAACGTAAAGCTGTGGCATTTGTAGTGGCATGAAGATCTTTACTAAATATATTACTCAATTTCCACCTAATATGATACATAAAAATAATTAATATTAAATCTTTTTCAAGAGTTAACAGATACGTAGTTGATATATGTTCACTAAAGTAACACGAACGATGACTAAGACTAATAAATTTAAATATGGTATCAATGTCTATTTCTTACATATTGTGTAATTTTTCATTGATTCCAATACAACCGTTTTGAAATTAAAGCCTTGTTGATTTGTACTAGATAAAGTAGTAAACTTCACTTTTAGACCTCATAATTTGCGATGAGTTATTATACATCTTTACTAGTATGAGCTAAAATATCACAATTAATAATAAATTGGGTCGCTCTTATTTTTATAGAGGGAGTGACAACATCAACTAAAATCAAAGTAGACATGTAGTAGAGTAATAATCAATCCTATTTTACCGAAAAATAACATAAAAATATTCCCAAGTTTGGAGGATGCTCATTGACTTCATAAGCAAGATTGTCCGATCCCATTCCCACTAAACAAAGACCAATTACACTTGAATTTTAACGGTCATTCCATAGCCTCATACCATTTTAATCCATGTGCATCATAACATTTTCAAGTCTTTCTTTGACTTCGTTACTTTAAATAAAAAAATACTATATAGTTTTTTAATTAAAGAGGCGTGCCTTGTCTTACCCACCTTTTTTTGGTTTAATACTCAAGTTCATTGACTAAGACTAATGACCAAATCGCAGAGAAAATGGATTGCTTGAGGCTGGGTTGGCCAAAGTTTAAGCAATAATTATTATATGACGTAGAATAATTGAATATTTAGGGTAATGTTTGATTATTTTGCTAATGACCTTCATCTCGTCTCTGCAATTAAATAATAATTTTTTTAAATTTTAAAATTTTAAAATTTAATATTACCCGTAAAGGAGGTTACAGAGGTGCGGCGAAGTTAAAGATGAGAATGACGCCAGTGACACGTGGAAATGTAAAAGCATACGTGGGCTCTCCTAGTAATTCTCGTCCATTGGATTACTATTATTAAAATTTGCCTTGTCTTTAATTATCCCGCTTTCAATATCAGCCCTAGGATCAGATCCAACGACTAAATCAGTGGCTATTAGAGCACCGATCATATCAGACGATGCCAAATTCCTCGTGAAAAGCGAAAAAGTGAGCACATAAATAAGCTCGCCTGCTTCACGTGACCCCTTTTAGTTTTAATATCCCCACCACCCACTATTGCATGGGCCCCACCCCTCGCAGGACGTATCTGTCTTTCTAGATCTTGTGCCACGTCATCAAGTTTGACAATAATTTGTTAAATGAAATTTCGAAGATCGCACGATGTTTTTAATATAATCTAGGTACCTACTATTTTTACTCTATTTTATTATTTATCAATAATGATTAATAAAATATAAGATTTGCCACGTGGTGGAGTTAATAGTGAAATTATGTCACAGTTTACTTTAATAATTATTTAATTATAGAATGGAGGAAGATATTTTTCATGGATATTGAAGATAGGTTGAAGTCAGGTTTGCCTATTAACTTTAAACATTAATAAATAATAAAATTAATTATTTCGTGAGGTGGGTTCATAATTCAACTCTCTCGCCCCACTTGCTAGGTTTAGATCATGTCTGGTTTTCATTTTCCGACATCCTCAAACACCACGGCTCAACCATCCCTCCCTTTATTATTTTATTTTTCTAAAATAAACTTCCATATTTTTTAAATATAGATTCTTTTCTTTTAATTTTCTCCTCAAATTACTTATCATTATACAGCCGACAGTATGAAAAAACAGATTAATCAAATAAATTAAACAGATTAAACAGATTAATTAAATATATCTGATCATTTGACCAGTCAACTTATAAGACTAAGGTCAGATCGGAAAGATCAAAGCTTGGGTTTATTATTTTTATAAATCAGCATGTTGGTTTATGACGTCATAAATGAACCCATTTTAAGTTACCCAAACGACAAAAAAGTTGGGACAGCTCCCGTCTGTGATGAGCAAGCAAAGTTTGATGAATAAGCAGGGGCTAGCCAAGTGGGACCCACCCGGACTTCAAACTTTCATTCACTCCCGTTTATTGGAAAAATAAAAAATAAATTAAATTAAAAAGCGTACGTGATGGACGAAGGATTCGTTTCCCACGCGCCATCGGCTCTCTTTCTCTCTCCACTTTGCCCCCCTATTTAATCCTTTCCTCGTTCGTCGACGCTTCCCAGCACTTCTCCACTTTCTCTCTCATTGCTCCCTCTGTCATCTCTCTCTACCAACTCGGCCTCAAATGGCGGATTTACCCAATCGGAAGCGAGTAAGAGACGACTCGGCCGAATCGGAGCTGGATCGAATCGACGTGAAGAAGCTCAGAGACGATATTCTGAGTCTACTTGACGATGCCGACCCGGATCCGATGGCGCTTGGACTGGACTTCGTGATGAAGAGTTTCGAGGAAGAAATATCTCCGGCGTCCTCGTCTCCCTTGCCTTGCGCAGACCAGACGGATGATTCCGGCGAGTCTCAGCCGGAGCTCGGCTACCTTCTGGAAGCCTCCGACGACGAGCTTGGGTTGCCCCCTTCTGTGGTTTCGACGAGTCTGGAGGCGACGGCCGACGGATCCGAGTTGGTACGCGGTCCTTCCGTCTCGTCGGAAATCGGTGAGTTCTGGTGGTTTGAGGGCCAGATCCCGACCTACGACTCGTTCGATCTCACCGAAGAAGACACCCCCGGCTACCAAATAAGCAATGCCGAGTACGTGGCTTTTGACGGGCTGTTTGACCACTCCGACGATTTGTACTACAACTCCGACTACTCGGAGATTTCATGGCGGCATGAAACTACGCCGGCGCAGTGAATGGATCGCCGATCATTGGAAAGATGACTCAGACGTGTAAATTTCTGGAAAGACAGACTTGCGAAAAACAGAAGTAGGCTTAGACCCAAATGAACAGTGTGAATTTGTTGATTTAGTTGATCTGATACTGCCCTGAAATGGTCTCTTTGGAAAGAATTAAGAAACTGCTTAGAATGACCATAAACGAAAGTGGTTGATATTAAGCAAAGATGAGATGGATTAACGAGTTAATTAATTAAGGTGGTACAGAATGAACGCCATATAAACGGAGGAATTTCAAAATTGCTGATTTGTGAAACTTATTTAAATTATTTAAAAATATTAATTATTTGCTGGTTGCCGTGTCCATAACGATAAGCCATCAGCTTTTGTCGTATTATTTGTCTCGTGACATTTGGTTGGATTCACATGACCTGTGTTGTTTCTTACGCGCTCCGATTCCCGCAAATTTACGTCTACTTTAGCTTTCTTATCACGATATTTAAAAAATACCGTGGTCGAAATGACTTTTTTTAGAATCTAGTGCTTATTTTAGCCTATATGACCACAATTCTTGATCAACTAGGCTTAAAACCCAAAAATTTATCCAATCTTACTCAAATTTTTTAATTAATTTTAATTTGATTTCATATTTAATTTTATAAAATTTTAACTCACGTGTTATCAATTCTAATCAGCTATAATTTAATTATTTTTTTGCTCATTTTGAACTTGATCGGTTAGCTGATTTAATATGACGCATCGGTTCATGGAAAAATTGGATCCAAACTGAATCTCATAACATATTCTTTTGATTAAATTTGACATAAAATATCAAGTTAGTTTCAGTTCGGCTTCACATCAATTTTTTAAAAATTAAAAATCGATACGATGCAATCCAAATAGTACGTTTTGGTCCGTTTTCGTATCCAATTCTTTGATCATTCATAGTTTTTGAAACAAGCTTGTGCTCCGGGGCTATAGGTACTCTAGATCACATTAAATTGGATATCTAGATCACCCACCAAAACCTAAACGGACCCAAAAATTGGATCGATTTCTGTTATGGCTCACATAAGTATCTGGGTTGCACAGGTAGGATTTGGATTCTATTTTGTAAAATTTAAAATTGTTGGCTCAGGTTTGTAATTGACCCAACCCATTCAAATTTAATTTTTTCACCGATTTTTTGTTGGACCGATCAACCAACTTAAGCTGACACTCCATTTCTAAAAATTATATCCGAACTCAGCCTAATTACATAACCGATCCAAAATCAACTTGAATTTCGAGTTCACGTAAATAATCAGGTTATGCTAATGAAATTCATATGTGTGTCATTCCCATCTAAATGGTCCGCTTGAGTAAGTTTTTTAAGTCAAAACCAATCCATTTGAAAATGAGATTCTGTTTGGCCGGCACGAAATTTCCCACCACCAAAAAACCCTAAAGCAGTTCCTTACTCCCAACGAATTTCAGAAAAGGCAAGACACAGAACAAACGAATCAAACAAAGTTTTTAAAACCTCAAAGATCGGGAAAGTTCTTCCTCCTCGCTTTCCTTCGCTCCAATCGACGAACCCAGATCGGAAAAGAATCTTTCTTTTCTGGGTTTGCTTTCCTGTTATGTATTATGGTGAATTCCTAATGCAAATAGCAGAGCGCCGGAGATGGAAGGGGCGTTTAACGATGCTTCTAAGAAGCCTTTGTCAGCCATAGCCGACGCCATTGAAGGACTGGTTAAGATCATATATACGAATAAGAAGAAGATGAAAGAATGCGAAGAGCTCCGGCTACATGCCTTCTGCGACGCTTCGATTCTCCTCTCCTTTCTTTTCAATTGCCTCGGCCTTGCCTTCAAGTATGCTGAGATTGAGTACGTCGCCAAGGTCTGACTCTTCTGCAGGAAATCTTTTAACTAGCTTGCAGATCAACTGTTTGATGAAAGTCCTCTTAGAAGTTTTTCTGACAATTTTTGCTCAAAAGTTCGATAATATGCACTTGAGTTATTCAACTGATTTCAATTGACAACATCTATACAATTTGTCTATAATGAGTCAGGTGCGCGATTTAGCTGAAGCATCATAAACTCTGCTGACATTACAATCGATGATCGACCAAGACATTGCAAATGGGACTGTGAAAATTCAAGGCAGCCATTCTCGGAACTTGCGTCGAGTTAGGCAAGGTCTCGATCTCATCCGAGCTCTGTTCGAGCACTTTTTGAAGACAAAGTACAATCTAATCCATTCATCAATCCTATTTTTATCTTAGTCAAATCTCTAACATCATTATGATGGGTAAGTTTCAGTTATTACTCTCTAAAAGAAGCAGCCTCGACAGCTTATTCTCGTGCATCTGCTCCCGACCACTCGTGGGCAATTCGGGCTGCAGTTGCTGCTGCTCTCTACACTCTTCCTACAAGGAACCAACTCTTGATTAAACTCAATGAAACTCATAAGTTTTCTTTCGTTTATTCGATTCATTTTAAGCGGAATTGGATCTGAATCTTGAAGATAGAAGGAAAAATTGTTGCTTGATTTATCGGATCGCAGGTCCGTCTGTGGAGATCAAGATGAGAAGGTATATCGATGCATCGACTAAATTGATAGAATATATTGACAAGCTTTATACATCTAGGAATATTAGCTTGGATTGGTGAAATAGATTGGCCCTTTTGATTTAAATGCTCCAAGAACATGTAAGTAGTCTCTCCATGGGCATTTGGCCTTTTTTCAAGGAAATTGGACTGCTAATATGGTTTTGTCTTCTCACATCCAAGTCTCGAAAGAGAATTGGGCCAGTTCGGTTGAAACAAGATTGACACCTTGTTTCAACCGAGCTCGATGGGTCTAGGTCCGGGCCTGCCTGCCAAAGGACCTATGATCATGGACTTACCCTCTTGGCTCGAGAAAAAATGGCTTGGTCTAAAGATATTTTATCCATTTGCATCAAGTCGACCCGAACCGAAACTAAGAGGCGAAGAATTCTTCGCCAAAATGTAAAAGAGAGAACATGAAAGCCCTATGACTATTGTTGTTGTGATTAAACCTTATTAAACGTTGCTAAAACAAGACATATTGGATTAATTGCGAGGATTCGAATTTGAATTTCATATTTTGGATTAATTTTTGACTAATATTTGAGGAACACCCGAACCGAAACTTATAAAAGGCTTAGCATCGATTTTGGGTTGGTTTTTGGTTCAAGTTGACTTCAAAACTAACCCAAACCCAACTGTGGTCATCCTTATTAACTAGGGTAACTATGCTTATTGGAAAGTTCGTCATTTTTAATTGCTTAAAATATAGTACACGTGTCGCTTGAAGACCCCCAATCAATGAAAACAGCACGAAAAGTCCAATTTATGAATTTAATGAGAAGGGTTTTTTGGTCAAAGCACTCACTGTTTGGCGTCTTCTTTGTGAACCAGCTGTGGCTGATTTCGAAATTTGAGCTACCCAATCGAAGCCAGGCGAACCAGTTCTTCCAGCGAGAGTCAGAGACTCGGAGAATCGAAGCTCTGATCCTCTCTCTTCTCCCTGATTCTGTCACCTTTTCTGTGTTTCTAGATATCGAAGATGAGTTCCATCGTTCAGGTATTCGATTTGAGCTTTCATTTTCCATTTTTAATTGAGTTTGAGATTCTGTTTTTTCCTAATGTCTTATTGTTTCAGGGGTTTACCAAATCGCTCTTCATGACCGTGCTTTCCGAGATTGGCGACAAAACCTTCTTCGCCGCTGCGGTTGGTATTTCTGTTTTTGCTTTGTTATTAACGATTATTGTATTTATTTTTGTTATTTAGTCTGATTTCCTCTTCGAAATTTCGTTCTAGCAAAATTTTAAACTACTATTTATTATAGTTGTTGTTTTACTAGCTGTAGTTGTGTAGTTCTTTCGCCAGTGTAACATATAGGGTATGAGACTGGTGGATCTCGCGAACTCCTAGTAGAATTTAGTAAAAATTGGAAATGTTAGAGTTCTTTGTTTGGTGATATGATGTGATCTCTTTTCATGCTAAACGAGCACGATTCTGGAAACCATTTGGTTACCATCTATTTGTATAGTGTATTTTGTGTTATGTAGACTATCCACTTTTTTTTCTAAATCCGTACGAATTTTCCCTGGTTCTATATAAGGTGTATTGCTGAAGTCCTTGTATGAGTGGGTGAAGATGAACTTTCTGATGGACCTCCTATACATTTTACATGTAGGAGAGGAAATAGGTAAGTAAGGGGGATAGGTAGTCATACAAACTGACTTTGCAGTTAGTTTGGAGGAGTTAAAAAATTATAAATATAGTCAAAATGTGATCGGAATAGTCTGGAAGTTTTGGAAAAAAAAGTAGAAAAGTCGTGCTGGGAATTTCAGCTGAAGTAGAGGGACTCGAGACTCTCAGAAATCTGGAGGTTGTAATTCTTGAATATTGATCAATAAAAGTTACTGTTTCTGATTTCAGTTGGTGTTTGTGATAAGCAATAGAATACAATTCTTATCCCTCTTCCAATTGGTATTGTCTATTTATTCTTATTCCTTGAAGATCTTTATTTCGCGACCCACTGGTATTTCTTTTAATTTTTTCAAAAAATCTGTTTTTGTAAGATTATGGCAATGCGTCACCCAAGAAGATTTGTCCTGTCTGGTTGCCTGTCTGCTCTGATTGTAAGTATCTTTCTTTGAGCATTTTTAATTTATGACACCATCACTGTAAGATGCACTTCTCCAGAAAGGAGACTTTGGCTCATGAGTTATATTTTTTCTGCCTATAGGTGATGACCATTCTTTCCGCACTAATGGGTTGGGCTGCTCCAAATTTGGTAGAAACTCTTTCTCTGCTTTCTGATAAATGCTTGTTCCTATTGTGTCATCTCTATTCTTACTTAGATATTGTATGCAGCACATGCATTAAATTATAAGGGAATAGTCTTGAGGAATAATATAATTCTTCCCTTTTATATTTTCATTCTATTGCTTGATATTAGAGGATACCTTATAAACATTGATCCATGGGTATGCTATCTTTCAGTTATATGACAAGTGGTTATACTGAATATTCTAGTTTGGTCTCTTTGTTCTCTAGAGAGGATATTGGTCATTAAGGAACTGCATTTCAAAAACCAAAAAAAAAAAATCCTGTAGTTAACTGGGAGTGAGTGAAGAGTTACAAATTAGCATAATTGTCATGGGATAGAATTAACAGCCATTCTTTTTTCACAAGACAGGAGTTGATGTAATTGATGCAGTCACTTTTTTGCAGATATTTTATTACCATAATCTAGCTCCCTCATTCTCTTATATTCAATTATTAGTATAAGCGTTGCATTTGTTATAACCTATAACATGCTATGCAGATCTCACGTAAATGGACTCATCACATAACAACCCTCTTGTTCTTTGGATTTGGTCTATGGTCTTTGTGGGATGCATTTACTAATGATGGGTAAGTTTCTTTGTGTATTTTTCTTTTCACTTGTTGATTTCTTTATTTAAACTTAATTTTTTTTTTCCAATCAGAAACGTATTCTTTCTAAACTGATCGTAATTCACTGAACAGGGAATCCGAAGAATTTGCTGAAGTTGAAGCAAAGCTGGTTAATTATTTTCTGCTTAAGATCATCCTCTGTAATTGATTGAGATTACACGCATCTTTTATGTGAACTGTTTCTTGTTCTTAGGATGCTGATTTGAAGGCAAACAAGAAAACTATGAAAGGCAGTAGTAAGGTATAGCAGTACTATCAGTCTATTATAATGAAAAAACAGCCTGTATTATGTACTATGTATATAATATCAATCCATTGAGAAAACCACTGTAAAAAAAGGTTGCATGTTTCCCACACATTAATGTTATCGATGGAGTTGGGTCACGTCCCTTGAGATTTTTCCATTGCAACACCTTTCTCTCCCTTCCCTGGAGTAAATTTTGACTATTTGGTTAAACCTTAGTAATTTGACTAAAAATATAAGAAAATATGTCAAATGCCTGTTTCTGTTACAACATTCTGCATGACCGTATAACATTTGAATTTCAATCAAAATTTTTACTTCCATTTGCTGTCCTGTGATTGGATGCAAACTTCTGGTACGATGCGTCTTGATGCTGTTTGGACATTTTCTTTATATTCTGAAATTTTGTATGTGCTTACAGGATGACGATGAGTTGAAAAAGCAGAGTAGACCGTTTCTTTTGTCATTATTCTCCCCCATCTTCCTGAAGGTCATAATTTTGCTGGCCATGAAAGCTATATAAAGTATGGAAATATATTTACTCACTCTTTCTATCTTCCGGTTCATTTCAGGCATTTTCCATCACATTTTTCGGTGAATGGGGTGACAAGAGTCAGGTAACTCCTTGATTGTGCTTAATGTCTGTATATTTTTTTACTGTTGCTCTATTTTTATGAACTTATCTGTCTTTCAGGTGGCTACCATAGGCTTGGCAGCAGATGAAAATCCGATTGGTGTAGTGCTTGGTGGAATCATGTAAGTTATCGTATGCACATTAACATACTCCCGTGTTTTTGTTAATTATTTCATGTTTACTTGAGATAATGTTTCTAATTATTTCATGTTTACTTGAGATATGTTTGTAATTGTTTCAAACTCAGTTAAATACAACGTTTCTTGAGGAAAAAAATTAAAACATTGGATGATAATGAAAATATCCAAGAAAAAAAGACAAGTTGTTGTTTCACTTAAATGTTAACTAGTTTACACAACCAAAGGATATTTAACAATTATTGAATTCCTTGGGATCTAGCTAACTTGTATTAACATTCTAAAAAATTCAAACTTTTCTGTAGAAAAATGATTTAATCGTTTATATTTTTAACATTTTACTTCACATGTAGTTTAATTTATTTATTGGTCCAACATGTGGATTTTATATTTTAATAGGGTTATTTTTCTTTCTTTGCCAAAATTCGAATTTGAGATCTCTTACTTACATACATGATAATTACAAACAACTTGAAAAATGCTTGTAAAATGAAGACTATTTAATCATTTGTCCTTTTCTTCAAAGTCACAATAATTTTGGAAAAAAGGAAACGTCATGAATATTATTACGTTACATGAAAATTAAAGCTCTAAACTCATTTGAACAATATCACTTTAGTTGTATTTTAAATATATCCCAGTTACAAATGAACCTAAATAGCATCTCTTTATATCCCAATCCCAATATACAAGAAAAAGAAAATAAACAAACTTCAATTTTTTTCCAGCTTTTGAATTGATAGAAGTAGAATGAAATCTTTCCTTGTAGCTTATATCTTTCAAACTCATAACGTGTTGCTAATAGAGTTGTCTCGTTCTCAGAGGACAAGCAATGTGTACAGTTGCCGCTGTACTCGGGGGAAGGAGCTTGGCATCTCAAATATCTGAGAAAATTGTAAGAATTGGCCCTTTAATAACAACCTTACTGACTAACTCTTTTAAACTCGTATTCCCTATGTTTGCAGGTCACACTCTCGGGTGGAATTCTTTTCATTGTCTTTGGAATTCAATCCTACCTTTCAGTAATCGAGTAAGACGGTTATCATAAATCTATCAGGTTAGCCATTGTCCTCGACATAACATGTTTCCCGCCTCGAAGAGATTTTCTTTGTTAAGAAATGATTTACAATTTGTTTGAAGTAGGGCCATTTGGTCGTGTTTCGGTAGCATTTAAGTCTACCATTTTAGTCGTTGGTGCCTTCTTTTCAAGCCAAGTGATTTCGCCTATCCTTAATTTGTTTGTAGTTCGATAAACCGCTAATTGAGGAGATACGGTGAAACCATTGGCCGATTATAGCACGTTTTCTTGAAAAGATTTATAATCTGAAATCTTATTTTTAACTCTGGTCCTTACACGAATGTTTTTTAATAGTGATTATTTAAATCAAAGAAAAGGAAATTCTTCCTATTCACAAATTATAACCAAGTTTAGAGAAGAGATCAGCAACCATGATCACTGGCTAAAAGCTCCGCCCGCCGTGTTTTGAGAAGAAACTTGCTGCTGAGGGACCATCTGCGATCGCCCGGGACCTTGCACATAAGTTTGGGTCGACCCATTCGGTCCCACTTGTTGCTGAAGCTGTGGCTTAAACACAACCATGTCCTGTTTATACCAAGATTGAACCCGTCACTCTTTTTCTAATTCTTGCCAATAAACCTTTTTTTTAGAAATGTTATAAGCTACGAAAATAGACCAAAAAATAAAAAGCAAAAAAGAAATCATGGGTTGAAAAGTAAACGATGGATTTCCATGGACGAAGAACAAATATCAAGCACAAAAATGAAAACTCTCACCCCCAAGATAAAGCATTCCGATCAAGCGATGAGCTTTGTGAGATACAGTTAGAAGTAATGTCTGGGATGGTAGCTCTACAACTGCACAATAAATATAAGAAAAACAAGTCAACAAATCAATTTTCCTACCTAGACAGAAATAGATTCAACTCCTATAAAGACAGTTCCTTAAACCTTTCAATTTACAAAAATATATGTAATTCTTGCCCAATATTGGATCATTCCGACATAAATGGCAACTGTAAAAAGCCTTTGAAAATGTACTTGAAATTCAAGGACTGCTCATATCAGTAGTTATTCTTAACAAAGAAACACTTACAAGCTTTTTCTCTCGAAGTTGGCCAAGACCTCCATGTTGATCCAATGCCCGGAAAACCAGGAAATCGGCCTTTCCACCATATTTCCTAGAATCGATAATAATTAGAAAAACTAAGCGAAAACACTTCACACAAAATCAAGTGTCTATGAGTAAAATAGCTCTTTTGAATGAAAAGGGATACTTGTTATTCATGTGATCTTCAGAGACCACCCGTTCTATTTTCATTGTCAATGGCCAGTCTTCTGCTAGCCTGAAGTAGAAAAAAATGGTGTCAAAATTAAATATAGGGTAGAATGTACATAGAAGTGACCATATCCAACTAAAAAACTAGGATAATATTGTAAGAACTTGATTCCGATTAAGGATATAGTTTAGCTGTCTTCATAATTAAAAATGTATCAGGAAATTTAAGTCATCGTTACTTTAGCGATGTACAGGTTTTAAGTTTGTTTTTCATAAAAAAAAAGGGTAAAAGCAATTTACAACCTGAATTAGAAGGATAATTTCAACAGATAACTTGAACTTTAAAATCATTAATGAACACTTTGAAATTTACTATAAATGAATGGGGCATAGAATTAGGACCCACAGGATATGTAGTGTTTAAAAAAATAAAACTTCCCATAATAAAGGTTAAAGAAGCTGCTTTACCATTTTTTTTAACTAGAACTTCATGCCCATTTTGATTTCCAAGATATCAAATTATATCCTGTTTTCTTGAGTAGATAGAATGTGTCTTTTGTAAGCTCTATGCATGGGTTTGTAATCTTACTCAAGAACAAAGAACATGTTCTTCTCCAGATAGATTTCAAGTAATAATCACCAAAAACATAATATGACATTAGGCTGCCTGTGCTGTCACAGGAACTTGCTAGTTCGATGCATAGTAGTTCAGTGTCAATAAAAAAAAGCTTTTCGGAATCTATATTATTGCCATTAAATTAAATCAAACCCTTCAAACAGTTACACAGGTAAAATACACTATTTTTTGCAATAACTAGAAGACTTATTTGTGCTTTCAATTCTAATCAGCTAAATCAAACAATTAAGGAAATAATAGCATTATACCAGAAGAAGAAAAGAACCAGATCTAATATAAAAAAAACTTATGATTTCACAGCAAAACAAATCCTGAAAACTATACAAGTGGCAGAATATAAAGTATCAAAACTATTGAAATGCAAGGGGAGATGCTCATTTAGTGGCTTCTACTTTTTCCTACTAAAATACTAAATAACAATGGCAGAAGAAGACCATCCAAACATCTTAAAAGCGATGATGTAGAGAACCTGTCGGAATGGAGGCTGGAAGGGCCCCACTAACTGAAGTAACGGAAGCAATCTCTATTTTAACGGGTGACTGGTTTGAGGGAAAAGTACTGATTGTAGGATGAGTTAAAGCACTATGAGCTTCCCCAAAATTTTCTGAGATCAGAATCAGAAACTGAGGATTTTTAACGTCGTCAACAGTCGGTTCTGATGCTCGAGGATTACGTCTTGCCTTCGTTGATGAAATGATAAGAAGTCTGTAAAATATCTCTACATCACAGTATAATTTAATGATAAAAAGACCATTGCATCAATATTACTAAAAAAAGATAATCTAATTACATCAACATTAGACATAATGATAGTAAAAAGATTGACCATGAAACGACAAGTTCATAAAGATAGAGAGCGAGAGAAACAAAATCCAAATTTCTTGATTACCGCATTATAAATAGCTCTAAGCCTTAGATGCTGTTTAGGACTGATGACTGATAGAGATATGGAGCACTGCAATACATGAAAGACCTCATACTTTCTTTAGGCAATGATCTGTAATCCCTCGTTAAAAAAACAAGTAAGGATTAGTTAAAAGAACCTGATCAAATGATTTAGCCACAGCCCTAGCATCAGATTGAAGATTTCCCATTTGCGCTTCAACATTTTCTCTCGGTCCATAAGGATTAGTGGCAGCAACTTCTTGGACAATAAAACATGCGTACCTGTCCAGGCAATTCATTTCCATGAAAACATCTGTTGGAATACATCAAATATGCGCACCCAAAAAGCATATCTATATGATCAGCTATTCAATGATTGTAAAAGATGTGCTTGACTAGGACAAGACTATCAGAATTAATAAAAACTGAAAAATTAGATGACTTCATATATGGTTGAAAAATTAGATGATTGTTTCCGTATATTGATTCGCTTTTGGCCACTTCTAGTTTTGCTCTGGATTGTTTTGATTTTGCTTTCATAAGGAACTTGGGCATTTTTGTATACCTATGCTTAGATGACTTCATTTGGTGTCTTTTCCACGATAATTCAAGTGTTATGACACATGTTTATATTTGAATTACTCATAAATCATTCGAGAAAGAGGTTTATTTTATGTGTAAATAATAATATATTTTGGGTTGAGTTAGACCTTAATTGCAGCTACCCATATTCTACTCCATGGGCTTGATTCAAATCCTTATCGAATGCTAATAAATCGATAACCTTTGTGATCCCCGTGTTTTATTTGGGTTAGAAATGTCAAGCCAGCGACAATAACTAATTCAAAACGAAGACCAAAGTATATCAATCGTATGATTACATTCATAACTGACCAAAATTATTGTGCCACATCCCAGCACTTCGACTACTTGCGAATGGATATTTTAATGGAATAATCCATTTATCGCTAACATATAACGGTATCAAAATTAAGTGAGGTTGGACGAATATTCCAAATGTACCCATTATGGCACATTTATGGTATATAAGAATCATATTATATAGATAATAATATGCTTTTGAACTAACTTTGACTATATAATAAAGTACATCATTTGGCCTTTGATTCATCGAGGAGCCATTTTCTCCTCCAAAATCACCCTGTTTCATCTCCATTTTTCAAGAAACTTTATTCCATTTAGGACAAATATGACCCTCAACCCTTTCATTCTTAGTATTTTAATAGATGTATATCCATCTAATCTACTTATTCAGATCAATATTGTACTATTTTAATTCTAAATTGTGATCCTAATTATCTCAACCCAAATCTCAAATAAATTTCGTCAACTAGTAACGACAGAGAAATTAAAATTTGACAAAGTCTATCATATTAAACAGTTTTGTCCAGCTGTAAATACAATGTGTCAGAAAGAGCTCACCAATAAAATAAAAAATTAGTAAATTTTGTTGCAGTTTCCTTGATGCCTGAGTTGTCGATCTAAGTTTTCAAGAGAACTTGCGTAAATTAGAGAATATTTACAAGCTTTTAGCCGGCCTCGACGGGTAGGACTAAGTTCAAAATAAAAATTTTCTAAACAACCGACACCCAAATTATACTATTCGACCAAAGTCGATACATTGTAGCCGATAAAACCTAAGGATTTTCATAATCATGTAACGAAATTAGGTAAATAATTAAGACTAATGCTTGATTAATGCGTTCGAAGATGATAATATTAAAGATAAGTTGCCACTAACAAGAGCACGTAGATTGTAAAGTCGAGCAAGGGATAGATCCTCGGAAGCTAGAATATTCGGGAGCCCCCCCTTAACCTAGGCCATAAATACTAAATAAAGGCGGAGAATATTCCAACCGATAATTATTTAAATTATCTACGAGATCGAATAATTTAGGATTAATTAGTGTCACCACTAATTGTCGATGTAAGCTCGTTTAATGGTAGCAAAATTATAATATATGGTTAAGATTCTAGAATCTAAGAATATTATCTAATTTTTTAGATAACTAGTGGAGCAAGGCCAAGAACATGCCACCTTAGAAATGTAATTTTAGGGACTGCATTAGGTTAATTAAATATTTGAAAATGTTTTGACTTTTTATTTTGCTTAAATTAAAATAAAACATATATCCAACTATGTTCATTCCGACCTAGGCCAACAAAAGTAAAGAACTCTAACTTTGTGTTACCAATTTAGATATTGCAGTAAATTTATCCGCTAAATATGTCACGTGTATATATTGTTTTTATTTATTTATCTACGTCTTTTATTACTATTATCCATTCATTTAGCGATTAATAAATTAATTTGAAAATTTATTGTGCAAAGATGATATCTAGAGTTTGATATTCTCAACGAAATGTAAGAAATTGAGTAAAAATTGTCTATATAATGTACTAGGGGTGGGTAAAACAGAATCGTGATGGTAAACTAAACCGAAACTGTCAGTTTTAATTTAATTTTGATTATAATTTATAAAAAATCATAATTTATGGGTAAGTTTAAGTCTTTAAAAATAAAAAAATTGTGAAACTAGAATCGGAACTGTGGATCAAATAAAGTTCTAAAATCAAGTAAAATCTGACTCAAACTCTAATAAAAATCAGATATGAATTTAAAAACTGATTATAAATTTACTTAATTATTTAAAATTCAATTCAAATATAATAAAAAATATATTTTATTATTATATTTTAATTTTTTAAATATAAATTAAAACTGGGTTAAAACTTAAAACGGGAACTACTCCGAAATTATTGGTTTCGCTTCCGGTTTCAAATATTCAAAATCGAGGATAGTTAGATAAAACCGAACTAAAATAGCCTAGGTATAAATTCATATATACGGTTATAGATAGTTTATTGCAAACATGGGCATTTCAATTGAATTTACCAAAAAAAGAAAAATTATTCATCTTCCTGGTTCATATCCGATCAAAGGGTCTCACTCAATCCAAAATTGTTCTGCAAAAAGATAGATCAAACCGTTTAAAAATGGAGATTCTGTCCAGGTTTTTAGATACAAAAAAAATCTGTGATGTCATCTTTGCTCAAAGCTCAGCGGAATCTGTGGAAGGGTGAGTGGATGACGACGTCACCGGGGAACTAGAATGACGACCGCCGTCTGTGCCGTCGTCTCCGCCGTGGCTGACCCTTCTTCCTTCCGTACTAGACTGAACCAATCGCTTTGGCTGTGGCCTTTTAATGGCGGACCCTCGGCCACCTGGTGAAACTGTCGTTGGAACTGCGTAGAATTCGTTGCCATCTCCGGAGACGGTTGTCGCCGGCGGCACTGCGTATTCCGACGGCGGCACCCATATTCCACCCACCACCACGTATTGCGGTGACTGTTTGACGCCATTGTTGAGCACCGGACTTGACCTCCTAGTGTGCAAACGATATTTCTGATTCAAACAGGAAAGATTTAGCTTGGAAAATTTGCAGAAGAAAAAATTGAAAAAATGAGAAGATTTCGTAAGATGGAAACCTGTAAATGGCTTTTTACTTCATCGTTAGTCAGACCGTCGACTTTCATTAGCTCCCTAATCTGCTTTGGGGTCGCCACTGGAATATAATCGAAAGCGAAAGTTGATAAGAAGCTCGAGTTTCATATTTTAATGGCGGAATGTCGACAAAATGATCATTACTATACCATGTGAACCGCCGAGCTGTTGAAGGGCACTCAAGAATCGGCGATGCAACTCCGGCGACCAGCTCCGCCGGAGCTTTCTTTTACCCTGTTCGTCTTTCTCTTCTCGCCTCGAGCTGCTTTGGGAAGCTGTCTCCGCCGTGGAAATTACAGTCGCCGGCGGCCCATTTTCGAAGGTGGGTTTTTCTCTGTGGAACGGCTGGAAAGCTCCGCCGTTTTTCTTCACCTCCACAACCACCGGCGCCGTCGTCCTCGGCGAGTCCTGCGAAAAGCACAACCCCTTACTAAAATTTTCGCCGACCATAAAGAAAATTAAGCCCATTTTGCCGTTCAAGATCGGTACCTCCTTAACGTCAGGATCTGGATTCCATAGCTGAGCAGATTTCAGCCAATCCGATTGACCCACTTGCTTCTTTCTCATTTCCAGAGATTCTCTCTCTTCATCCATAGATGCCGAAGATAAACCTTTCTTGACCGGAATGAATTCCTCCAGCACCGGCCATTCGCCGGAAGTTTGGTCGGAGCAATCAGATAGTACTCCATTAAAACACTCCGTCGTCATCCCTGATAACTGCTGCGTCCAAGAATCAATCGCTAAAAAAACAAAGATACCCAAAATCAGATAAACCCAGAAAATTCGTCGTGAAAAGAAAATTCAGTTCAAACCTTGAGTGATAAGCTCTAAACAGAGCGGCAGCTCTCGCCGGAAAACAGTAATTTTTCGGCGTTCTTCCTTTAACGCCTCCACATACTTTCTGAAATCCATCTCCACCGCCATTTCTTGCATTTTCTCCGAATAATTCATACTCTTCACCCCTCTCGAGATCAAATCTCACAAATTTATAGCAGATAGAAAGTTCAAAATCGGAATCAATGGCGGTATGTCCGAGAAAGATCCGAAGAAGACGAAGGATAAACTGGTTCGTCTATGGCGAATAAGAGATCTAAGCAAGATCATGAAAAGGAATAAACTCGGAATCCAAAGAAGACAAAACCGCACGAAACCAGACAAAGGAAGAAACGATTAACAAAAACGAAACACACCCACCAATCTTGTTAGATAAACAAACAGGCAGATAAACCAAAGGTCGAAAATTAAAAATCTTGGCCAGAATACTTGGAATCCATCGAAATTCAGGAAAACAGGTACGAGAAGAAGACTAAATTCATAAAAAGACTGAAAAAAAAAACCCTCAAATCAAAGTCGAGGCGTCGCGTACCAAAAATGTAGATAGGAGTGGAAGATTATGAGAAACCAGGATCTCTCTCTCTAGCTCTCTCTCTCTAGCTTTCTCTCTCTTGTTTCAAATTTTTGGCAAATTTGTTTATGTTCATCTAGAAGAAGATATCGATGCGTTGAATATTCCAGGTTGTGATTCTCCTTCCGTCGGTTATCTCTGCGAAAATGTCAGCTGTAAACACCGGATCTCTCTCTCTCTCTCTCCTCGCTCTCTCTCTCTAGAGTTGGATAAGATCAAATACCCATGTTTCTACGTATCTTCCCATTCACAGCTTTCTAATTTCAAGCCACAAAAATTGGATCTTTTTTTGTGTATGGAAATTTACAGAATAAGAAGACAGCCTAGGATCAAATAAGGACGTGATCTATGGTATTACGTATCTAGATTCAATCAATCTTGCAGCAATTATGACCCTAAAATTAAAAATCAAAGAATTTCAGTTAATTTCCAGAGAAAATAAGGACTATTTATGTGATATAAAAAGGTAAAATTCGTTACGGCAAAATGAGAATGAGGAGGAGAAGAAGGGACGAGCCAGGCGTTGGCTTTTGGCGCGCACCGAGGGCCACCACTCCTGCGCTTGCGGTGCGTGCGTTGAGATTGAGTTCGTCCTGCAGTTGCGAGCTTTGATCCCATTTTAACGAAAGTCAACCTTTTGACTATTTTCAAAACACGTGATTTTGTTTCAAAACACGAGTCCTTACGCCCCTAGTCTTAAACTAAAGGAAAACCGAACAAAACCGGTCTAAACGGAACATAAAACACAATGAAAACATCTAAAAAATCAACTAAAAACGGATTCGACTCCGAGACAAAAAAAAAACATGGATCTCTTGTGCAAAATCCAACTAGTTTTGGTCTGTTTTCATCCTTAGGAGCTACTCCTCTTTCGATCAGTAAAAAACGATTTGAAATTAGCGTATATGCAAAATTGGCTAATGATCCGACTCAAAAACGATAAAAATAATTAAAATTGTATCTTTTTGACATTTTAATTTAAAAATATTAGTTCTGGATCCAATCTTGTGGAACGGATCCGTACGGGCTGGTTCGCAACCGAACCAAATAGGCCCGCACCCAATGCTAGAAGAAGTAAAGCCTATTTTAATGTTTTAGAGAGAGAAATATTGGTCTCTTGACCTAGACCGTCCTTGATGGGCTTTGTTTAGGCCCACATTAGATTTAGAAAAATAAAATCAGATCATATGTTATTTTATTTATTAGAATATTAAAATAATAATAAAAAGAATAAAAATTGAAGAAAATATGAAGATATATCCTCTAATTAAAAAAAATAAAATAAAATCGTATATTAAATTGAACCAGTTGATTAATATTAAATTAAAAAAATGGTCTACGAGTTGGTGGTCTTAGGAGAAGCCTGGCTGCCTTTAATCATTCATGCAGAAACTCAGATGACGCTATTTCCAAGCAACTCAGATGGATTACTCCGAAGCTTTCAACTGGGTTGTCGGGTTGATGATTAAATCAGGATCCAGCTCAGCTTCTACGGCTCAACCACACTTCCAAATTCTCAAGTTATTTATTTATTATTAATTTTTTATTTTTATGATCGCAGAAGAAATCGAATACCCAGAACAATAATGACGCGTTGTTCGTACTTGGAAATAAAAACCAAGAAATATCGCAGAAACTTATGAAGATGGTCGGGAATCTTTTGCACGCTCGTGTAATCTCGGAAATTAGGTCAAGTAGGAATCTTTTGTCTTGGAACTTCGTCCACTTCCCTTTATTTTTTTTACTACAATCTCGAATTTGGCGAGCATCTAGTTTATATGTTTCGTAAGGAATCAAACTAGGTCTAGGACTAGTGTCTTTCTCTTTAATCTCCACAAAGCTCTTACTTTCATGCAAAACAACAATAAATATATGTGACAAACTTGTTCCTAACCCTCAAATATATAGAATCCACAGCAATATAACTATTATTATCTAAATACACCTAAGCCACATCTTTTAGTTTGTCCATAGAGGTGAGAAAATAAAATAAAAACAAAAGGCAAAAAAAAAAAGACATATTCTCGGGCATCTCAGCACAACCCACGAGACCATGCAAACCCTGTCGAAAACCAAGGAGACAATAAGGAAGACAACTGTGATATCTCATTTATAATAATCTATAATAAAAAATAATAATATTTCAAATAAAGTATATTTTAAAGCTTCTACTTTAGCAGCACTTGAAGAAGAAGACGGTATAAATGGTTATTAATGGCGGAGCCTGTCACAGACAAAGGCATTGTAAACCACGAGACTCTCACGTGCAACTCTGACTTCATTGTACAGTAACAGTACTCTAAAGGACAGTTAAACATTAAGATCAACTCCTCGTAATAACATGGATTATTGGACAGCTTTAACTTTGATTATTTTAGTCAGGGGTGGAGCACGAGACCAAGCAAGTGGATTATATTCACTAATCTTTAATTAATTATATTATGTCGCCCTAATCTCGTCCATAAATTGGCAATACGGTCATGAGTCTGTGACAAAATTAAATCCAACAAAGCTAGGTGTTCTTTATTTAAATAAATCATGAAAATGGAATCTCGGGAAGTTGTCATTATTTTTAAGTACTTTGGCCTTTGACGAACTCCAATATCTAGCATCGGGGTGGCCATAAGCTTCTTCATAAGCCACCTTTATTCAAATAAAATGCAAGAGCAATCTTATTGGCCTAGGCATGAAGGAAATATTTTATTATTAGGGTTCAATTGAGAACTTATCCTTGTGGTCGAGGGAAAATTCTTGTGACGATGACAATTCGCCCTGCTAAGAGTGAAGATTAGAGATAATTTATAAGTAAGTTTTTAGTTTGTAACATGATAACGTGTTTTAAGCATAATTTAACGACGAAGCCATGCGGGTTTTGGTTAATTAAGGTTATAGATTTCATCATAAATCTTGCTGCAAAATATTTCAAATGATCTCAATTTCTTTTTTCAAACCGTTGACCACTAGTTCATCGAACTATGATGAATGATGAATGATGATGAACAAATTCTTGCATGCGTAAGAGCGTTCATGTTTCACCACTATCTGATTACGGTTGGCAGTGCAATTACAGAATTATTAGAGTTATGATAATATCGTGCGAAACCAGTCAAAGCAGTTGACTTTTTTTAGGGTTCTTAAGTTGGATTGTTACGTATGATTCAAATGTCTTGAAGATGCTGCTCATGTACAGTTTGGAGAGTAAAAGAGACGGAAGTATTTTATAATTATATATTATTTACAATCAAGCAAAACTTTAAGAATTTCTGTTAATTATAATAATTTACTAAATTCTATTATTCATGTTGAAACCTTGGAGATGAATACAGATAAGAAGATGGATCCGTTGAGATTTGGAGAAGAATAAGAGTGGACCATCTGAAATAAGAGAGAGAAGATCCCACGCGACAATGAGAGAGAGAGACCCTATGAGACATGCATGAGAGGAGAGAGAGGGACCAAATAAATATCAGATATCGAGATTAGAGAAATCAACCATAGTTGATGAAAGATAAGGAGAGAGAGAGAGAGAGAGAGAGAGAGAGAGAGAGAGAGAGATTCATATAATAACAGTGGAGGTGGTGGCCATGGATGCTCAAATGTGAAGCGTGGGGTCCAGATATTATGGTTTGTCTGGAAGAACAGGGAGACAGTGCACGCTCTCTCATGCCCCATCGCTGCCTCTTTCCTACACCAATCTAAATCCCATCTCTTCCTCCAACTCCTCTATAAAAGACCCTCCTCCCACTCTCTCCTCCACACCCAAAACCCAATCTATCTCATCAAAACACCCTTCGATTCAAAAACAAACTGAGGAGGAAGATGAAGATGGGCACGGCCGCCATTGGAGGTAGCTCAAAGAAGAGGCTCTCGCCTACCAGAGG
Organism: Begonia fuchsioides; assembly: GCA_003255005.1. Lineage (NCBI taxonomy): Eukaryota > Viridiplantae > Streptophyta > Magnoliopsida > Cucurbitales > Begoniaceae > Begonia > Begonia fuchsioides. Next base: position 158,071 of record QAOC01010113.1, read on the forward strand.
CCTCGGGGGAGTGCTGAGAGAGCAAAGAGCAAAGCTCTACATCATCCGGAGATGCGTGGTTATGCTTCTTTGCTGGCATGATTGAGCCAAGAGCCTGGATAGATTTTGTAGGATTTATTGATTCTCTCCAGTGTAAATATCTGCGGCTGATTTATTGTTTGATACCTGAGATGTCCATTCAAAAGCTAAAAAATTAACCATTTTTCTAAGAATTTCTTGCAATTTCACCTTCTTCTCTATTTTTTCTTAATCTGTTCTTCGTTGTCCTTGAAAATCCATCCGAAAAAGTTCAAGTTCTCTCTATTTTCGCCTCTAAATTATGTCAAGATTCAGATTATACATAATCCAACTGGAGGGACTGTTTCGAACAAATTATCTATGGTTATTTTGATTATTATCAAACAGGACAACCAAACTCAATGAAGAAAACAAAGCAAAATCTGAAATACAAATTAATGACAGGTTTCTTTCTTGGAGTGGCAGCCTAAAAAGAACTGTAAAACGATCTTTGTGCCCGTCGGAATAATCGTTCCGGCGGCGATGGCCGGCTCTCTCTCTCTCGCACTTGGCTCAAATTCTTTTTTAGCCGACATGAGAAAAGAAGTCAGCGGCGGCAAAGAAAGACGACAGTAGCCAGTAGGTGGTTGGTCAACCGACATAGCCTTATCTTGTCCACGTGCATCTACTCATCTTCAACCCCACCTCTCTGAGCTCTCTCTCTCTCTGTCCTCATCATTCTCCCTCGACTCTCTTTCATCATTATATTCTCTGACAAAATCTTAATCCCATTTCCAGTTCATAATTCATCTTTCTTTCGCGAATTACCACAACTACTTTCACTGAAATGACTCTAAAATCAATAAATTAATGCGAGAATCTATATTTTCTGAGTAAAATCTTTACCCATTTTCAGAAATTACAATTATTTTTAAATAAAGCATAACTTTAATAAGAATTCGAATAAAAAACTGACGCTTTGCGATGCCAGGTGAGGTGCACCAAAGAAAGAAGGATGAATGCTACACAGGCTTTTTCTCAAACATGTGGGGGGCTACAAGCTAGTGCTTTCGTCTCAGACCATTTTCAAAAAGCCAACTCATGTATTCGACAGTTGGAAGACAAACCAAAAACAAAAATTTGGTTTCCATGATTGATCTTCCTTGACAAGGTTTCAAAATCCTAGATTTCTACAGTGCCAACTCCAGTTGTTTTTTCTGCAATCAAATCTTATCCAAATACGATCACAGATCAGGAATAGCAATCATCAATCAGCCAAGTAACATGGGTTTTATCATTTAAGTTAGATTCATTAACTCAAACATCATATTCATACTCGAACATTCAAAGATAGAGTTGCCAAGGGAAGAGCTTAGTAGCCTATAGACTAAGCGGGCTTTTCTCTATAATAAGCTAAAATTTTCACTTTGAACAATGCTTCAATAAAACACCATACTTCAAAGTCTAGCAATCAATAGAACATCATACAGTAGAAGCTTTTACATACCATTTCAAAAGAACCTGCGATCGATCAATTTCTAATAACAGATTCGCCGCACCCCAAAACATTATAGCAGTAAAGTTTACCCAAAATGCAGACGTTGAAGATTTAAAAATTGTTAACTTTTTAGTCAACCATCTTGCCTCCCCATGCAGTGAAACTTTCCTGTGATCCAAAATCCTACACAAAAACTAAAAAACATTGAGTCCCAGAATTTCGATACCTGTATTTGTGCAAAGAGTAAGTAAAGTAACTCACAAGCTGGCTCAGACGAAAATCTGGTGGAGTATCGAGCTCTATATTGGCAGGATCAAGAATCTCTCGTCTAGATCTTTCTAGATTTTGCAAGCAAATGACATACGATTTCTTGGTCAGATGGATCAAACTTTACACCTTTTGGTAATCCTGGCCACTCCTGCACAACCTGAAAGCGCATATATTTAAGTATATATTGCAGTTGCCGCAATTTTAGATGATCACCTTCAGTTTTGTAAATCAAAAATCCGGAAAATCCAGAAATTGATGGTAGTTTTTGTATATTGAGTCACTTTTGGATCAATATTTGAGAGCCACCGAAACAAACAGACTGCCAATCCTTAGAATGGATCATTGACTAACTAGAATTATCAAACTATACTTCAAGGAATATCTTGATCACAGTACTTGACTAGTCTACAGAGTTTCAAAAATGGTCAGTTCTTTGCCTACTGGTTGAATCACGTCACCATGGCATATAACCATTTTAGTTTGATACCATTAGTTTAATCACTGTATAAACTGCTTGATTTTCGATGATCTAGTTGCTATATCATATCGAAAAAACTAAATTAATTCGAATGTTCATTAATTGCAAATGACAAAGAGAAATCACGGGTAGCAACAAGGCTGCACAGAATACTTCCAGCTTCTCTCCAGAGAATACATCAAGACAAAACACTGGCGAACATCGAATGAAATAGCAAGTTTTAGCAGGGTCGGAAAACCCTCAAAAGCTTAAGTTTAAAATAGCTTGCTAAACATTAGTATTCAAGCAATATTTGCTGACTGATTTCTTAATACTTTTTGCAAAAAAGTACTGTTATTTATGATGTTTTGATCATGACTGAGAAAAGCAAAAGCATGGAGAAATGGAAAATTATTGGGAGGCCTAGAGTGAAAGATAGAAGTCATACGTCACTATTATCGATCAGATACTGGCAATTCGGACAAGCTCTAGAAGGGTTGCTATTCCATTCAACTCTTTCTCGAGCACTTGCACCGGACGCACTCTTGATTTTCGTGGCGATTCTGTTGCTGTCCACCAACCATGATGGTCTGCATAATGATCACCAAAAATAAACCATGTAAACAACGGATCATCTTTAGTTTCAACCTCTAGAATTTGCAATGAAATTCACTGATATCAAGCAGAAAAATCAAATTCATTCAGTGTATCTTTAATGGGTAATCGACATAATCAAGTTTCAGTTTTCAAAAGACGATTCTTTTGTAACACCACAACACGTTTCGTTCAATTAACGGCCTAAAGCTACAAAAGAAAGTTGAAATCGCAACTTCAGCAACAAATTATACGAAACGAAGCAGCATCAGAACAGGCGGATCGCCTACCAAGGAAACCCTAGGAAAATGTTTCTAAAATGGTCTTCCAAAGACAAAAAAAAAAAACAGCATTTGACAGAAAAATCTTCGATTGAACGCTCGCCAAAGAAATGGAATCCAAGAACTGGAAAACTTGATAGCGAAATTTACGATTCACGTTCGATTAGTACGCAGGAATACACATTTGTTCATTAAAAGATCAGTAAGCAGGGGAAACTCGATCGACCTTGACAAACACAGAAAAGTTCAAAAGTAAATATGAACACAGAAAGTTCAGATTAAAGAGAAATAGATACATACCCAGCCATTAGATTGGAAGGGAAAAGCGATTAAAACGGAGCCTTTCAAAACCATAAACTTTCCCTCTTTCACCCGTTCGTACCCGCCGCTAGAAATTCAAAATCAAGACCATCGGCAGTCGTGTCTTTACCAAATCCCAGCAGACTCCTCAGTCGAAGATTACAAATCGGGATTATGAGTTCTTCCCAGATTTCGATTTTCGATGCAGAAGTGGTTTCAGACTGGAAAAGAGCAAGGGAGTAAGAGTCGACTCCAACGTCGACTCCAACGTCGACTCCATGTAAAATTATGATGATGAGGGCTATGATCAAATCAGTATGAAACTGTAATTTTTTTAAAAAATTTAACTAAATCATGTCCTGGCCTCGTGTTCATAAATACCTTACGAACTTATCCTAAAAATACAAAATCTCTTGTTCTTGGCAACTTTTAACTCAGGCCAAACAGTATGTAAATGAGGAAATTACGATCATTCAATAGCCAAGAGATAAAAAGTCTCACATGTCCTCCACAAAAAGTAATTTCACATTAGAGGATTAAACTCTCACACTACGACTATCAGGCTTCGAACCGTAAATCCTTAACGGGATTTGCGAGATTTGCCAATGATATATATTGTTTTGAATCTAATTTTTAAAAAATAAATAACAATTTACATTCAAAACTTTTAAGGTAGTTAACTAAGTATATTATTTAAATGGATGAACATCTTTAGAATGAACAAAAAATATGATGTAGATATTTATCGTCTTCAAGGTGTTGATTGACGATTTTCAAAGTTCAAAGTATCTGTTACAACAATCATTATAATTTAAGGTATCAATTACTATTTACCTATTTTTAAATTACGATCATTGAGATTTTTATTATTATTTTAGATTTATTTTGATCTTATATCAAAATCCCTTTTGCTTCTTCCCTTGTCTTAATTTCAATTTTATTGGAAGCCTAGATCACTTAACCTTCCACAATGGGTGATGCCTTAACTTGTCTTCTAAGAAAATGTCCAAATTCACTTAATGATGCTATTGTTATTTCTCAACTGCCATTAGAAGAGTGGGGGCAACCTAATACTTCATTTAAGATGAACACGATTTCTAACAACGCGTGTCGATTTTCATCATATTTTCAAACTAACATTTGCCAAGATTTGACCTAATTTCAGGTTTCTTTCAAGCTTAGATTATTTTTGTGGTCGCTTGTCGTGTGATAAACTTTTCAACACATCGACAAGTCACTCATGAACTAATGTCACAGAAGAAAGTGATTTTCAAAAGTAAAAAATTAATCATAGTTTTTATTTTTTTAAATGCACTTTTATAAGTTCTTTGTTACATGTTGTCATGGTATACCATTGACTAAAGTTTAGTGATCACAAGCTCAAGTGAAACAATTTCAAAGTCAAACCCTAGATCTACCAAAACACAACAAGGTATGAATATATTTAATTTAGATTAGTTAGATATAGTTGGAAACAAATTTTAGCGTAGAATATAATTTTAGTTATATTATATTGAAAATGTGTTTTATTTTAATCTATGCAATTTTTTTTCCCCTACAAAAAATACCAACAAAAAATATGCTATATATATTCGTGCAATGAAGTTCCATTCAAACATGTAACTAGAACGTCGCTAGCAATTTTGTTTCGAAGTCTCTTCTTTCTCATAAAGTGTTTTAGATGTTGACTTAAAAATTCTATTTATGAATTATTCACATTTGGCAAATGATGCAACATGTGCGACCTTCCCAACATTAATTTGAACTTCACGACTAACTGATATTGGGTCGAACTTTTTCTCGACTGTAAAAACATTGATGTTTCGTGGACGGTACTTCGATAATTTGTTTTAAACACTGAAGTGTCAACGACAATAAAGATGATGAAAAAATGACACCCAAAAGTGTTAGAAAATCTACAACATCTTTCGCTATTAAGGTTGGGTAACTCATGAAAACCTTTAGTTTAGACACACTTCTTGTCATAAAACTAAATAAAAAGTTAGAATAGACATGATTAATAATTGATATCAAAGTTTGGGACGTCTTTTCATTAAAGTCAAAGACAATAGACTTATTGAAAACGCTCCCTTTTTACTGACCATTACGGTTTTTAAGTTGTCTCAAGTGCTTCAAAATTGTAGCTTAATTTGAAGTCGGTTGATATATGTATATAGCAACTTGAAGATTAAATGTTTATGTAAAGAGAGAAATACTATTTTTCAAATAAGAAAAATTCAAACCTATCAAACAAATATAATTTATGTCACTATATTTACAAAAACACAGCTACAATCATCTAAGACGAAAATAGTAGCCCCGTGATAAAGACCTTGGGATAGCAAAAGTGGACAATTACCTAACACTGTTAACTGTGCCATTACGATCGTATTAGTTCGAAATAAGTAAAAATTCAAAGATACACGAAAGACTAATAAAACATTAATATACCGCAGAAAATAATAGTTTGCCTTTATCATTTAATCCCGAATGCATATCACATGCTATTGGCTAACTGAACGAGTATCCGTAAAATATTGTAAGTATCTATAGAGTGAGGATAATCCAGGAGGGCTTCATTTTCAGTCATATTGAGGTAGTAAAATGAAATGTAACACATAAAATATGTTCAATTTGTGTTATATTGTTTTGAATTTTAATCCACGTATTATTTGAATTTCAACACATTATATGTTCAGTTTGTGTCTGATTAATTTCATTTAATTTATGAAAAAAAGAGTCTCTATTTGTCTACCTAACGTTTCTAATGAAAGAAAGTTTGGAAACTAAGCACTTGATCAAACAAGCTTGCAATTGTAGAAGTGAGATAGCGACCAATGATTATTATCTTAGAGCATAGCATCTACGTAAACTTTAAGCAATAGGTTAATACTTTAATTTCCCATAAAGAAAAAATAATAATAAATAACAATATTTTACGTTTTGTATCGAACCTAAAATAATAAAAAATAAAATATTGTGTTCTGTATTTTACTTTTTGGAATAATAAAAAAATATTATACTAAATAAGATGAAGGACTTTAATTTAAAATAATTTAAATTTTATTATTTCAAGAAATTGGATGTGTTAATAAGAGTTAAATCCTCATTATTAATAAATATTAACTCATTTTGAACCGAAGTTAGTCTAGCTTTAGCTTCTCGTCATATCTCTTAACTTGTCGTCGCGTAATTAAATTAATTTAAATATAAATAGTTATTTTTTATTTATTTATCAAATATATTTGAATTGATCTAATCACGAGACAATACATGAAGATGTATGACAAGAGAATAGTCTTCGACTTACTCTTTAGACTTCCCGGTGTATATCCATGTGAAATTCTAACTTTAATTTAGGGAATATCTGGTAAATATTTGTTTTCATAATTATGATAATTAACGTTGATTCTCCACACAACACAATCTAATTTTGTTTTATGCATTACAATAAAAGGAATATCGATTATATAAAAGATTTAGTCAGCCATATTTCTCCTTTTTTTCTGCAAAACATTTATATTAGTAAGGCAGCTGATTTAATTCTTGAAGTTTCAATCGAATCTTACAAGTGGTCATACTTTAAATTAAGCTTTTAATAATCAATATTTTTTAACATGTAACATAAAGCTAAAGTACTGTTTAATTTAAGCTGTGACAGGGTAATGTGACTTGGATGAATTTACAAGCATATGGCTCATTTTGTGAAGTTTAACGTGAGAATGAATGGTAGCATAGTTTAAAAAACACAATTTTTTACGTTTATTTTTTATTATTTTTCTAAATTTGATTTGTAATTTTAATTAATATCATCTAAAACTGTTGAAAAATTTATTACGATGATGAGGAAAAATAAAGAAACCCTTTGAACGCATGCATTCTTAATCTCTTTCCAGCTTTTACCATTAATATTTTGAAGGGTAGCTGAGAGTTTCAGGTCACATCGATTTTACTTCCATTTTTATTCATACGCAAATTTATTGCCAGCGAGAAAATAGTTTTTGTCAATGGAGGTCGAAATTGGAGGTTTTGGCCTTTTGGGTGAATAAATACGGAAGCTTTCTGTCTCTCTCTGCAACAGAAGAAGATAACCCTTTCCTTACATAAACTTGTGTAATAGGAAAACTCTTCTTCCCAACAATGGAGGCCGGGAGGACAGGCACCGAACAGAAACAACGAATCTTGGTCGTCGGAGCGACAGGTTTCATCGGCCGGTTTCTGGCCGACGCAAGCATAGAGGCCGGAAATGAAACCTTCGTCCTCGTTCGAACCATCTCGGCGTGCTCTTCAAAGAGCTCCGCCGCCGTTGAATCTTTCCGAGAAAGAGGCGCCACCGTCGTCCAAGTGAGCTATCTTCTACCCCGACGAGGGTAAAAAGGTTCGTCATTAACTGAAAACGTTGGTTTTGCAGGGGATGATAAACGATCGAGCGGCCATGGAGAAGATACTGAAAGAGCATGAGATTGCCGTAGTTATATCCGCCGTCGGCGGCGGACGAATACTTGACCAGCTGTCGTTGATCGAAGCCATTAAAGCCGCCGGCACTGTCAAGGTAGTCTTTCCGTTTCTCCTCCGCCGACCTCCGTTATACGTAAATATATTTATTTTACTTTATTTCATTTTTCAGAGATTTCTGCCATCTGAGTTTGGTCATGACATTGACCGAGCTGATCCAGTGGAGCCGGGACTAGAAATGTACAACGCGAAACGCAGTGTCAGGAGACTGATAAAACAGCTGGCAATTTCTCATACGTACATTTGTTGCAATTCTATTGCGTCCTGGCCCTACCACGACAATACTCATCCATCCGAAATTCTTCCGCCGTTGGATCAGTTTCAAATTTACGGTGATGGAACCGTTCAAGGTAATCATAAAATTTGTCACATTTATTGTTGCACATTTAGAAATTGATGCAATAAAAAGACATAGTCTAAGTTTAATAGTTTAGATTGGAAATTATTTAAATTAATTTATATATTTTTTCCCACAGTAAATTGATTTTTTGTCCTCTCTTAAAGGTTGGTGAATATTTAATTTAATTAAAGAAAAATATTATATTAGGTAAGACATATTAGTGGGTAAAAAAAACCAGATATAGAAATGTTTCTATTTTGAAGTACTTGTCTTGTCTGGCTTCTTTATTTTCAGGCATTTCAAATTTTGTTTATATGGGGACAATGATGACGTCATTGCAAATTTAATACGATACAATTTTATTTCTAATAATTGAGATTATTTGCAAGTAAATATTAAATTATTATTTTTTCGCCCTAAAAATTTAGGCATTTCTGTGAATTTAGCAGATAAATTGACAGTAATTTAAAATTTAAGAATTCTAGTTTTTTAAAAAAAATTAATTAATTCTAATATGCAAATGACCATAATTGTTAATGTTTCGATGGATGCAGCTTACTTCGTTGCTGGTTCCGATATTGGAAAATTCACGATGAAAATCATCGATGATGACCGAACCCTAAACAAAAGCGTTCACTTTAGGCCGAAATCCAACTTATACAACATGAACCAACTTGCCGAGTTATGGGAGAAGAAAATCGGAAGAACACTTCCGAGAGTAATAATTAAGGAAGAAGATCTCTTGGCCGCTGCGGCAGGTTCTCGTATCGTTTTAAACTTTTTAGTTTTTTCACGATCTCATCATTCATCGTATTTTGAGGGTTTTTTTTTTATTTAACTTGTGTAGAAATGATAATTCCGGAGAGCATAGTCGCATCATTTACGCACGATATATTCATAAAAGGGTGTCAAATTAACTACTCATGCGACGGTCCTAACGATCTTGAAGCGACCGATCTTTACCCGGATGAGGATTTCAAGACGTTGAACGATTGCTTCAATGAGTTTGCTCTGGAATTGAACGAAATGAAGCCGGAGAGCGAGAACGAGAAGACTATTTCCGGGACCGCTAGTTCCGTGGTCGAGCCTCTTCCGATCACTGCAACTTGTGCTTGATCATATTACTATAATATTCATAGTACTTATAATTTACATAGACGCCCTTTCTCTTATTACGGGATTCTTCGCATTTATTATCGTTCGAGTAAAATGTAATTTAGATTCTCTTATGTTATGTACAAACTAGAACTCTCTATTTCTTTTCGTGACTAACATAACTTATATTTTTCGCTTATTACTAATAATGTAGAATGCGGATACAATGTTTTCAACTAAATAAAGTGTTTTAACCTTATTTCTTATGTATCCGGTGAACAATCGTCGAATTTCAAACTCTTTTGCTTGATTTACAGAGTTTACAATCGTATAAAAAGATCGTGTTAAAAAATGACCAACGGCATGCTAAAAACCGAAAGGCAAATATTTAGAAAGAAAAAGTAATACAAATTAATCCAAGTATACAATATGAATGTATATTGAATATATATTATCGTTAGGTTTGGTAGGGTTTAGTCCGTAAGCTCTGTAGACTCAACGGGCCAATTTTTTCAGCTCAGCTCGGCCAATGTGTAATGGTTCTAAAATTAAATTTATTCGTGAGTACTTCATTAAAAAATACAAACTTGCATAATTTTTGGCTAAAAGTAATTAACGTACATTCCAGTCCTTTTTTTTGTTTGAGACGGTCCAAGGTTAATTAAATGATTTACACTTAAAATTGGGATAAAAAATAGGTTTAAATTTGAAGTAGAAAGAGTTTGAATGCGGCCCAAAATAAAATACCTGCATTGTGGTCCATAACATAGTATGGGCTGCGGCCCAGCAGCCCATGAGCAAAAGCGCTCCAACCAAACTCGCCCTAGCGGACTTTGGGGGATCCCCAATCCAGGTGGATATGGCCCGATCTAATCCGGTTAGACAAAACTAAAGATTGACCAATACTCGGCTATATTAGAATCCAATAAGAATCAAATTAGAATTGAACCATAAATTTGATTATGGTATGTTCCGGTCCTTGTTTTCTTAAAAATAAAATAATCAAATTAATAATACCCAAATTTAATAAATTACAAAAGAAATAATATAAAATTTATGAATATAAATGTTTTCTAAATGCTTTACTTTAAGAGTATATAAAGTATCAATAACATCAAGTTCTAACATGTTTAACCTATAGAACAAACCAAAGGACTTGGTAATATAAATTTATTGCATTAATTAGAATTTAATTTTAAATGGGTACAATCCAATGATATGTATCATTAAAATCGAGAACTAGACCATTAATTTTGTTTTTATTATATTATACTCAAAATTAACATTTTTCTGCGAAAACGACAAGAACCAGACCAAAATATATCAGTGACCATCGGTTTAAGTCAGCTTTGTCCAACTCCAACGAGGACACACACATTATACTTATACGAATATTACATTTTTTGACCTTTGTTAGTCTAAAAAACTCAAATATTTTGAAATACTTTTCAATTTTAAAATTATTCATTTTGAGTGATTGATCAATATTTTAAGGGAATTTTATGCTAAAATAATACAAAATTGCTGCTAGAGAGAGAGAGAGAGAGAGAGAGAACCATGCAATACCGGAAGTACAAAATACGAACGTAAGACTTCCAACGTTAAACAACACTCCAGCACTGAACATGATATTCCTTATTAGGGTTTTCTTTTGCTTTTGGGCATTGCTGAAAACGAGAACTCATCTTCAAATATTAACCCTAAATCTGTGAAAAACAAGTAGGAAGGCATGTCAGGGATTATGATGATGATGATGATGATGGCGATGGTGGCCGCCTGAGGAGACGAAGAACCGTGACAAAAAACTACATGTCGTCACCATTCCTCATCTCTGATATACCATCCTGCTCAGCAGTTTTACCCAGAAGAAAGTGTAAGAAAACCCAGAAGAAAGTGTAAGAAAACTATCTAAAAAACACCCATCACTGCAAGTACCTGTCCCCGCTGACTCAATTCGATCTCAAAATAATCAAGTTTTTCAAACTTCTACAAGTTGCCATCTTTATGGATTTGATTTCTAGCTTTGCTCCCCACGAAAAAGATTCTGATCCACTGCATTTCCCAGTTCTTAACCACCTCTCTCTCTCTCTAAAATCATTTTTGGTTCATAGATGACATATTTTAAATATATATATGTTCATCAGAACGATGGTACAGAGAAAACATTAGCCACGCCCAAAGAAAACCACACCCATAAAAAAAGATACAGAAAATTAAGGAAAAAACACAGAAAAACTCAATATTGTCTAATGAATCTGGTAGTAAACTACACCCTTCTCGTTAAAGGATACTAATATTGTGTGTTCTTTGTCTCTTAACGTTTCCAGAAGAAGATTCGAGATGATCTCCGTTCGTCTTCTCCATTACTGCCTTTAGAGCTTCTTGAATCGAACTTATACAGTATTGCTGTTGGGTTTGCTCGACGACGTTGCCTGCATCTTCTTCTCCGGTGACGAACAACACATTCTTCATTCTTCCCCCAAGCGTCGTAATTTCAGCTTTCATTGTTTTTAAACGCAATGATTTTAACGTTTTTATAAGATCGGGCAAAAGATCAGAGCGATCCTCACAACAAAGAGAGGCTTTGATCATAAATTTACCATCTTCGTCAGACGCATCGACAGTCAGTTCGTCCATTTCCGTCGGAACTAGATTTGTTTCTGCTATCACAGAAGTCTGCCGTTTAAGTTCTTTGACGTGCTGTATTACTTCTGCTAGCAATGAAGCTTTGTCTGTCTGCAAAAAAAGCAAATAAAGATCGAAATTTTGTTCTATCACAAAAAATAGAACACGAAGCTTTCATTAAATCTAACTCAGCATCATCAAACGTTTGTTTTGTTTTCATTTAGCCTCAGACTAGCTCTACAAATGATCTTACTGTTCTCATTTCAGTGAACTACACGAAGAAATCTCTATTTGGGTGTCCATTTTCTTTAGATAGAAATAGAAGTAGAGCTAGAACTTCTCCTGATCCTTATCGTTCTCTTCTTCGTTTAAAATATACATAAGTGAAACTGGGAAACAGAAACTAAACGGAGGAAGGCAGTTCATGAGAAACTGACGATGAAAGTCGGGTTTGTAATGGTGGGGTTAGGAAAAGATGGCAATATGGGGTTTACTGACAACTTTGTCTGCCTTGACCTCTTTATATTCTCTCGGACATAATTTTGACTGATTCTCCGGCAAGAAATTTCCATGGAAAAGCTTTTCGACTGCACAGTTTGTTCCTCTTTATCACATCACCCTTTATCGCTTATCCCCTTTTCTCGTTTTTTACCCCACAAGTTTGAGAAAGAACAAACCAGACTACCGTAATGCAACAAATCTTAGGAAAATCCAGTGAGAAGTTTGGTTAAAAAAGCTACGCGAAATCCAAAACAAAAAGGGTTTGAAAGAAAAGTATGTAAAAACCATTATAATATGAGACAGCATGCTGTACTCAAGATAGTACGAAAATAAGTTGTAATTTTTCTTTTTTTTTTTCTCGAAGAAATTTTGATAATCTTACAGCACTTACTTTAGTGGTGTTGGGTAGTAAGCTGCGCAATTTAGCAAGATGGTTGTTGATTCTCTCTCGTCTTCTTCTCTCAGCTTCGCTATGGCTTTTAGAAGCAGCAAGGGCCTTGGCGTCCATTATTTCTTGAGCAGTCATCTTCCCTAGTTCAGCTTGCAAACCAAAGGGCACCGAACCGGGTTGAACAGGCTGAGCGAGAGAGTTTGATATGATTCTCATGTGATCAGAGGACGGGACCTCGTATGCAAACTGAAGCGGAGCTCTTCGATTGAAAAAACTAGCATAAGGGTTTGAAGGAGGGGTTAGAAATGGGTCGATATCTCGAACCGGGTTCGGGCCTAACTGGGTAGGGTTGAAGGGATGAACTTGAGGGAGCGGCCATGGCTGAAAAAGTGGTGAAAGTTCAGGGAAAATCAATCCACTTCCCCCATATATATCACTGTTTTCTTGATCTTCTTGCTGAAGAATCTGTTGACGATGTCGAAATAGACACTGTTCTGGAAACCCTTGCATGGTTTGAGCCGTTTCTGAACAATTTGGACGATCTTCTTCCTTCATCGGAACAATTTTCACTATTTGAACAAGCAAAGTTTGATTAGAATTTGTCGTTTCTCTCTGGCTTCATCGACAAATCATCGATTTTTCGAACGAACCAGGATTTTCGAAGAAGAAAAAGAAATGGGTGGAAGCTCGGATTGGAGTTCTTCAAATGGATTGAAGATAAAAAGGACAGAGAAAAACAAGAAATGAGAACATAAGACAGAGGTTGAAGACGAATGGTTTCAAATTTTGTCTTTGTTTTCTCTCTAAAATCTCTTTCAGTTGGGTAGGTTTTTCCGAGCAAAATAGAAAACCCTTTTTTATCCTTGGGAGTCAGGAGCTTCAACTAGAGCTTTGTTGGCTTGTTTATTTAATAATTTTAATTTTAATTTTAATTTTTTTTGCTCTTTTAAGCTTTCTACTCTGCACACTTGGTTTGCTTCTCTTCTACCACTCTAAAAATAAGTAGAGGGTGATGAGTACTCCCTCCTGCGAGTCTCCTTTCCTTTCTTCTTACGGCATTCTTTTATCTCTCTCTCTCTCTCTCTCTCTCTCTCTCTCTCTCTCTCTCTCTCTNTGGCTTCTAAACAGTGCAACTGTAGAGTAGCTTTCAGTCTAATCAGTTGCTTGCTGATCCTAAAGAAGTATTGTTCTTCGGGCTTTTGTAAGCATATTCTTAAAAATGGGAAATTAAAAAATAAACAAGTACAAGTAAATGCATGGAGACAAAAGCACTGAGCCGGCAAGAACTGAGTTATAACACAGTCATAAGCAGATGGTTTACTAAAGCATTAACAAGAATCATTAACCCTATTTCGTATTTTCCTTCAGTTTTTATTTTTAACTCTATAATACTCTATCAAGTCTTCATCAGAGAGAGAGAGAGAGGGAGAGAGAGTAGCTCATCTTTAATCGTTACGTGTATTTCCAATGCTTTCTCTATTCTCTAGGATCTGTTTTTCATGATTAAAATGGTTATATATTTTTATCCTCGAAGCAACCCACTCGGCTACGTGAACCAATATCAAAAGAGAATGATTTTAACTCTTTTCAGTTTAAATACGGGAATCTACAAAAAAAAATCATTGTAATTCTACCAATATTAAAATCATTGTAATTTTAATTGTCTTAATTAATGCATCAAATTATTAGCATTTGCGTATGACATCTTAAATTTTAATCTTTCAACGATACCTTAAAGCATGAGTTTAATTTCAATTGACATCTTATATTTCAAAGGTTTATAAATAGAATTAATTAAATTAAATTTCAATACATGGTGTTTTTTGATAATGATCTCAATGTCAATGCGTCATTTGACAAATCATAGTTTAAGATGTCGGTTGAAAATATACATACTTAAATGTGTTAATTAATACAATTAAAAATTTAAATTGTTATTAAAAAATATTCATAATTAAATAACATTCATAACTATAAGATGTTCATTTTAAAAAAGATCCGTAAAACATGATAAATATTTAAAATCTCTAAACCTTGTTAGGTAGTTGTTAGAATTATGAGTTCCCTCGTGACAGAATAATTGAGGTTCATAACACAGATAATGTACGAAATCTATATCATAAAACAATTAATCATGAAATAAATAGACTCTCATTATGTGTATCAATAATTATAAGCACTAATTTTTTTTATTCATTTAGATCTTCCCGTCCTTTAAAATCGTTGATCTTCTCAATTAATTATTTTCACTTGGGTTAATCACTTGTTAGCATGATGAATAAAATCAAATTTACTCAATTTAAGACAAATTGCATTCTCAAATGATGAGGTAATCTATTTTAATTACGAGAGAACGATTATCTAAAATAGTTACGAGAGATTCAAAAATCTATTTTCAAAAACATTATTCTCAACTAGAGTTATTCAATTTTTGTTATCATTTCCTTGGTTTTTATCTCAATCCTCACTTGGATAGTTAGATTACACCTAAATGAAAATTAGTTTAGCCGCCGTTCGTTCAAAATTCAAATTTAATTAAGGAATCTTAACTTTACATTTAAAAATATTTTCAAAATTTATCTCGCATTCAAAATCTATATTGTAAAAGTTATTTTAGTATTTACGAAACTCATATTTATATTAAAAAAATTAAAACAATTTACTTATGGATTTTAACACTTGTTTTGAAAACTATGTTTATGACTATAATTATTTAAATATTCAATATTTCAAATATATGTTATGGATATGTTTTGAATGTTTTTCTGGATATTTTATTCTTACATAAATACAATATATATAATCTAAAATTTGGATAAATAATTAACGAAGTTTCTATGAATCTATACAATAATAATCTAATATGTAAATAAATTAATAATTAATGTTCACATGTTGAAATATATTTATTTATGGAACACATAACTCTCAACACTAGTAACATGATAAAATCCAATTACAAACCTACACAAGTAAAAAGAAATAAAGGTAAAACATAAAATAATCCACTATTTTACGGATGAATCTAATCCGTAACAACGTAGAAGCCTCATGGATTTATGAATCTAATCCAATGAAAACACGATCCATAGATGAAGTTCGATGAACCGAGAAATGGTCGACATGCATGGGAATAAGGTTTATTGAATTAGTCTGACCAATTTTGTCCTCTACAAGTTCAAGTTAGGTTGATTGTTCGAACAAGTCAGCCAACTACACTCAAAATTTTTATGGATAGATTGTGAAATTCCCATATTGATGATTCGCCAATCCGGTCGTCAATTGATGAGTTTTGGAAATAAAAAGCTAGCTCGTTTCGATTTCATGCTCCTATATATAGTCAAAATACTTTAATTTCGTGTTCAAGTACTTGGTTTTATCAATCATTTATAGCTTTAATGTAAGGCTAAAACCTGGTCAAATATTGAAAATCGAGTACAATTAAACCATACCCTTGATTGTTCATTTTTTAGGGTGGGTGGGGGTAAAGTTGAGTTCCTATCAAGCCAAAAAAAGTACTTTGAACCACCTCAATCGTTGGTCGAATTACCCATGATTCAAATTCAAGATTTCGAACTTTCTCTTCTCAACGGCTGCAAAAATCATCTCACCAAAATACAGAATTTTAAGTTTTTTGAGGAATAAAATAAAATTTACACAGTCCCTGCCAAAACCTGTCTTCAAAGAAATCCCATCAGCCAACATACTAAAAGGCAAACCCTAACCCTAAAGTTGGGTTTTAGAGATGATATCAGTCTCACTTAATGATGACGTTTGGGAAGCCATAGGCAAATTGTAGTGGGTGAATGGGGGGCTACTCGATGTCCCTCTGCCCTAATTGCACGTTCAGAAGCAACCTATAATGGCCTTTTTCGCTTATGATTACTCCCATTTGAATATGTTTCGCTATTTTGTACTAAAACCTTCAGTATTCTTCTCCCTCATCTTCATTCTTTTCAAAGCTCTCTTTTGCTCCTTTCTTTTTACAGAATAAATAGCCAGAAAAGGCAAATCTAAATGAACAATCAGAAAAAGCACAAAGATTAACAAGTATATCTCTAACGAGTAGCTAATAAAATGTTGGACATTAACTACCGCACGAACTATAATATTATCTTACACTAATTGCTGGATGGAGAGAGAGAGTCTCAACCCGATTAGAGCTTGACAAAGTAGTGCCATTTCAGATAAACTTTCATAAAAAACCCTAATTATTGGCAATTATAAAAAATGAAGATAAAATTAGAAAAAGGCTAATTTTCAAGCTTCAAAACTAACAATATTGTAGTAAAAATTCCTAACCTTAAAATATAAAATTTGTATAAAATAATTAACAGGAATCTATGATTATTATACTTTAGAACTTGCTAGAAACCTCTTCTTTCTATATTCCCGATTTATTTTATTCTATTTTTGAAAAGAAGCCTTAGATAATTCACAACATGCCTTTTCAACTTATGGTAAGATAAGTTTTTTGTCCTAACATGATCGAAGTGATTTTTTTACAAATAATCAATGTAATGGGCACATTCTTGTTACCAGATCTGCCACCCTTCGACTAACTGAGCTGAACCCGTACGGGCAGTAATGAGCACATTCTTTCTATGTGTTGAAGTGGTCCATGATTATCATTAACCCTAAGAACAATAATCTAAGGGTAGATATTATAAAATAATTATAAAAAATATTTAAAAGGTGGGTGGTTGTCACAAGGTCTTAAAAAGGGGACTGAAAAAAAATAAAATTTCTCGTCTAAAATATGAACTACACACATTGTCTAAGATTACACCCATCATCGACCAAAAATCTACTTGAAAAAAAATGTCATGTCCTTGTAAGAGATTCGATGAAAGTCAATTTTCCTTCCAACCAAACACTTGGACACTCTTAGGGGTCCCCAAGCTCCACAAAAGCAAATAATTACACGTGCGCACACACTACATATAATATATTACTTTTGAGCTTGAAAATTAGTGGAATGACCGAGGAGATTATGCTTTCATAAATACAGATATATTCTATATGTTTCTTTTGCAATTGAAAATTAGTGAACCGGCGACGTATATTATTACAGTCAATAAAGACTAGAAATTATCCAGAAACCTAAATCTAACCCTAGTTTACTATATAGCAACAATTTGTAGTACTAGAAATGAAGCTCTACTAGCCCGCACGAGCATAGTTCAGTTGATTCAGGGATAGTAAATTGAGTACAAGAGCCTAGGTTCGACGCTTGTGCTGTCATAGTGTGAGAGTTGTTGCCCCCAATGTTAGAGTAGCTCTTTGAGATATCAGGTAAAAGCCTCATATATCTAGGCCGCTGAGTCACCGTGATTTAACCCCCTCACAAACTGTCGGGCCGGGGTGTAAGGGCCTGAGGGCGAGAGATTTCGACTTTTGAATACAAGAAATGAAGCCCTACTCACAACTCTATTTTTGAAATATTCAATTTTTGCCACTCAATAAATTTGGCATTGTTTAACTATGATAGTATGAGCATGAGTTCTCACTACGGAACAAAATCTCGGGTTGTTTTTGCGTTCACAAGGCAAAGTTGTCACAAGGTTGTTCATTGGATTTTTCAAATCTTTCAAATAATCATGTGAAGCTATAGAATGTTAGATTTCAATGGTTGCCTTCTCTTCGCATTCAATCCCGGCTTACAAATCTTATTTTATGTAAAATCAATATAAAGCATCGTCACAATTGCAATTATCTCGATCTCCATTGTCAATATTCTTCCTTGGCAAGAAAATGGGTCATTAAAATGGAGCAACACAAAACTTAGAGTTCCGTCAATTTTTAAATATCTAACAAGCATAAACGAGCAATGTTTCAAATAAATTTACGAGGGCTAAATTAAAGAGTCTCATATTGTTTGAGATATGCAGCTAAAATCAATACGATTAAGTACAAGTATTTGACATAACATCCAAGAACATATTCTTTCTGTTTCCATTCTCTTCGGCAAATTATAATGATTTTTTTAAAAAAGAAAAAATTGATTTTAAAATAAAATATATTATAATATAATAACTAAGCTGAATAAATATGAGGTCAATCTTGCAGAGTGATTACAGCAAAAAGAGAACATCCCACTAGAGAATGAAAATGATTAATCAACCACTTTTGGCTTCAACATTTTTATTCTGAATTAATTTCTAAGTTATTAATAAATGAAAATATAATATAAAAAAGACACGTGTTTACCAATGAAAGTGAAGCTAAACATCGATGTTCAAAGTGCGTTACAACTCAGCTCACAGTCAACCACGAGCTCCCATTCCTAGCGTTACATCACACTTTCAAAACTCATCAAATGTTTCAAATTGTCATTCATTTGGTCTTTTGAAACAAGAGCCTGGCTCGAGTTTGGCCTAGCTATTGATTTTATCGAGCAGACTTTTAACCAACTAAAATCATCTTAGGATTCATGTACCGATGTGCAGAATCGAACCGGACCAAAGACAGACTCGAACTGACTCGTTTGGTTCGATTATGGTCAATACTACACTTTTATTAGTTTTAAGGATTTTCGCATTATGCAAAATTGATTTAGATGAGTCGTTTTAGTCTTGATGCAATAAAACCATTAAACTAGGACGGGGTCTTTAAGAAATTCGTAATTTAAATTTGTATTTTGTTATCATTAAATTCTAAATTTTCGAATCAATTTTTATTCAATTTGTTAAGTTACTATATTTTATTAGACTATTATACTTAATTTGATGATTTATTTCAATTTATAAATTATATATATTTTTTAAAATTTAATTTTTTTATTAATTTTTTTTAAAAGGGACTAGACTATGATCAAAACCGATCCGAACAACTAACACCCTTTGATTCATGCCTAGCAATAGATGAAGCCAAACTCGAACTAAGACATTTGTTTACTTCAAGCAACTTGTTTAGCAAAAGCCTTAGAATTTTATAGATTTTCTTTGGGCCTGTAAAAGCCCATGTTCAATGTTTCAGTGGGCTTTTTCACTCGTTTCTTTACTCATTATGATTCATGTATTAATAGTTGGTGTGGGCTAATTTTTTAGATTTTGAGAAGAGATTAGATTTAATTACAGAGTTATTTCAACTTGGAGTGTAAATTTATTTTTCAAACTAAGGTCCATTTATTTAAGCTTAGACCTGATCATGAACTCTACATCCAAAACAACGTTTGGGTCCCATAGAAATGAGACCGAAAAGAACTAACTTGAGTTAGTTATACCCAAGGGTCTAGTTCCATCATTTTTTCTTTCGTTTAATTAGGTTTTAGTAACATAAGAAGGTTCAAAATAATCGTATTTGTCCGGGATAATATTTATAGCAGAAAAAATTGTAATAGGAAGCTGCCATCGTACACCCATGTTCCTTTGTAGGGCTACATTTGTTTTTCCTTCATTATCTAAATCATTGGTTCAGTTGTTGGACGAGTTATCCATTAATTATAATCAAGATTTTAGCTCATTGATCATCGGTAATCATAACTATAGCACTATACTAGTTAGAGAAGAGTATTCGACTTATAAAGCATCGCCATGAACTATACCCTAGTAATGTCGGACACACACTAAGTCCCTATTGGAAACACTTTGGGTTGAGAATTAGCTTTATATCATTTGGTGTTTTCCACCATGCTCCTGTCACACTAACGTTTGATTTGGGTCGTAGGCCGTACAATTATTTTTATCAAATTAGTTCAAAACACGTTAGACTAAGTAGCATAAAAAGTTTATGGGCAAAATGCTTTTAATGGCCTGTACTATAAAGCGCTGCACTCACATTCAACATTTTTTGAGACACCATTGTCTTCACCGGACGAGCTATCACATAGCATATCATCTCCGACTACTTATTTTTTTAAGGTCATTCATACAGCGAACCATACGAGCCTTGGCTCTATTCGTACAATAATATACCATTCATTGACATTTAGATTCATTCTAATTATTAGAGAATTCAAATAATTATTTTCACGTAGATATACTTACTATAATTATAGAATTTTATATATACATTATAATACTTCTAAGACATTTTTCTTACGGCAAATAACATATAAAAGTATTAATATAGTTGGGATAAATAACACAATAATAATAAATAACATGTACAAAAATTAAGTCTATTAAATAGAGGTATCCATTCTCTTGCAACTTTCAATAAATTAACCTCTAGTTTTGTGTCTTTAGTTGGCATAGTTTTCAAGCAATTGCAATGGCTTCTTTATCTCTTCATGTTCAAAACAATATTTTTTATTTTTAAATGTGACGGTGCCTAATTTTATATGTATATTTAGAATGCGAGCTCGTTAGCATCTCATGATTATTTTAGCCCATTGATCTTTCAATATGCTAGTTTCAACAATTCTTTTTCTTTACATTTCTTTCCAACAATTTGCCTTGCAGCATGTATCAGGTTCATTGCTTTAGGTATTAGCACTATGAATTTCAACTTAAATAGTTTCAATTTTGACCGATCTGTAGTTGATAGTCAAAGTTAGGGGTGGGCGTCGGATCGGATTGGATCGGATTGTTGACGATCCAATCCGATCCAACTATTATCGGATTGGAGTTTTGGATCCGATCGGATCGGCTCCATAACTCCATCCGAATCTGATCCGATCCGACAATTATCGGATCAGATCGGATCAGATCGTGTAAAAATCCGAGGATCCGAGTATCCCATGTTTTGAATGTTTTCCCTGCAATCCGACTTCCGAGAACCTAATCCAAAATATATCATCCTCAGATTCAAACTATCTTCGTTCCCAGACATACAACAACAATCCAAAATAAACCAGAATTCCAGAATACAAAAACAATTCATAATGTCATCATAATACATAAAATAAAGTTAATAAACCATACAAAATAGTCATAATCCGCCGTTTAGAGTTCAATGATCGGCTCTACATCTCCCCCGGTTGCATTCTCCGAAATTTCTACAAAAACACATAAAACATATTTATTAACATAACATTAATAAACACTAAACAGTAATGTTAATAAATAACGTGCAGTTGAGCAATACCTTCGTCAATCGTTTTGTAATCCTCTAATACCTCCGACAAAAGTGGAGTCTCAGATTCAGAACGGATCCAACTCTGAGTGCATATAAGGGCCTCCACTGTCTTTGGTAATAGAGAAGTCCGGAATGAGTCTATAACACGACCACCACAACTGAAAGCTGACTCGGACGGCACTGTAGAAATTGGAACGATTAATACATCCTTCGCTATCCGACTCAAAACCGGAAATTTATGGGAATTCAATTTCCACCATAGCAAAAGGTCTAGACTATCAGAAAATTCTTCAACAGCATCGTGTAGGTAGACGTCAAGTTCCGACCTACTAATTCTAGACTCCGTAAAAGATGACCCGGCGTATAATCTAGAAAATAAAGGATCCTTCAGTAGTGGTGCGCTAACATTGGACGAACTCGATGGTTCGTCACTTGAACCCTTATACTCACTGTAAAGTCGGCGCAAAAGAGCATCAACCTCGTCATAATATTCACGCCCCCGCTCGTCCCCCATGAGAATGGTCAAACAAAGCTTTAACATATTAGCTTTGCACCGAGGATCCAAAACAACTGCAATGTACATAAGTTTATTCATTTTCTCGACGTCGCCCCAATACTTGTCGAATTTTGCAATCATGCCATTAGCCATTGAGCTCAATAATGGATTAGAACCTTCAACATGCATTTGAATATTAAGCTTCATTCGACATACCTCACTAACATACATGTTGGAAGTCACATACGAGGAACCTGATACTGCAACCGTCGAATCATAGAAAATTTCCAAGAATTTGCTAAATTGACGAATATCCACCCAATCTTCGTCTGTGAGAAGCCCTTCTTCTCCCATATAAGCTAAGAACTGAGTGTCGGATTCTGCAAGTTTATCGAATGCAGCTGCATACTTCTCAGCTCTTTCCAACATAAGGTATGTCGAGTTCCATCGAGTAGGCACATCAGATGTCACATTGCCCTTAAATGTGATTTTCATCATGTCAATGCAAGCTTTGAACTTCAGTAAACGTGCTGGTGAGGACTTCACGTACTTCACCGCCCTCCGTACTCGACTAATAGAAGCTTGATGCTCTTTAAGCCCATCATTCACAATTAAATTGGTGATATGAGCAAAGCATCGCACATGAATGAACTCTCCATCCAAAACCAATCCACTCCAATGTCGCAAACTCTTAACCATATGTGCAATGGCCACATCATTTGAGGAGGCGTTGTCTACCGAAATTGTGAATACCTTCTCAATCCCCCAATCGCGCAAACAATGCTCAATTAACCTTCCAATGGTTTCTCCTTTGTGGTCATCAATCTGTCGAAAATTTAAAATTTTCTTCTGCAATTTCCAATCTCCATCTATAAAATGGCCTGTCAACACCAAATAGTTTATATTCTGTGCCGACGTCCAAGTGTCCGTAGTGAGGCAAACTCTCTGATTAGTTTTACCAAAATATTCTTTCAACTGATTTTTTCTCCTCTTATAAATTGCATTGATATCTCTTGAAACTGATCTGCGTGAAGGTAGCACAAACTCGGGTCGGAGATATGCACACCACTTTCTGAATCCTTCTTTTTCTACCATTCTCATCGGTAGTTCATCAGTTATGAGCATGCTCGCAAGTACTTCCCGCGCTTCTGTCTGTGTGAAAGACGATACAGAAGACGAACTTGCTTCCCCTTTCAGCGTAGTAAAAGGCAACTTCCTCTGTAATTGATCCGTGGCCAATAAATACTTGTTGCAACTCTTTAAATGCTTTGTCATATTCGAACTTCCCGCCTTCTTTGTATGACAAGCATATCGGATGCCACAATGGTTGCAGCTAGCTCTCGGATCCTCCGGATCACATCCTTCCACCAATGTAAAGTGATCCCAGCATCCAGCCCTCAATGCTCTTTTTCTTGGATTAGGGCCAGGCTCAATAGGATTCGTAGTTGTCGTAGGAGTTGTCGAACTTGGTTGTATCGTTGTGTCGATAGTTGCACTTGCAGAAGCTGTACTTTCCATTCTGCAATAAAAACAACCAAAGCAAATAATCGTCATTCAATAACAAACAACGCAATTCCTCCAAAATTCTAACATTTCTATAATACAATCAAAATTCTAACATTTGCAATTGTGTATAATACATTCTCAAATGTCAATCACAATTCAATCGGATGTCATTCAACAATTATGAAACAAAAAAATTCTATACCTAAATTAATCAATTTTGTCGGTAGAGTAGAAGCAGCAGCAACAAACCTATACGGCTATACCTAAATTAATCAGAGGCAGCAAAATTCTATACCTAAATTCTATACCTAAATTAATCAGCAGCAGCAAAATTTTATACCTAAACAAAAAAATTGTATACCTAAATTAATCAATTCAACGGACGGCCGGAGGGCTGGAGGCAGAGGATGCAGGTGATGACGGCCGGAGTCAGAGGCAGAGGCAGCGGAGGCAGAGGATGCAACGGAGGGCCTCGGGTCGGGTGTTCGTCGTTCTGACTTTGTTGGAGTGCGCCGGCTGTTCGTCGTCGTCGCGTCGGGGTTATTGAAGTCGTCGCCGGGGTTCGGAGTCGGGGTAAGTTGTCGATAGTCGATACGCCCGGTTGTTCGTCGTCGGAGTTCGTCGGAGGAGGCTATTCGTCGTCGGCTGTTCGTCGTCGCGAATGAGGAAACACGAATGTCGGATTGAAGCTTGAATCCCCAATTCAACAATTTGGGGATAATTATGTAATCGGATATTCGGATTTGGAGAATCCGACGTTCGGATTGGATCAGATTGACTTACAATCCGATTTTCAATCCGATCCGATAACGATCCGAACGTCGGATCAAATTGAAGGATATTCTACCGATTACCTGATCTGATCCGATCCGATCCGATCGGATTGGATCGGATCTTCGGATTGGATCGGATCTTCGGATTGGCCCTAGTCAAAGTCGTATAATTAATATTGGGGCCTATATTATTAACCCTGGTTAACGTTAATATGGTACAATGACTTTAATCAATAATTTAAAAAATAATAATAAAATTATTTTCTTTTCATATTCTCATGTCATATCTTTTGACGTGTCAATGCATAATTATATCAATTTAAATATATTTAATAAATAATAATATAAAAACTATTTATTATTTGAATTGATCAAATTACGCATCGATACGCCAATAAATATAGAAAAATAGTAACCTTAGAGTAACTCTATTCAAGAAAGTTGTTTGATTGCGGCTAATTGTTTTTAATGGCTCTTAAAAAATGGTTTAAGAAAGATTGCTTTTAGTGTGGACTATACTCAAAGACTGGATTGTTTGAATTTAGTGAAATGAGGTTTTTTATCTGTTAGATCAAACTAGTGCCACGAAACGTTATATGTAAATTTAGATTAAACAATCCAAATCTTGAGAATCAAACTGAAAAACAAGCCGTACGCGAAAATTGGTCGCCGGTCAATGAATGTTTGCCAGTTTGCATTCTATAACGCTAATTAGTAGGAGTACAAGACCTTCTTTCATTTTTCTCTTGATACCAAAAGGTAAAATCTCTCGCCTCTAGGGCTCTCACACCCCGGCCCGACAGCATGTGAGGGAGTAAGTCACAGTGACTCAGTAAGTTAGAGATGAAAGTCTTTTTATCTGCGTCCATAAAGAGTTACTCTACGTTGGAGGTAACAACTCTCACATTGCGACTGTCAGGCTTCGAGCCATGAAACTTGATAGTAATACTGTCATCTCTGAATCAATTGAAGTAAGCACGCATCTTTCATTTCTCTCTCTCACTTAGTCGCTTTCTCTCCCTCCCTCTCTCTCTCTAGGTCGCCAAGATGGCCTCCTATCCATGCCTGTCCACTGTACTCGCAAACTTTTTATAACTTTAATTGAAGCCACTGTCTGTTTCTGACACTCAAAACCTAAATTTTAGAAATTAAGAAATTGAGTACGAAAACAGAAAGGTTATATGAAGAAATTAATACAAGATGACCAGTTTTTATCCTCCAGTTTCTGTTCATTTCCAGCTCTTTTACTTTTTATATTACTTTTTTAAATCCTCAAGTTTTTACCTTATTTAGTTTCAATATGAATCCCCATTTCTTTGTTTAGTTTCTTTCAGTACACTCACTACATCTCTCTCTCTCTCTCTCTCTACAATCAAGAAGAAACTATGTTTGTTCCAAGCAGCAGCAACTTCAGTTCCCCTTATAATAACCAAACTAAGCTAGAAAATTTCATACTAAACCCGGTTTCGAAGGAACATCAAGAACACCCTTCATCTTTTTCACAATTCCAAGATCTTTCCATCCAAGATGATGACCTATTTTGGAGCAACATGTTTACGCAAAACCAGATCTTGATGATCAACACCACTCCTCAAACTCAGACAAGCCCAACCAGAGTCTGCAATGGAAGTTCACGCCAAGTAAAGACGAGAGACTCAATTCTGGAGAAGGAGAGTGAAAAACAGCTTAATACGAGGAAAAGAACAGGGAAAAAGGACAGACACAGTAAGATCTGTACGTCGCAAGGGCCGAGAGACCGAAGGATGAGGCTATCTCTCCAAATTGCGAGGAAGTTCTTCGATCTCCAAGATATGTTAGGGTTTGATAAGCCCAGCAAAACGGTCGAGTGGCTTTTCTCCAGATCAAAAACCGCCATTAAAGAGCTCAAAGAGAGTATTCCACAGGTGAACCTCAACTGTTTCAATGATGGTGGAACGAGTGAGGCAGTTGATGAAGAAGACCCTCTTGAGAAAATTATCACCGGAAGTTCTAGAGAGAGAAAGAGTAGAAAAATTCGTACTGTTCCTCGAGAATCGAGAGAGAAAGCAAGAGCAAGGGCAAGAGAGAGAACAAGAGAGAAGCATATGATCAGGGATCTTGAAAAACTTGCAGATCCTATGTTTGAAATTGAAGAAATCATGAAATCTGAAGTGAAACCAATGTCTGCGATTGAAGCAACTCCACTAGAAGATGCATCGAGCTCAACTTCTTCGATTTTTATTTACTCTGAGAAGATTGGGGTCTCAGGAGATTCAAGATCCCATGAGGATTTTCATGGTTTCGTCATGAACTGGGATGCGACATCAACAATTCTTGAGGGAACACAATCTTTTTTATGAAGAGATAAACACGAAGCCTTCCCAGGTATTCTTCAACATAAAAAACCTAAATCAATGGCTATTGCGTTTTTAACCCTTCAATTGACAAACTTTTCTCTACCCAGTTCTATAATCATCTAAACACCCCAAAATCCATATTTTTTACACTCTTAATTAGAGCAGAATCTAAATCCTGAAAACTACTAATGACCTTGTTCCTCTTCTTCAAAATTAGTTTTTCTTTCTTTGATCTCAAACTGAACAGTCATTTCGAGAGAAAAAACCTCTGCGAGGAAGGCCTTCTCCTATTTTTTTTACATTTAGTGACTGTATGTTGAAAAAAAGAGTTAAATTGGGTCTTTCTCTTATTGATGAACAATATCAAATTGATAAGTAAACCCTAATTAGGGTTTTTCTACTCTCTTAATTGAGAAATTAGAACCAAGGGAATCACTCTATATTCTATTTACACAGGAGTCACAACAATTTCCTAGGAATTTGGAAGGTCAGAGCTTGGTATCCGAGCATGGATCTTCATTAATATTACAAAAAACATGCTTATATTTTCACTATCCTGTATTTATATTTGGAATTATCACTAGAATTTCAAATATATATGATTATTAGAGGTTCTTTCAAAAAAAACTCTGACATCTTTTATCTTCATATTTTTACCCACAGTTGAAGAAATTTTATGAAGACATTGCGAGTTCAAGCTTGGCCTCGGACGTTCCTTCATTTTTATCATAATCTTGTATTTTTTTAGTTCCTCAAAATTTGTAGTAATTTAATATTTATGTCCTTTTTTGTGGCTCCATTCCCTTCTTTCCGGCTTACAAATCTTCTTGACTGAAAGAAGTTGATTTGGCTTCATGCTTTGCGTGCTTATTTTTTAGGAGTTTCTTGTGATCAAATCTATGTTGCTTGATGAACCGAGCTATTTTATTCCAACATTCAAGCACTTAAATATTTGTTGAAGATAGAAATCAATCCTTTTGAGCTATCTTTTTGTTGGAGTACCACGAAGCTGATTCATGAAGACAATTACCCGTTTTAGGGACTTGGAATATACGAATTAAAACTTTCCCATCAAATTTCAACCTTTTTGTTTATTAAATTGTACATAAAAGCTTGAAGAAAATCTAAGAAAATAATGCTTCTTGTCAAAAGAATATTCAACAGAACTAGGTATGGTTTGAAGACTGAAAACTCAGCCTAGGGTTTGCTAGGTCATCAATTAAAAAATTTGTATCCACTTCAACGAGTGCGCAAGATTTTGAAGACAAGATGAGTAGCCAGTAGCCTCCTATGTCATAAACAGAAAAAACTTTATTGCATACATTTTCATTTTTACTGTTTAGTACTTTATATTTAAAAGTAATTTTGAAGCAATATTTTAAAAACTGTTATTTTCATGGTAAAAGACTTAAGAAAAGTCTTCAAGTTTTATGAAATATGCAAAAAAAAAAAATCTAAAGTTTAAAATAAACAAAACAAAGTCCTTTCACAGGACATGTGTCAGTGTCACCATCTGTGCGCCACTTATGCATGACCCTCTGCGTGTGAGTGTCATGATTTTCATGCTACTGATATGTAAATGATGAATTTATTTATTTTTTTAATATTTATTGATTTTTTCAAGCATATACTAGTAGAATAACTTTTTTTTTTTTATCAAATATCCACAATAATATATTCTAAGAATTTTTGTAAATTTTCAACATCTACACAATTTATTATAAAGTATTGATTTTCAAAAATAAAATAGTTTATTGAAAATATGTATCTTTGAAGGTTGAAAATTTTGTTTGAAAAAAGGTCCAAAAATACTTCTTTGTATGTATTTGTACGATTTTATTAAATATATGTATATTGCTAAAAAATTCTCATAATTTTGATTTTTTTTACTTTTTAAAATTAATTTTCAGCTTCAAAAAGAAATATTAAAAGAGTCTATTATGAAAGTTTTGGATGGTTTATGTATTTTTAATAAATTATTTTTGTTTTTGGCAATAACAAAAAATAATAAAATGTGTATAAGATTCAGAATTCACAAAACTTTCTATAATATCTTCTGATAATCTGTATATGTGATAAAAATTTCAAATAATTTTGATACTATATGCTTATGAAAATTAATAATTTTTTTAAAAAAACTTAAAAATTAAAAATAAATTCATAATTCGTATACCAGTAGCGTACTGATAGTTACACTCACATGTGAGGAGATGCACGTCAGTGACATCCAGATCGTCACACCAATATGTGGTCTCATGTTTGTGGGTCACTGCAGCACGCAACTTCAGTGCTTTTCAGTTTATTCCAAACTTCAGTGTTTTTAGCTTATTTCATCGAACTTAAAGATTTTTTTTTTAATTATTATCATCTTTTCACTAATCCACGAACTATTTTACAAGAAATATCATAATAATTAATTTTTTTAAAAGAAATTATAAAGGCCAAACTTGTTGAACATTTCTCCTTTGTAATTAGTTTGATAATTATCATTGTGGTTGTCCGTCCCACATCATTTGTGAATGAAGTTACGTGGCTTAGTTGTAAGTTAAATTCCCGTCACATAGTACCATAACTTGTTTTGTACTTCGAAGAACTCACATTCTCTCTCTCATTACTTCAATATGTAATATGAATTTATTGTGCAAATAAAAACGACACATAATTTTTAAGGGCGGTGGATTGTAACAATACACACTATGTTTGTTTGTCTCACGTTGAGTAAGATTGAAGTTTAGAAACCAATTATATGTTAATTTTCACTTCCAAATAAGCACTACACATTCTGAGATAATCTTAATAACAAATAGAGTGCGATCTGTCGACGAAAAAATAATATTGTGTAGATTGATTTTTCGCAACTTAACACTTAGTACTATCGCAGAAAACTATATGGTATCTTCCAAAATAGAGAGTATTATACTGCTTGAAATATTTACAACGATTTTACCATGCTTTAGAAACTCTAAACATACATATTAAAGCAAATGAGATAATAGCATCAATCAAATCTAAAAAAGTGGGTAACATTTCAAGTAACACCTTCGTTATGATTCTGACATTGATTTGTTTGCTAACTCAAGACTCAAACCCTAGATTCTATAGGTTTACTTTTTTTAAATGAAGTGCAGTTTGTTTTCTTAAGTAAATCAGTTATCCAGAGGAAAGGAGAGAGAGAGAGAGAGAGAGAGAGAGAGAGAGAGAGAGAGAGAGNTGTACATGTTAAAATGTCAAATATTAATCAACGAATTAATGTATTTAAATATAAATAATTATTGTTTGATACTTTTATTTCTACTATAAGAAAGTAGTTCTAGATTTATCCATTAAAAGAAATCGTTCTAGTAATCTCGGATATTGAGAAAATATTAAATAATTTATAGTGACATTGACACGGGAATAAAATGAAAAGGTGAACCTCTAAATCATCACTGATTCAAAATTGTTGGATCTAATTCTTTTGAGACAACTATGAATCAATCTTCTTTGGAAGTAGTGATTGAGAACTGTCAAATGTCAAAAAATATTTTAATTACAATTCTAATTTAAAAATATAAAAAATAAAAACTTTTACTCTCTTCGTTATTTCGTAATAAGAATCAAAACAATAATTTATACGTAAAAATAATTTTATCTCACTAAAAATTCTAATAAAATGACAGTAATGGGTTGACCTTGAGATCATGATTATCATAAAAGGGTGAGAGAGTCGGGTGGATATTATCAAAATTTAGCCTTTTTTCGAATGTATTAAAAATTTAGCCTTTGCTTGAAACTCAAAATTGTTTCTAGTCAAAGTAATTACATTTAAAGAATAATAATTTTCTTCCTTTTTAAACATTTTCTTCTCATTAATTATTCTAAATAAAATAAATAAAACATAGTAAAAATGTGAGAGTATCTTGAGAGTGTTACATCATTCAGTAAATCCGAAATCATAAGTTATAACGTCACTTGAGATTTACACTTTCTTGATTCCAATGCATAGGAGACAATGTAGGAGTAGAATAATTAAATAAATTAATCATAATATATAAAATAGATTAATGCATGATACAATGTAGTTATTTTGATGCTTTTATGGCTGATTATTATAAGGTTAATATCTGATTTTTTGGATTTTTTAGTTTTGGAAATATCTAAAATTTGGGTCGATTAAATATAAATTTAGACATGTATTTTTATTAGGTAAATTTATTTTACTTCATTTTTTTGGGATTAGATGATTTTTTTTTTCAAGCAAGCGATTTTGAAAGCCGATATTTTGTTGGAATTCGACCATGCAGAGAATTATTTTTCATAATCGATATGATATTGTGTTGTATGATGCAGCGCTTCAATGTTAAATTCGATATGATATTTCACTTTCGGATTGAAGTTCAATTTTTTTGTGGTAGGATGAAGACCCTCGATTGATAAGAGTTTAGCGAGCACAATTTCGAGAAGACGGATCAAAGTTGCCGTAGTTCAATTGGCAAGCTTTCGGTTTGAACGATGAGTTTGATCTTTTTCGATACGAACATAATCTAACTCAAACTATGAAATAATATAATGTAATTAACCCTTTTAATTTGTAACACTACATTAATCCAGATTTAAACATCTTGTACTGTACTGCAACAACATGACAGCAAAAATTGCAATATACCCCCCAAAAAAACTCTCAGATTCCCAGCTTATTTGTCCTGCGTTGATTGGGCACCCACCCGGCTTCTTAGCTCCTCGAACGCCTTCATGCTTTCGGCGTCGAAACCGCCTGCAAACTGAAGAACAAATCAAAGAAAACGAGATTAGATTGAAAGATTTGCTTAAGTTTTGTTTTTCTAATCTTGACCAATTTGTGTAAAGTTACCTGATGAACTCGGAAGGCGAATCGGACTCCTTGCAGAATCAAAAACTCTCTGTTCGGCTCTTTTTCGGGTGTGCCCATGTTGTCGAGTTCGGCTGCTACCCTTTTCATGTACTTCTTTGCCAATTGCACCGACGAGAGCTTGATCTGTAATAGAAAATCCATGAAAAAGCGCATATTCTACGAGAGCTTATTCGTTTTTTAAAACATACCTTGCCCACTACTCCTGAATCCGACATCCAATCGACTGGAATTCCAAACTCCTTGTATCGAGACATGGCCATATCCCTCGTACGTAAAAGCGCATACACGCTCTGCTCCACTCTGCGGAAGCGGAATTTGGTACAAAGATAATTTGATAAAATGGTAGAAAAATAATTTGTTGTGCAATGATGGATTAGAACGGCGAATAAGGAGACAATCCGTAGAAAAATACGTACTTCTCGAGCAAAGAGTACATTTTCTTCAAAGCAGCTTCACAAGAGAGTTTAGGGTCATCAATAAAGGAGGTAACTTGCTTCTCCAATTTCATCAGATCCTGGTATTCGAAAGACGCCTCTCTGAGCGCATCTGCCTTTCCTTCAGGCCAATCAAAATGCTTCAGAACAGCTCGTTCATCGACCTTAAAAACAGAAAAAATAGATTATGGTTAAGTTTATGAAGAAATTACATTATGCAAGAGATTATACTTCTGATCTACAGCAGGATAATCATGCTTTATGATCAAATTTTGAGCACCCTCAAAAAAAATTCTTGCTCACCAAGAAGGATAGCTCCTCATCCAGCCAGTTGACAAAGGCCACAAGATCATCAATGTTGGTGAAGGAAGCTGCTCTAACTTCATCCGCAAGCGACATGACGAAATCTCCTTGAGTTTCCACATCCGCTTTCACCTGAAATTTCAACCCACACAAACCGTGGCTTGTTAATCGAATGAAACTCCGAGAATATAAAAAAATGAAGACTAGAAGAAAATCCAACTTACTGCTAAGAGGAAGGTTGATTTGTTTTCAATCTCCCCAATCATATTGCTTCTAGCATCAGATACATTTGATCCTGAAGAAATCAAAGATGTAGTGTCCTTCTTCGCCTCCCGTTTCATCAGCGACTGGTAAAATTCGACTAGTTCGGGTGCCCGATGAACTTTATCACCTCCAGCTCCTCCTTTGGGCATACTTCCAGGAGGAGGCGGTGGGCGGGGCGGTCCACCGGGTGGTGGTGGCGGAGGCGGAGCACCTGGTGGAGGAGGGGGCATAGGTGGGGCCGGAGGAACCCCACTCATCGGAGTAGGAGTCGAACCGGGAGGAGCACCTCCAGATGCTTTAGGTGGCGGCCGAGGAGTCCGAGGTGGTCGTCTTTCGATTTCTGCCAATTTCATTTTGCTCATTGCAGAATTCTCACTAGTCGTATTACCATCACCTGATTGATTACCGGATACCGGAGGAAGAACCTGCTTCTCCTTTATCTGAGACAGTCTTGCAGGCAAAACCGGGAGCCTCTCTCTTTCACCCACGATTTTCTTAAGGTCGTTACTAGAATTCATGTTCGGAGTGTCTCCTCCGAACTTCTCTGCTCTAGCTTTGTCGGCCTTTTCCTTTAGTTGTTTCTCCCTCTCGAGTGCCAACTTATGACGATCCTTATATGCAGGGTATTTCTCATCGAGAACTCCCTCGACCGATTTCGACATCACCTGGAAAGAAGAAGCCACTAAATTCAAATTGTCGCTAGATGGAACTCGTGTGTTAATACTTCGAAGAGATGGAGCTTCGGGTGAGTCCGGGATTTCCTCGTCAAATTTCCCAAAGCTAGTAATTGCTACACTGTCACCGGCATTTCTAAGCATAAGCGACTCGAGTACACCTCTTGGTTTAACACTCATGCTAGGCCGGCCTGGAGAACCTCCCGGGAGAGATCTTGATGGTGAAGACATAAAACTCGAATCATCTTTGCTTTTGCCCCATCTCTTCAACTTTTGGATTAAGCTTGGCTTCTTACTAACACTGCTATACCTGCTAAATGAACTATCGATCGAAGCATTGTCAAAATCTTCGCTCCCAGGAGAAGATGGCTGGGAAAAGTTGCTTTCGAGATCGGTGTCCCCTTGGCCACGTTCCGAGCCTGCATATTCCAACATTAGTTGTTTAGCCCTCTCTTGGGACTTTGGGCTCATGCTCGTATTCAGATCACGGGCAGACACTTTTCCCGGCTGCGTTTGATAGTTTCTGAGCTCGAACCGTAAGCAGGCATTGACCCAACGAAGATATACTAACTCTTCAACTTCACTAAACCTGTTCATTTGCAGCCCTTCAACTTGCTTCAAAAGGTCCTCATTTACATGCCTTAAATTGTTCACCTCTTCTCTTACGTTCGCAACCATTTCACTCTACAGGTGCCAACATAAAACCTCCATCAAGATGGTTAGAAATCAAACAGTAATTCTGAGAAAATACAAAGCTTGAAAATCTTAAATTAAGAGAAAAAAAAATCATTGGGAGACGAAATAATCTATTTATAGAACAAAAGTACAACAGCAGGTTCTGTGACTCGTGTTTATGTCTATTTGAATAAGCAAAATTTAAAATGAGATTTGTAATGTATGTCCATTAGTGAGATCCTATAAAATTTAGGTCACTGGACTCTGACCATCTCTATATTGATATAAATTTTACACTAAGAAAGAATTTAGAAACATAAACTCTAGAAAGGAATATATGAACAGCGTAATGTCGTCAAAAAAGTCTCTACCCACAAATTTTTAATGGATAACCAATCTATGGTAATATCGCTTCTGAAAAACAATTAACGGTGACGACTATGAAAATAACTGTTCTGCTTGCTAATATTTTCAAGTGAATAAACTTCATATTCTAAAACAACCAAATTGATTTGTTGGCTCTATTTGCTTAGAAGAATTGTTAAGTCAAATAAGCAACCTCACCTCTGTCAAACTTGAGAGAGTTTTGATTCTCGACTCAGCTGCATTGAGTTTAAAGGTCAATTCCCGCTTTTCGTGCTGAAGTTCCTTGTTTTTCCTCTTCAATTCCACAACATCGACTTCTAAATCCTTCACAGCTTTTAGCTTCCTTTCGAGCTCCGCGTCTTTCTTGAAAGCCTCTGCCTCTTTTACCTGCAAGGTAGAAACTTGTTGTTTGAGTAATAACAACTGGCCTTTTGTTTGGTTTGCTTCAAGCTGAATCTGCTTCTGAAGTTCCTTTATCTTCTTTCTAGCCATCTCTAAATCCTTCTTCACTTGAGCTCCTAGTGAAACTTCTTCCTGAAGCTTCTTCCGCTCCGCCTGCAAGGCGCTGATCGTAACGTTCAGCATATCGATTTCGACGGTCTTGATTTTAAGCTGCCTTTGTAACTCAGTAATATCAGATTCTTGCTCCTTCAATCCATAATACTCGAGCAATTCCCCCTCGAGCTTCACTTCTCTCTCCTCCAATTCCTTCACTAGTTTCCTTAACCTCTCCAATTCATCCACGTTGATTGTAATCTCGGTTTCGTACACCTTTTCTTTCGCGGGTTTGTCTTCGATATCTGGTAAAGGAAAATCGATCTCTCCGGAAAGAAGGTCTTCAAATTCGGGTAAAATATCTTCATCTTCGATGTAAGGAGGACTATTGGCCCGGTTGAATATGCTGCTGATTAATTTCACTTCTTCTTCTTGTTCTTCTTCTCCCTGCTCTCCTTCCAACCTCTAATATCAAAAGAAAAAATAACCATTTTATCATTCCATAATACAAAAGTGTGAAAACGTTTTAAAAATTCACTTACATCCTCCTCTTTGAGGCTTTCAATAGGGAAGGTAATCTCCTCTTTGCTTTCGCCATTCTCTGAGTTCAACAAAGAACAACACAAGCTTATGAGAAAACGAAATCTCTTCCTAAAACTCACGAACAGCTTCTATTTTGTCTTAAGAAATCAAAGAAAATGAAATTCAAACCGGAGAGATTGACGATTAAGTTCTTTGCGCTAGAGGGTTTGGAGTTTCTCTGCTTAACAGCATAGGCTGCAGCTGAAGCAGCAACCAATAGACCTACTTTCACTATCATTAAGGAACTTTGGATTTGAAAATCTCAACTTTCCGCTCATCAGTCGAGGAGGAGCCAACCCAAATTCAGAACATCCTACAATTCTGCTACACTCACAAGAACAGCTCAAAAACACAAAACATTATCGGAGAAACCTGAAAATCCCAGAAGACTACTCCAAAACCATATCACAAGCTTCAGTCCACTTGCAATTTCAATAGCCATTTCGACGGATAAGCCGTCCCATGTTATCAGGGTTACAAAGCTTTCACACGGCGCAATGTCCAATAAGAGCAGAGTTCGTCGCAGATAGGAGTCTAAGACAATCTGTTTTCTACAGGCCATAGGAACCACCAAATAACAAGTGGCCAATCTTTCTCCAAAAGGATTGAAATTCCACGATGTTTGTTCGCAAGTATGAAAAAATAAAACAAAAAAAGCACAGCCTAACGAGACAAACCAACCGTAAATGTAAACAAAATCTTACCAAAACACTCTGTCTAGTGTCTTCGAGCATAAAACCCAAACGTTAGAATCCAAATCCGGCCTTTACTTTTGAGTAAATAGCGAGAAAAACTCCCTCCGTATCTTTCGCTACTCTGTCAAATCTTCCATGGGTCACTGACGAACTGCTGGTTCTTTACTGTAATTTTCAATCTAGCCAAATCTTCACGCAGGAACATAAAGGTGGGATTTTTGGGATTAGCTAATCTTTAGAAGTCCATTTCAGAAGGTGGGTCCAGCTTAAACGACCGTCAGCCGTCTCATCAAGAGATGTTTGGTTTGGATGGCCACAGAAAGAAGATTGACGAAGTGGATGAGTGTGATAGGAAAAGGTGGGGCTGGAATTAAATTTTCAGCCTCCTGTCTGTTGGAGATTAGCAATATAAAAATTGGCAAAGAATACCCAACTTATTAGACATTTTGTCAAATTTCTCTTGCCTAACTTTTGTAGAATTATTTTCTTATTTTATTTTTATTGAATTATAATTAATTAATTAATAAATTAATTAAAATATAAATAATTATATTATATTTATTGTATCAATAATAAATTAATGTATTAGCGAATAAAATGAAAAAAACAATTTTAGAATTATTTTTTTTATATGCTCTTGTGTGCCAACTTGAAGGGTTTTTTTTTATTCTTTTTAATCTTTTTATTTTGCGATTATCATTGCAATACTAAGTTCGAGACAATCCTCTCATTTATCTTTTCCATTCAACAATCTATTCACCCTAAAAATAATTCATTTGAAAATAAGGTTCAATAGCAAAAAATAAACATAGCACAGTCACGTGATGTCAAGGGCGTCATCGACGACCCATGAAAGTTCAAAAGACCAAGTGCATATCATTTCCGATCATACTCAAAATTGCATCATGTATCTAATCCGAATAGCCTATGGCTCGAGGTCTCAACCAAGGTTTAGTCGTTAATGTCTATGGTCGGACCTAGGGGTCAGCTTCGAACAAACCCTATTAGGTCTAGACCACCCTAATTCGTGTAGGCTTCGATGAACTCCGTTGGAGATAACATAATTGTAAAGAATACACCTTGACATAAAAAGGATATTTCCTAAATTAGTTATAATTAGTTCAATAAGTGTCTAACAAGCGTAATATTTTAGGTACTTATAGAAGTATAAATATACGTAATACTTTAATGATTAGATGTGAATGATATTATACCTTTGTTTTCCACTCTAAGCCATTTCCCCTTAATAATCTATTAACCCAAACTTTAACCACTCCATGGTGTGTCGGGGCCTAATGTCGAAATTGGCACGAGCTTAGTTTCAAGGTATTGCCCTGAAGTTCGCCTATGAAGGTGTGTTCGGAATGATTTCAAATGTTATTCGACAAATTCAATGAACCTATCGATTATTAAGATATGATCCAACTTATATTGCAAAGAAAAATCAATGAACAAAAGTTGGGGGATAGGCGTAGATGAAATGGTTATCTCTTCATAAGTTCACGTGGAGTCCACCCTCACAGTTGCTGCCAAATTATCATCCACCTCTTTTGGGGCTCTCGACAACTCCGTTCTGTCAAACGGGTCCACTCGGCTTGACCTAAATGTTGATTCAAGTGAAATGATAATTGACTTTATTTTTGAAAATAAATTACTTTTAATATTTTTCATCAATAACTATCTAAACTTGTTGCCTCAAACTAGGGTTTATGGATTCATCGGAGTGTTCGCTATGGTCGACCCTTTTCTGGTCAAGTATTTACTCATTAAGTTTGAAGAGCGATGTTTTGAGCCAGGCCTCGAAGCTAGTTTCCGCGATGTCTTTTGAGAGAAACAACGACAATAGTTAAATTAGAAACGGTCGATATGGTAAAGATTTATCTTGCGATTTTCTAAAACAATATACATTATGAAAATTAAGTCTTAGGGCATCTAAAATGGTCAAGTGGAGCAATTAGGGCCGAGTTACATTACATATAAACACCGTGTGACAGGATATCTGAGTGGGCGGATCCTCATCTTGTTTTACAAGCCCTATTAGTCAGGGGTGAAATACATGATTTTTGGTTAAGTTTGGATAAAAAAATGAATTTAATTTGATAACTCAATTTTTATAAAATTATTTTAAAAAAAGGTTGGTTCTATTTAGATTCGCAATTAATTTTATAAGATTTAAACTCGCAAATAATCGAATCAAACTAACTAAAATTTAATTATGTATTTATAAAATTTTATTTGATCGGTCGACTAACTTGATCTGACTGGTCAGTTCTTATAAAATTAGTATGGTTTCAATTTGATCGTATATTCGATATAAACTAAATCTGACCCAAAATTTTTAATTGATTTTAGTTTAAATTTATATCAAAAAAATTTTAAATTAAAATCAATATGATCTAACCTTTCGGTTTGTGCTGTTTTGACA
This sequence comes from Begonia fuchsioides, assembly GCA_003255005.1. NCBI lineage: Eukaryota > Viridiplantae > Streptophyta > Magnoliopsida > Cucurbitales > Begoniaceae > Begonia > Begonia fuchsioides. The sequence continues at coordinate 196,850 of QAOC01010113.1, forward strand.
AACTATTTAGGTCGATTTTACGGATCGATCCAATCTAATTACCACCACTACCACTGATATTAGAAGTCTTTTCTTCAACATGGTTACATGGATAATCTTCTCACTAGACACGCATGGGCTTTACTTGCTCACGAAAATCCCCATAACCAGAGGCAGTCCATTACGGAGAGGATGAGCAAAAATTGCTCGGAGAGTTGATAACGGCAAGGCTTAGTTTTCTACAAAAGATAGTATGAACAACAAACTCTTCTGCCATTAATGCCCGAACATACAGAATGTCGGTTTGATTCTCTCTTTGATTTAACTTTAATTAAATCAATACTATTTTCTGGCAATGAACGATCAATCTTGATCGGATGGTTGACCCTTGAATTCAATCTCCACCACATTTTCTTCTTTTTTTTTTTATTAAATTTGCTGGCAAAGTCAATTCCAGGACGTTCGGGTCAATGGGTTTCAGAAAAGAAACCATTTTTTTAAAGTTTATGTTGAGCATTTAAAATTAAGCTAAGAGCCCGTTACAATGTTGGTAGATGAGATATTAAACTAATTTAATCATTTAATTATAATCAATTTAGATGTTACCATCAAATGTCTACATATATATATTTTTTCTAACCTGATTTTAATAATTTATGGCAGTCAATCAACCCTCTTGAAATGTGCAACTCTATCAAGTATCAAGAGATTGAAGAGTTCGCCCGCATGAACATAACTCAATTGGTTTAGGAATGACAGATTGAAATCAAGAGTCACGGTTCGAAGTCTGCGTCATTACAGTGTGAGAGTTTAATCTTCTAATGTTGAGGTTGCTCCTTGGGGTGTCAGGTAAAGACCTCTCATCTCTGGGCCGATGAGTCACCGTGATTAACCCTCTCACATGTTGTCGGGCCGAGTGGTAATGACCTTGGAGGCGAGAGATTTCGCTTTTTAGATCAAGAGATTGAAGAATTCATTTGTAAATAATATTAAAAGAAGATTGACTAGATTACAGGCCACGCGTCCACATTCGAGGAGTTGATGATTAGATCTTGTGTAATGTGAACCCAACGAAGAAGCTATTTCTTGCGAAAGCTTCGCACGCAAAATATGTCATTTTTTCTATGGTATAGAAAAATGTCAATTTTCAAACAATATCTTACAATATTATCTTAATTGTACACCTAAATTTCATGTTGTCGAAAATGAATCATACTTGCCGTACAAGGAACCCTGATTTATCGGAAGATTGCGATCAAATGAATTAAATACACGAAATTTATTTTAGTGTGATCTATTAATCACGTGGTGGCATACTTTTCTTGGATATATTTTTAATGTAACAAGTTATAGTGACTTGGTACGGTGTCCGTATGTGACATTTGGTATGCAGGTATTTAAGATCATTTATTTATTATATTTTTTTAACAATTTTCCGACCCATTTTTAATATTTTCTTCAATTGATTCATTAAATCCAAATTTTGTATCATGTTTTCCTTTTAAGTTAGTATTCTCGTCTAATTAATAATCTTAATTCGTTGCTATAATATGATTTCTACTTATTTTTAATCGCTTGATAAATCTTAATTCGGTGAAATTAATTTAAATTGTTATTTTTTTAATTTACATTTGTGGAAAAGTAGCATGACATGCACATCCAGCAAGAGAATGTAAATTATTAATTTTGGTAGTTGACATTTGAAATTCGAACAGTCTTTAGCGTGTACTTCTGTCTTTCTCCTCCTTTTCCTTAGAATTTCCCTGTTCGCCAACATGTTCTTCATCTTCCTCGATCGAATTCGGGCTATAAAATTCATTATTCTTGAACGAATAATTCTCTCAAAAGTTTTTTTTTCCCAGCCAGAGCTCTCCAATGGCTTCCTCTTCAAAGCCCAGAAATAATTCACGCAGAAACCTGATCAGTCTATCGCTTCTTCTCCTCTTTCTTCTTCATTTGGGTCCTTGCACAGCCACTCGTCCTCTAATGGAGGATCGAGAAGCTTGGAGAAACACAGAGAACATGAAGCCTGTCGTCTCGAACCAAAAACTGGGGTTCCAATATAAAGGTCAAGCTTTTTCTGTTCTTCCAAAAGGACGAGTTCCTTCTTCTGGCCCGTCGAAGAGGCACAACTCCTACGTCAATTCTTCTCCAAAGAACTGAGTACACAGCCCGATCAAATCGTCGAAGAGTTTTTCTGATTCTTCTACAGTAAATATATTTTTTGATGGATTTCCAGTATACGATGATCTAATGGAGCTTAGAGATTCATTTCCATGGCGGTTTTCTTTTTTTTTTTCTGAAATTCGCATGTTCGGATTGTCTGTGGATCTTCAAGTCAAATCACTGACTTTGAATCATTCACTAAAATCCAGCCTGCTTTTTTTAGGATAACCAATCAATACGGCATTGAATTTGAAATGGTTCGCTCGCTGTTGTCATATAATTGAGTTCAATCATTCAAGATATTTGAGCTCTTCTTCTTCTTCTTCTTCTTCTTCTCTTTTTTTCCTTTTCTGTCAAACGATTTCAAGACCAGATGAAAGAGCTCTCTATTCGCCACTGTAAAACAGCAAATATCGATTTAATTTTATTTAATGAAATAAATTATGAAAATCCATGAGTTTAATGCTAATTTTTTCAAATGAAAATGACTAATCTTTTCGGGATGAGGAGAACCTCATTTATTAGACATCATTTTCCGTTTAAAGTTTACGTCCCCACTTGGCACGAGGCTTTATCTTTAATTTTTATCACAATGGGAAACGGCCAAATTTTAGTCTCAAATCTTCTTTTTATTGTGATTATTTTAAATAATTTAGTGCTTTTTAGCATGGTTAATTTAATTTTATATCATTGCAACAATTGCACAAAAATCACAAAGAAAAAACAAAAATTAAACTGTAAAATGTGCGCAAAAAACCTACACCTGAAAAAATCAACTTTTTATCATAAAAAAAACAAAAAAATGAATTAAAAGATTTGATCGGGTAAAAAAATGGTCAATATATACATTATTAGCTGAAAAAAAAGAAAAAAGTGTCATTTCTTATCATTCTTTCTCCTTTAAATTACTTTTTATGGGAATAAACAATTTATCACTTAATTAGTTAAATGAATTCTCCTTTATTAATTTCGTTTGTCTTTCGTAGGAAAGTATGTTAATGCTCTTATTTGCTCGATTTTTTTTACTTTTTTATCTGCTCGATGGTAGTCAGATTTATGCACCGTTGATGAAGTATGCTCGAATGCGGTAAAATGAATTTGGTTCGAATCAACGCAGAACTAACTGATTAGATCGGCCCTTATTCGAGATTTTCACATCTTCTTTGTGATCACGGAGTTTGAAAAAGCGATCAGCCTCTATGCTTGATCGGGCTCTTGTCATGAACTGATTGAGAAAATTCCAAATATTTATCCTCTAAAATATATAAAAATTAGAATAAAAGTCAATGTCGGCGTGACGACTTTGGTAGACAAGAGTTAAGTTCAACTCTAGAGTACGTCCAATGGACATAGAAATATTATTGAAGGGAAGACAAAGGGGAAAAATAAAGTCGTCTCCCATGTCACGAAGGGAATTTATCATGTTTTAAAAACAATAATTTGTACGATCTATCTTATATAATAGTGTACAGAAATCATAACGCTATGGATCCGTTCTTTACTAATTATTATTTTTACTTAATTTAGGTCGACGGTCGATTCTCTACGAGATGTTTTCTCCTCCCTAATTAGCGTAACATTTTTTAGTCATATTAAAAAAACTCATTCAAGTATTTGATTTTCTAGTCTTTCTGCATATTGTAGATGATTAATCGAAAGTTGATTTTGCCTGTTAGACGAAGGAAAAAGATTAATCCAAGAAATTGGATTTAATTTTTTGTAATTTAGATGAAAATAGGTTAAAGAAATTTGACAAATTCAGAAGTGAGTAAAACATCTTGTGTTGTTGGATAAAATGATGTCGTTTTGAGGCACCAGAGAAAAACTGTTGATATCTCCATAGTATTGTATTTTTTTAAGTTATAAGAATTATTCTTGTCCTACCATAAAATACCAGTCAAGTTGGACAAATTTTTCTGCAGAAATGGCGATCAACTTTTAAAAAGACTGAAATCGAAGGCGAATCTAAGCTCTGAGCAAATAGATGCTAAGCTCTGGTCCTCCACACTTGTCTGGATTCACCATGTAAAAAGCTTCCGAGTTTTTAGACCCCACAACTCTCTCGAACTTGGCTCTCATGAACATCGTTTCCCCTTCTTCTCCATCATCCTTCCGCCATGGCAGCACTCCTGCGCCCATTGAAATCGGCTCCACTGCTTTCAAAACCCTCCACTCCTCGGACCCGCATTCTCTTTTCACGGCGTGTCCGCTTTTCTTCCCGTTGCAGTAAGTCCGCCATTGTTGCTCTTCGAGAAGCTTTGTAGCTGTTCTCCCTTTTGGCTTCTCTTGTTTTCTCTCGCTTTCTAACGCGATCCTTACCTGCCCGGAAGCCATTTCCTTGACTAGAAGACTCGTTGGAATTGAAAGCTCGATTAGAAACGGCGGATTCAGTTTCTGATCGTCCTGAAACGAGAAATGAACGGGCCCTCTCCGGTGGCCGAAAAGGGTTACTATAACTCGCCGGCCGAGGCTGTAATGGTGAGATTTGCTGAAAACCGTGAGAGCCGACCGGAATTTCAAAACCGAAACGCCCGGCTGCTTCTTCCCCAGCGCAGTGAAAGATTGAGCGTCATCTGGGTATCGCCGGACTCCGATCTCCTCCTCTCTCTCGTCGTTGGAGAACTGACACGTAAGAATCATCTCGTCGTCATCCTCTTCGTCGTCGACCCTCTTCTTGCAGCTGAAATATCGTTTGGAGAAGGAGAAAGAAGAGTCGACGGAGGATCTGGGCATGAGAGCTTTCATGGCAGCAAGAGAAGATCGAAAGAAGACAGAATCAGATCCAGAATGAGGAGAGATTGGGATGTTCTTAAAGTACAGTTTTTTTTCTGATGGATAGTGGTTAAGTAGGGTGAGTTACAGCCATGTCGAGAGCAGAAAAGGTCAAGATCTGTGGGGGCGCAGAGAAATGGGCGACGAGGAAGGTGAGCAGTCGTACCTAACAATGGCGGTAAGAGTGGGAAAACATGGCAGAGGAGGAATAGACAGGATGAAGACGGAGAATAAATTGATCGTCACTCTCACTAACCCTAATCACTAGGACTGTTTGAGGCACAAAGATATTGTGGTTGGTGTGTCAACGTCACTGTAGACGATGTTATAAAGTCATTTACTGTTTATCCCCTACAATACCAATTACAACCAATGGAACCCAAATGGGCAATTGCCCTCTCACATATCTCAAGGGACTCCTACAAAATTAACCCAATATTTTTATTCAATTTTAGGAAATTGTAAACAAAAATGATTATTATTAATTTTCTCCAAACTAACACATCCAAATTCGTATACGTACTTGCGTACATGTTTTCTCGAATACCAAATGGCACAATGTTTCCATAGTGTCTCCCCTTTTGAAAAATAATTTTCAATAATTATTGGCACCGTGAATTTAATAATTCTTTAGTTGAAACGTCACATAAAGGTCACATGAAATTTTACGTGTTAAATTTCAAATTGTACGATTTTGTGTCGCATGTTGTACAGATAAGATCCAAAAATAAGTGATGGATGGTGTCTTCTCAAATCATATTACATTGTTATATTTTGAATGTACTAGGTTTGACCTCCAATTTCACCTTTAAATCATTACATGTTTTATCAATTGAAGTAGTATCGATTAAAATAAATTATTAGCGATAATAGTTAGTGATCATCGAGTAACGATATAAAATAAAATGGTAAACTTGACATTTTCTCTGCTAAATTTACAGCAATTATAACGATATTTTGCGAGATAAAATACGGGCAAAATTACAACGTTAAATTAACAATGACTTTCGTTAGTCTTGCTAATCCGCAATTAGTTCATGGACCACGATGTATGACAAATAATCGACGTCCCAACTTCGTGTCGTATCGTAAATAGTCAAGCAACTAAACTCCATTTTTGTGGGGTTTCTTATGTAGTCTTAAAAAGCCGGTTCTAGTGGACGTTAGATTAATTTTAAGTGGACCTAAAGTGACCTCTAATGACTATAAACATCCGTTATTGCATGTCAATTAATCAATCTTTTCTTTGCATTGAACATACCCTTTGGGAACATTATTTTTGCATTAGTTTAAAAAAAGTAAAGAATGAGGTGCAATTCGGCTTTTTACTTTTGGACCGGGGTAATCTTATCGAATTAAAATATTACAATTTTGATCATGTTAAAAAGAGAATATTATGTTTACTTTTTTATTGTAAATATATATTAAGCTAAAATATGTATGTATTAATGTGACAATTAATAAATGATCTTATTATAATTTTGAAAACGTAATTAATTTTAAATAATTATTTAATAGAAAAAGGAGGGTATTCTAGTAGTTTCCTTAGAAGAAAGGAGGAGTAATACAGTACTTTCATAATATGCAATGGAGAGAGTCTGACGCACATGCATAGCTCAATTGGTTCAGAAATAATAGATTTAGAACAATAGACCAGGTTCGACGCATGCGTTGTCCTAGTGTGAGAGTTATTACCTTTAATATTGGGGTAGCTCCTTGAAATATAGATGAATACCTCATATTTTTAGTCTCACGTGTCTATTTAATCCGCCCACGTGCCTGATTTAACCGGGAAAACGAGACACTGAACAGTGTTTCGTCGTCTTTTCACAGCCACATTTGGCTTCATTGGTCAAGCCATGGTTGAAACTTGTACTCGCGGCCTATGCCTCTGGGCTCGGATGCTGTAAATCCCAGACCCCACTCTCTCTTCTCGCCAGCTTATTAACTACAATTCTTCTCTGTCTCTCTGAACCTGTTTCAACTGACGAGGCGCTCAGGTTGTTTTTGGCGGAATGACGGATACTACGGATGATATAGCGGAGGAAATCTCCTTTCAGAGCTTCGATGATGACTGCAAATTGCTCGGAAACCTCCTCAACGATGTGTTGCAGAGGGAAGTCGGAAGCGAGTTCATGGAGAAGGTTGAGAGAACGCGAGTTCTCGCGCAGGTATTTATTTCGGATGTGATTTAACTTATTTCTTCTGTTTTGGACTCGTTTCTGGAGGAACTTGCTGGATGAGTGTGGTGCTGGTATGAGCTGATTGGCGACAGGGATTAGTGTCCGAGAAACGAGCAAAAGATTAAAACGAAGATGTGGAACTTGCATGCACAATTTCTTTATAGTTTTTAGGTGTCCAAGAGTAGATTGCAAACTTCCGCAATTCATTTGTATGAGGTTCGGTAAGAATAGCGTGGATCCTAGTGTTTCACACTTAGATCCTCATCGTTGCGAGTTTCTGTTTCGAACTTAATTTTATTCTCCCTTCCTACATCTTCTTCGTATGAAATCGGAGAGTAATGATTATGATCTTGAAGACGATTCTTGAATTAATTTGTGTTCGCAGTCGGCATGTAATATGAGGATGGCTGGCATCGAGGATACGGCGGAGCTTTTGGAGAAGCAGCTTGCGACAGAGATATTGAACATGACTTTAGAAGAAGCCTTAACACTTGCTCGTGCATTTAGTCACAATCTCAATTTGATGGGAATCGCTGAAACTCATCACAGGTGAAATTGTTCTCTCTTCCGCTTTTTAATTGAAATTGTCATGTGTACAACCATGAGCCTTCGCATGAATACTATACTCGGATCTGAGTAGCGTACTATGTTGTAATATTTTATGAATGGTTTTTACTTCTTAGTTTAAGATAAGAAACAAAGAAGAGCATGAAAAATACTAATTGTATCACGATTTCTTTCTCCAGGGTTCGAAAGGCGCGCAATGTAGCTCATCTGTTGAGATCTTGTGACGATGTATTTAACCAGCTAGTGCAGGGTGGAATCTCTCAGGAGGAGCTTTACAACACCGTCTGCAAGCAGGTCTCTTGCTGATGTTATATCATAATTTGCAATTAAAAACACCTAAACATATGACTCTTAGTACACGAAGATTAGCTAGCTTAGTTATCACAAGTTTTTGAGAAGTTGTAAATCTGTTCTGCAATTTAAATAATCAAATGCATAATCAAGATTATGGATAATTGATTTTCTAGCGTTTTTGTTTCAATCACATCTTTTTAATTGGTGAAATTGTTGAAAGGACATAGATTTTCTATATTCCTGTCAAACTAATTTTTTTCTTTTTATTTTTCCGTTCAGGAAGTTGAGATTGTTCTTACTGCACATCCAACTCAAATTAACCGTCGAACATTGCAGTACAAACATGTTCGAATTGCAGTAAGACTATTGCACCTTCCACTGTCCAGTCAACAGTGCTTGTTTCAACTAGCACGTTATCTCTGATTGTTAGCATGACTATTCTTTCAGCATTTATTGGACTACAACGACAGGCCTGACCTTAGTCATGAGGATCGAGAAATACTGATTGAAGATCTGGTAACTTTTTTTTTCTAATACCTTTCTACATGCGTTTCAACAGGGGTTGTGGTGGTTTGTACAAAATATATTTTATATATTAAATTAATTACATATCTATGTATTTAGGTGAGAGAGATAACCTCAATATGGCAGACAGATGAGCTGAGGCGTCATAAGCCTTCACCAGTTGATGAAGCTAGGGCTGGTAAGAGTTTTGTCAGTAGAACTTAAAATGTATGAATCTTGCATGCAACATTCACTTGCTAACATCCTTAATAAAAATAAAAATTATAAATCAATTTGTATTACAGGCTTGAACATTGTGGAGCAGACCTTATGGAAAGCTGTTCCTTATTATTTACGCCGTGTCAGTAATGCCTTAAAGAAGGTAAGGATTTACATCCCCTGGAATTTGTTACTTGTCATCCTATGCACTTTGAAATTTCTCTTTTTAAATTTTCTTGGCACAAGAACAGGAAAGAGGCATGCTTTCAGTTTTTAATACTTTCCTAAGCTTCATTTCTTTCTAATGATCCTGGCATTTCCATCTACTTCTGTTGTGTGTAAACTGTCGTTCTGCTCTCAGCATACAGGGAAGCCTCTTCCACTGACATGTACACCAATTAAATTTGGCTCCTGGATGGGAGGTGATAGAGATGGAAATCCTAATGTGACAGCAAAGGTGAAACTCCATGTTTTACCTTGTAAATTTACACGTTTTGTTAAAAGTATTTCAACGCATGGTAATATACATTAGTTGTTATTTGAATCAAGTTGTCCACATTTAGTTTGACTACCAGTGTTGTACTAGACTTAAATATGGTTATAGTTAATAAATACTGTGTTGAACTAATGCCAATAAGGTACATACATTATAAAAAAAAATCACACACTTTCATATGTTTGTTCAGGTCACAAAGGATGTTTCGCTTTTGTCTAGGTGGATGGCTGTTGATCTGTATTTTCGAGAGATTGACAGTCTCAGGTTTGAACTTTCCATGGATCGATGCAGTCATCAGTTATCAGAATTGGCTCACGAAATTCTAGAAAAAGGTTTTATGTGTGAATTTCTCTTTCTCTCTCTCTCTATATATATATATTCATATATAAAGATTTTGATATAATATTAATTTGTATTTTCTATTTCACTTAAGATTAAATCTTCACCTGATACTCTTTGTTGATGCAATAAATGCAATACACAGAATATGTTACCAGTCGTCCAAGTCAAATGCATCTCTATGACGTTCAAGTCTGACATTTATTTTGTTATTAGTACTTTGTTGAACATCTTGATGAAGTTTGTTGGTGGGTAGGCTCTTGCAGGAATGGGCATGTCCATGTTGTTCTAGGTTTGGAGTTCAAACTTAATAGTGAAGAGGCATCACTTGTGGATTCTCGTTGTCCTCTATTTAATGTGATTTTAAGAAAAAAAGATGCCGACAAAAGAGCGATGCTCCTTCTTGGATTTTAAGTATTTTGCTATTTATGTCCTGTTCAAGAGATAAAAAAAAGGGACATTTTTCTGTTCATGATGTGTTGTTCTAATTTAGTTGATTTTGGATATGGTACAGATAAATGTAAAGTTGTGAACAAGCTTCTCACGAATCATGCCATTTCTGCTAATCAGCTTGAATGATTAATTAACATCATGTTTTTGAAATTTTATGGTGCTTTATCCAGAAGCTTCGGTGGAGGAAAGACATGAGAGTTGGAATCAATCTCTTGGAAGAAGTGAGAAGCCTCAAGGTCAACATCCTCCAGCCTTTCCTACACAACTTCCACCTGGAGCCGATCTTCCCTCCTGTACTGGCAAGATGTTTTCTGCCTTATTTTTATTACATTTCCGTCATTCAGATTTATCTTCTCAAATTTTATTACTATCTTCTTATCTTAAATCATCCAAAACCTGTGGTTACAGTTTGCCTCTTGCACACCTTTTTCCTCCTATGATAAAAGAAAATGAATCTGCCTGAGGAAAATACTGAATGCTACCTTTCCTTGATGCTTACAAATTTATTCATGGGATATTGGGAAAGGCAATTTAGTCGTAAAAGTGAATTGAAATTTCAGTGACTATGCTTGTTTGTTTTGTTTAGTTGCCGAAAGATTTATCTTGTTTCTAAGGCAATTAGATCGAAATTTATGTCTTAGTTACTTATTGCAATCAGTCCTTCATGCAGTATGCAATGATGGAGAATCTGAGTATCCAAGACTATCCTTTCCCAGGACTGACTTCATATCATCAAAAAATCATCAGGTGGTTTTACTTATAATGAAAAAATAAGAAATAGTTAGCGTAAGGATAATAGAGTAAATCCAAATAAGGTTGGCTCCCACAAAAAATATCATGCTATGCTTAGTTAAGCTCCCCTTCAAAGTAAGATCCTGATGTTTTCTTATCTCATATTTTGGATCTGTTCTGTTATTACTTGTTTTATTTATATTATTTTTTGCTTTTTCCTGTTATGATATGTATTATCTCTTGATTTTTTTATATTTATTTTGTTAGGGTGGTCACCATCCTTCAAGTTCAGCTTCTCTGATCTGTGATTCTAGCCAAAATACTTGTTCACCATTGTCAAATGGAATGTCAGTTAACTCTTCTCAGCCAACTGCTGTACCTCGCTCAGGTTCTTTCAACTCTATGCAAGCACTCACTCCAAGGAAACTATACGCAGACGCTCAGACTGGGAGAGCCAGTTTCCACAAGCTGTTAGAACCCAAGCTCCTAAATCGTCCTGGCATAGCTCCTTACAGAGTTGTTCTTGGCAATGTTAAAGAAAAGGTTCTACTTTTATTTTGATCTATTAATGTGTTTCAACTGCATGCAGTTCATATGATATGAGAGAAATAAATATTTATTGCTTTTGAATATATGTGAGCTGTAGGGGACATCTCTGTGTTTATCTGGCTTTTGTTATCATAATCCCCAACATTATTCTTCTCATGTACGACGATGTGCATGAGTGTTGGTTACATAGAAGAAATATACTGAAGCTTTAGAACTCATGCCATGATATTTCTTAAAATTTCATTTTACTATGAAACTATGTCTTAATTTTAGCTCATGAAAACTCGGAGACGAGTGGAACTTCTTATTGAAGATCTTCCTTGCGAATATGACCCTTCGGAGTATTATGAATCAGCTGATCAAATTTTGGAGCCCCTACTACTTTGCTATGATTCTCTGGTAACTTTAGTTTCACATTGTTCTGTACATGTCTGAAATGAAAATGTCGAAACAAAATCTGATTTAGATTTCCATGATGGTAGCAATCTTGTGGATCCGGTGTGCTTGCTGATGGACGGCTGGCTGATCTGATACGAAGAGTTTCTTCCTTTGGGATGGTACTTATGAAGCTCGATCTTCGTCAGGCATGTTTGGTTGCTAATTTCAGGAATGATTGTGGTATTTTTGTGATAGAACTAGCAGTCAGTTGTGTTCCATGGTTATGAAAAAATCAATGGTTCCTTTAGAACTGGCTTATAAGAATTCTGATGTTGCCAGGAATCTGGCAGACATGCTGAAACACTTGATGCAATTACGAGATACTTGGATATGGGCACGTACAGTGACTGGGACGAAGAAAAGAAGCTTGAATTTCTAGCAAAAGAGCTGAGAGGGAAGAGGCCACTGGTTCCATCAATTATAGAGGTATTGAGGTTGAATTGGAAAATAGTTGCAGTTTCCCAACTGTTAATTTGAGCTGAAACACTGCCCTCAAAACTGTGAAAGATATTCTATCTGCATCTTTTTTATTTCTTTGTCCTATTAGGATTATAAGATACTATATAACGGAAGTTGGATAAAATATCAAGTTCGAATTGAGAACTTGCTACTATGTTAAATTGGAAGTGAATATGCTTTGTTATGAGTTTTCATTGCAACATTTTATACACATGGCACATCCCAAGATCCTGTCATGTTGCCACGTGACCTGGAGAGAGAAACAAGTTTGAGGTTAACTAAATGCCTCATAATAGTTATATTAGCAACATTGAAAGTCCTTCCAGATGTTTCTAAACATATTTATTAAATCATTGAGAGAATATTTCTGTGGTCTTTCCTAGTTTCAATCTCGACAAGGCCGGGTGCACTTTATCTTCACCTCTTATCTTCCCAAACGGCAAACACAGATTTTGTTTTTCAAACAACTTTGCCCACTGTCATACCTTGCACTTTTACTTCCATATGAGTGTTGAGTATATTCGTAAGTCTCTCAAATCACAACTTGACTTTACTTGAAGTGCACAATAGACAGTTATAAATGTTTGGGTTTTTTTTTATATCATGAACGCTGCTTCTATATTATTATAGCAAAAATCTAGATCTTTACTTCAAATTTTATACTTTACATGATCTTCAGTATCATGATGTTGACAACGCATGTTTTATGAAACTCAGCTTGAATAATTTGTAGATTGGCATGGGTTCCCCTCATTGGGATTTTGGATTTATATTTCGTATTTTATTTTCAGGTTACTTCTGAAGTTAAAGAAGTTTTGGACACATTCCGTGTTGCTGCTGAACTCGGCACAGATTCACTGGGGGCTTATGTGATCTCTATGGCGTCCAATGTAACTTCTATCCCATCTCTGCCATTGCAATTTGTTATAAATGTCATGAAATCATAATTAAGTGCTCCCTTAGGCCGTAAAATAATCTGCTATACTTTTATGATCATTATGTTTTGAAAGTTATGGGCAAACCTCCATTGTATTTGTAATTACAGGCGAGTGATGTACTTGCAGTGGAACTTTTGCAAAAGGATGCCCGACTTGCTGTTAGCGGAGAGCTAGGAAGACCATGCCCTGGAGGAACGTAAGCGTCTTAACCTTTTTCATTGGTATCTCTTTTGGAGAATTTTTTATTTTATATATTTAGATTACTAATCACTCATGTAGAATTTTACAGATGTAGATGTCTGTGAACATCAAAATTTAGCGTTGTGTGTCTGCGAGTTAGATAATTTATAAATCTTTTAAATTATAAATGTGTCTTTTGAAGGCACAAGAATGCACACATTTCACTCAAATCAAAAACTGATTTAGTATGGTGTAGAAGCATAGTGAACCCCAACTTTCTTGACGATTTACCAGCTATCCTATTATTTTTTGGGACTCGATTTTTTTAATCACAATAGATCTTATATAAAATATAAAATGTTAGCGATGTTCCATCAATATCTTAAATGTTTTTGGATTAGGCTGCGGGTGGTTCCATTGTTTGAAACTGTGAAAGACTTGCGAGGAGCAGGAGCGGTGATTAGGAAACTACTGGCAATTGATTGGTACCGAGACCACATTCTAAGGCATCACAACGGCCATCAAGAGGTAATGAAAACAAACAGCTGCACCAAAAATCTACCCAAATACGTACGACCAATCTAGTGCTTAAAAAGTTATTCTATCAGGTGATGGTTGGCTATTCTGATTCCGGTAAAGATGCTGGGCGTTTTACTGCTGCGTGGGAACTTTACAAAGCTCAAGAAGATGTTGTGGCAGCTTGTAATGACTATGGTATTAAGGTTACTCTCTTTCATGGTCGAGGAGGGAGTATTGGGCGCGGTGGCGGCCCCACTTATCTTGCCATCCAATCTCAACCACCTGGTTCTGTAATGGTGAGTCTATTATTTACTTGCTTAATCTGGATTGTCTTCGTCTATGCAAAATCTAGACAATTTTACTTGCCAATATATTTTCTAAAAAGTAATGTTTTATTTATCTTCTTAACATATAATCTTATTGTACATCTTGATGTGTCATGTTGTAATAAATTCAATAAATATTATAAATAATTATTTTTATTTTAATGCATTTAATGCATTTTAATTAGATTAATTAAAACTCGATGTGTCAGCATTTACAATAAGAGAGTATGATAAGAAAGACAAACGTAACATTATTCTTTTTTAAGTTCCAAGTATCATAAAGTAATGGCTGATCTATGCAAGAAAACTAATTTTATTGCTTTCAAGTGAACTGTTATCGTGAACTTTCTAGATTTATCTTTTTAGTTTTGTTCTCAGTTTTTTTTTTCAGAAGGGTTTTCCCCTTCTCTGCCCTTTTCCTTTTCTATGTATAGTTTATTTTCATCAAAAGATATCATAATCTAATTCTTGCGTCATGGATTTTTACTGTTATTGTGAATTCTTGATCATATCAGACATTAGTTCTGATCGTTTAGTGGTTCGAATTTCACTAACATTTGATTCTTGACTCTTGATTTTGCAGGGTACGCTTCGATCAACGGAGCAAGGTGAGATGGTGCAGGCCAAGTTCGGCCTCCCACAGACAGCTGTCAGACAACTGGAGATATACACAACAGCAGTGCTCCTTGCAACATTACGGCCCCCACAACCACCTCGAGAAGAAAAGTGGCGTAATCTCATGGAAGACATCTCAAAAATCAGTTGCCAGAATTACCGAAGTGTAGTCTACGAGAATCCAGAGTTTCTAGCTTACTTCCACGAGGCCACTCCTCAGGCAGAGCTCAGCTTCCTCAACATAGGAAGCCGCCCGACGAGAAGAAAGGCCTCGATCGGAATCGGCCATCTCCGTGCCATTCCGTGGGTGTTCGCCTGGACCCAAACCAGGTTTGTTCTTCCAGCCTGGCTTGGAATTGGAGCCGGCCTGAAGGGAGTATGCGAAAAGGGACACACAGATGACCTGAAAGCAATGTATAAAGAATGGCCTTTCTTTCAATGCACTCTTGATCTCATCGAGATGGTTTTAGGAAAAGCTGACATTCCTATAGCCAAGCACTACGATGAAGTTCTAGTGTCAGATAGCCGGCAGAAGCTCGGTGCAGAACTGAGAATGGAACTTTTGGAGACCGAACAATACGTTTTGGTCGTGAGCGAGCACGAGAAGCTGTCGGAAAACAACCGGAGCTTGAGGAGACTGATCGAGCGAAGGCTGCCGTATCTTAATCCGCTGAACATGTTGCAGGTTGAAATATTGAAGAGGCTCAGACGTGATGAGGATAATCATAAGCTTAGAGATGCCTTGCTTATCACCATCAATGGAATAGCTGCTGGGATGAGGAACACCGGTTGAACCCATTCCACGCCCTCTTCAAATAAATAAAACCGGCAATTCTAGTTTTCTGATTTCGTACTTTCAAGAATGTTGTCATACGACATGTTTGTTTGTACGAATTTGAACTCAAAAACTGGACGATTAGATGAAGGCTTGCATATAGAATTTGAGTGTCAATAGAGGATACTAAATGCAGGATGGAGCTGGCTGGAGGATCAAAAGCATCAGGCCTAACAACAGACCATGCAAGGTACAAATTTTCTTTCTTTTTTTTTTTATCAACTTTCTCTCTCATTGTCGTATGCAGGATTTTACCCAGAATCTTTCTTTCCTTCTAGTTTTCTCCATTGAATAAGTACATGATAGATACCTTAGCGAAGAATCTAACCCAAAATTCCATCTTTGAAAGTATTCTATGCCCTCATTGCCCACTACTATAAAGTAATGGTTCTAATTACACGTCACTCGTGTGATCTAACTATAAATATCAGCTCTTCAGACCTCCTCATTCTTATCACCACTGACCCTAGACCAAGAACAACTCTCTTTTAAGAGAAACAAATGGCTTCCCTCAAAGCTGATAAACCTTCCGGCGCTCAGTCCTCGGCTCCGGTAAAATAGAGCCCGTCAAACCAAGCTGTTGCACTCCAAAAGCTCCGGCCACTAGGCCTACCCCGAAGATGACGACAGACCAGAAGCCTTTTGATCTTAAGAAGAAGCCTGTACTGATTTCAACTGTACATCTTCATAAGATTGTTTTTTTTCCTTTGCAAATCACCTCAAATCATTGAATTAAGTACTTTAGTTTCAAAATTCATAATTTATGGATATCATCTTCAAATGGTGGAATTTAATTGTTTTTGTTTGATTATCAACGACAGATTATAGGAGGCAAACCAGTCGGAAGTACCTAAGAAGGTGAGAAATGGGAAGGCGAGCCGAACCAGCAAAGAGAAAATTAGTGCATGGTTTTCTGGGTGGGGTTTAAATAATATTGAAGAAACACTTGATCGTGGATTCTGGCCCGTCTCTCTTTCTAGGCTACGTCTAATACATATTATCTTTTTTACTTGAGCTTGATGTGCATCAAACTTAACACATGTTAATTCTATATATATTACTATAATTTTCAATCACTCAAATAATATGAAATCGTGCACTCGCTCACATGGGTTGGATCCTCACAATCAATTAATGTTGGGTCAAACTCCTTTTGTGGGCTTTCACACTTAAACTCATTAGGGCACGTTAATTTAAATAAAAGATAAAAGGGGTTTCTAAGTTAAGTGAGACAGTGGATACAACATTAAAAGAGAAAATAAAAATAAAAGACGGTTCAAATTTTTCTGCATTAGGGAGAATCGAATGTCGTTTTCTCGATATTCAACCGTTTGATCGGCTTGAATTTTTTACACTAGCGGTAACACACAGAGATATGTTCTGAACGACTAAGATCTTATTTCATGTTTTCTAAAACTTTTCGTTGGAGTAAAAACGACACTGCTATTTTTACCAAAGTTTATCATCTTTTTATTTTGTTGAATTTAAGATTATCGTTTTCTCGATATCAGTGTTTTCTTTTTATTTTTTTTTTTTATTATTTGCTTGTATGTAGTTGATATTGCTTAATTATTCTCATTTAATAAATAAGAATTTAGAGAATTATTTGTACTATATTTTTATTGCACAACCAAACCAAATATCCTAATTTTCTTCAAGATTATACGTCCATGCATGCATCATCCCAGTCGTATCACGGTCTAATCATTCCAAAAGCAATTCAGGTCTACGAATCAGGGTTTACGACGAAATTTTATTAGTTAAATTGAGATAAATAATTTTTTAAAAAAAGAGAAAAATCTCGAGAATAAAAGTTCAATCTTCATTGTCATGAGGGTGGAGTAGTTGGCTTTTCGAAGTTGGGAAATTGGTAGCTTTAATTCCATTGATTAGGTCACCTATAATATTTTATTTTGACCAACATATCCACATAACCTTCTTTCCATATTTTTTGGACACTTAAAGACACCCTTTTTTGCCATTTTTTAATATTTTTTATTCCATTAATCCCTATTTATCTTTAGTTCAATTTCTTGTGATTATTTCATTATGGCAACTATTTTTTTATCATTTCATTTTTTTAATTTTTTTAATTCATTATTTCGTGTTCACTGCATATAACTGTTTATCCTCAAAACATAAATGTTCTTCGTGTTTACACGATTTATTGAGTTGTCACTAGCGGACATGAAAAATCATTAGTAGAATATAGTTCTCGACATTAGTCTANTCATGAACTTTTAGTATAACATAATACATTTATTTATTTTTTAAAAATTATAAATAATTTCAAGCTTGAAAATTTAAAAATATATATCTATTCTCATCCTCTCGCTAATCCACGTCTTATCTCTGATTCCGAGGTAATTAAGAATTCAAACGAGAAGAGTTGGTGGGTGGAAAGAGTTTATTTAACACAAAATCACCTTTAACCAAAAAATAATAATAAAGAATTTAATTAAATAATTAATTGTGGGGAAAAGATTGTGAGTGAGTTTGGTATTAAAAGTTGACTACCTCTACTTCTCTTTCCTTCTTTCCACGCAAGAATTTTACGTTTATTTTCTTAATTTAATAAATTTAACCATTACTACCAATTTAATTTTAAACTAATGTTAAATTCACTGGTCAATATGTGTTTAAATTAATATTAAAATAAAAAAATAATTAGGTGTGGAACAATTTATATTATAAAATTAGATAAAATTATAACGTTATTTAGTTGTGCTGGACTACTTCGGGAATATCTGAAAACAGCCTGATATTTATGATCTTCGATTAATTACAATGAAAAGTGTAGATTTTGATAACCATAAACGGCCAAAAGAAGCTCTTGTACCAAAAGTTAAAATCTCTTGTCGTCTTCAAAGTCTTCATATCCTAGCCCGACAGTTTGTAATGAAGTTAAATCACAGTGACTCAGCGGCCCAGAGATAAGAGGTCTTTACTTGATATCTCAAGGAACTACTTCAACATTAGGGGTAACAACTCCCACACTAGAACAGCGCAGACGTCGAACCTAGGTTCTTGTACTCAATTTATCATCTTTGAGCCAACTGAACTATGTCCATGCAGGTGCCAAAAGAACTACAGGAAATGGTGGAAAAAGTGTTTTTTTTTTTCATTTTTTAAATTTCGAATTTGTGAAAATTTTCTAGACATTCCATGAATTCTATATCGCAGGTTAAATTCAATGGGGGAGAGAGAGAGAGAGCTTGAAAGCTTTCCCGCGAAATCAAATGTCTTTCTACTTGATTTTCCATGAAAGCCCGTAAATATTCCGACCCTTTTGCCATTTGCTCTTCGATCTCTACACTTTCATCGAAATCAATGCTTTGTTTCGGAGATTCTTAGCTTCCGCACCTTGTTTCCTCCGAAAAATGATTTTATATTACTTTGTTCAGTTTCGTTCTTTTTTCCCTGGATGTTGAAGAATCGCAATCTACTCGGAGCCGGCGAATGCGCGTAGAGACTACAAAAGGGTCCGTCGTTGAGCTCAAAAAACTCAACTCTCTTTCCAAAGTTTCGAGTTTTCCCACGTTCTTGTTCGTGTTTTTGTCGTTCCCGCTGGGCTCTTATGACTCGATAAATTTCGGGGTTTCTTCGTCGCTGGACGGACTTATATTTTTTGGATGCTTTCTTTTGGGACGGCAACTAATTCTGGATTCGAAGATTTCTTGGATTACAATTTATTAGGTGGATTAATGGGTGGGAAGAATCAATTTTTTTTTGTCTCTTCAGAGCTGGATTAGCGAGCTTAAATTCCTTTGATGCATCTCCATTTCTGGAAAACGAAGTAGTAAATTACTACCCTTAGCTTCAATTTTCTACAGAACTCTTTCTGGGGTTTCATGTTGTTTGGAATTGATCATCATGAAAAGTGTAATCGAAGAAGCATGGGATCATTAATGGAGAACCAGCTTACTTGATTCGAGCTCCTTAAAGAACCTCCATTGCTGGTAGAACGATGAAAAGGGCGAAGAGAAAGCTGCGTTTGAGCAAGATCTACTCGTTTGCTTGTGGGAAAGCTTCATTACATGATGATCATTCACGTATCGGACGGACAGGATTTTCTCGGATCGTCTTCTGTAACGAACCAGACTGCGATGAAGCTCTGATTCTTAACTATGTCGACAATTATGTTCGAACAACTAAGTATACTCTGCCCAATTTTTTACCCAAATCTCTTTTTGAGCAGTTTAGGAGAGTGGCGAATTTTTACTTCTTGGTTGTGGCAATCTTAGCTTTCACTCCTCTTGCTCCTTATACTGCAGTTACAGCCATTCTCCCTTTGATTCTCGTCATTTCGGCCACGATTATCAAGGAAGGTATCGAAGACTGGCGAAGAAAAAAACAGGTGATCTTTTTCTTATTCTAACTTCTGTTAATGCTCTTGTTTTTATCGAGGACTAGGTGAAAAAACAACTGAATTTTGTCAGGATATCGAAGTGAACAATCGAAAAGTTAGGGTTCATCGAGGGGATGGAGTTTTCGCTCATACCGAGTGGAAAAATCTGAGAGTTGGAGATGTAGTGAAGATCGAAAAGGATGAATTCTTCCCGGCCGATCTTCTCTTGCTTTCCTCGAGTTACGAGGATGGAATTTGCTATGTCGAGACGATGAATCTCGACGGAGAGACGAATTTGAAGTTAAAACAAGCTTCAGAGGCGACTTCGTTCGCGGAAGACGAATCTTCGTTTCGCCATTTTAGAGCTTGCATTAAATGCGAAGATCCAAATGCAAATTTATACTCATTCGTCGGTAGTATGGAGTACGAAGGGCAAAAAAATCCCCTCTCGTCGCGCCAACTTCTCCTTCGAGGCTCGAAGCTTCGAAACACCGAGTATGTATTCGGAGCAGTCGTGTTTTCCGGCCACGACACGAAGGTGATTCAAAATTCGACGGATCCCCCTTCGAAACGAAGCAAGGTCGAGAAGAAAATGGATAAAATCATCTACTTCTTGTTCTTCGTTTTGATCTTTCTCGCATTTGTTGGATCGATAATCTTCGGCGTCGAGACGAAAAGCGATTTGGGAAAATCAGGTTCGAAGAGATGGTATCTTAGACCAGACGATTCAAATATTTTGTTCGATCCGAAACGAGCTCTGGCTGCATCTTTTTTCCATTTCTTGACTGCTTTGATGTTGTATAATTACTTCATCCCTATATCCTTATATGTTTCCATAGAAGTAGTGAAGGTTCTTCAGAGCATCTTCATCAATCAAGATCTTCAAATGTATTACGAAGAAGCCGATAAACCGGCAGATGCTCGAACTTCGAATCTGAACGAGGAGCTCGGCCAAGTCCACACAATACTTTCGGATAAAACTGGAACTTTAACCTGCAATTCAATGGAGTTTATCAAGTGTTCTATAGCTGGCACAGCTTATGGCCATGGATTTACAGAAGTTGAAAGGGCATTGGCTAGAAGGAAAGGTTCCTCATTGCTTGATGAAAATGATGAAGATGAAAATCCATTTGTTAAAGGGTTTAATTTTAAGGATGATAGGATCATGAATGGAAAGTGGATTAGCGAGCCTCAAGCCGAAACCATCCAGAAATTTCTTCGTCTTTTGGCGATATGCCATACGGCTATTCCCGAGTTCAATGAAGAGACGAAAAGAGTTTTGTATGAAGCAGAATCGCCGGATGAAGCAGCTTTTGTAATTGCAGCCCAAGAACTTGGATTTGAATTCTATAGAAGGACGCAAACAAGCATAACATTGCACGAATTGGATTATCTGGCTAACAAGAAAGTCGAAAGGTTCGAACAACTTAAATATCGAGGTTTAGAATTTTTTTTAGAACTTAAATATCGATATTGAGAAAAGCTTGTCATTTACAGGACTTATGAACTTTTGAATGTTTTGGAGTTCAATAGTACGAGGAAAAGAATGTCGGTAATCGTACGAGACGAGAGAGGGACGATTCTATTACTCTCCAAAGGTGCGGACAGGTATATAATTCTAGTTTGGTGCTTCTTTTCGGGCTTTCTGGTGATCAGTCAAGATCCTAGATGCTTCCATGTTTTTATATTTTTTTTTTCATTTTTGGGATTGTTTTTGTAGTGTAATGTTTGAAAGGCTCAGCAAGAATAGTGAGGAGTTTGAAGAGCAAACTCAGAACCATGTCAATGAGTATGCAGATGCTGGCTTAAGAACTTTGATCCTCGCATACCGTGAGCTCGAAGAAGACGAATATGTAGAATTCGGAAAAAGATTTGCTATCGCGAAGAATACAGTTAGCTCCGATCGTGAATCGTTGATCGACGATGCAACAAGCAAGATCGAACGAAACTTAATTCTTCTTGGTGCGACTGCCGTGGAGGATAAACTCCAAACTGGGGTATGATAAAAAAATATATAAAGTCAAATTCATTTGAGACCAGCTGTTGAATTTGTTTCTCTTGGGTAGGTTCCAGATTGTATAAATAAATTATCTCAAGCTGGAATTAAGATTTGGGTGTTAACTGGAGATAAAATGGAAACTGCCATTAATATCGGGTAAGTTTTCATCTTATCGATGCTCGATGAGTCTTTTTTTTCGGGTAGTACTACAAACTATGCTGAATTCAAATCAAAAATTTTGCAGTTTTGCTTGTAGTTTGCTCAGGCAAGGAATGAATCAAATAATTATCACCTTGGATACACCCGAAATGAAAACGTTGGAAAAGACCGAAGAAAAATCTATAATCTCAGAGGTAATTCCAAATTTAAATTCTTCATATATTTAAATTTTGCTTTAGAAACTGACGTTTTCGACGTTGGATTATTCATCGAGTAGGCATGGAGGAGGAGCGTGGTTCATCAGATAGCCAAAGGAAAGGCTCAGATCACTAGCTCAAGTGAAAACTCTGATGCATTTGCTTTGATCATTGATGGGAAATCACTTATTTATGCTTTGGAAGATGATAATAAGGCAATGTTTCTAGACCTTGCACTAGCCTGTTCATCGGTCATTTGCTGCCGATCGTCTCCAAAGCAGAAGGCTCTGGTGAGTACGTTTTCCGTGTAAATAACCCATGCTCGATTTGAATTATTGTCGAGATAAAATATCTCGGAATACAAAAATGTTGAGTATGCTAAGTTTACCTTCTTAGCATACTCTCGTAATATACATTCTAATGTGTCAAGTTGTGATAGGTCTCATTAAAGTTACTCTATTACAATTAAAATAAATATTTATTTCATAAATCACAACTCGAAACGTCAGAATGTATATTAAGACTTAAAAAAGTATGTTACGAGGATATGCTAAAAAGATAAAACTAGAATTATCCTAAAATTTTAGACATCGGGAGTAAAGATAAAGTTTCAGGTCACAAAGCTGGTTAAACTCGGAACAAGAAGAACGACATTAGCTATTGGCGATGGAGCGAATGATGTCGGAATGCTTCAAGAGGCTGATATAGGGGTTGGAATTAGCGGTGCCGAAGGGATGCAGGTATTAAAAAATGAATGTCTTTGATATTACTTTTTTTTATCGAATCTTTTCTTGATCCATGATTTCATCTCAGGCTGCCATGTCTAGCGACATTGCAATCGCACAGTTTCGATATTTGGAGCGCCTCCTGCTGGTCCATGGACATTGGTGTTATCGACGGATTTCATCGATGGTAAGGACCATCAATCATGAACTCGAGTATAACTTTTTGAAAAAAAAAAAGTTTAATTTCAGTGAACATCCTAAATATTTTATGGTTTTTTCACCGGACACTTGAACAAATTTTTCTGACAACCAACACCTCAGACTTTTAAACTTTTTATACACGCTGCCTTAAAAATGAACTTTCATAATACATGACTAACATTTTTGCTATGTTTTGACAGATTTGCTACTTTTTCTACAAGAACATAACATTCGGCTTCACAATATTCTTATACGAGGCATACACGTCATTCTCAGGGCAACCGGCATATAACGATTGGTTTTTATCACTCTATAACGTCCTCTTCTCTTCACTTCCCGTTATCGCTCTTGGAGTTTTCGATCAGGACGTTTCTGCTCGATTTTGTCTCAAAGTATGCTTCTTTTCTACCGCGATGATTTAAAATTTTTACTCGAAACTCGTCAATACAACTAAATTGTTTCCCCTCCTACGACAGTTCCCTCTATTGTATCAACAAGGCGTGGAAAATGTTCTCTTCAATTGGCGCCGGATTTTGAGCTGGATGTTAAACGGCTTATGCAGCGCGATAATTATTTTCTCTCTATGCACGAAGATTTTCGAGCACCAAGCCTTCAATTCGACTGGAAAAACCATCGGCCAAGACGTATTAGGCACGATGATGTATACGTGCGTTGTATGGGTCGTAAACTTACAGATGGCTCTTGCGGTTTCATACTTCACTTTGATCCAACATCTTTGCATCTGGGGTTCGGTTTCGATTTGGTATATTTTCCTCATGATCTACGGTGCGATTCAGCCCGACATTTCCACCAATGCGTATGAAATCTTCTTCGAGGCCCTTGCCCCGGCTCCTTCGTATTGGTTGGTCGTGTTTTTAGTTGTGGTTACGACTCTTGTTCCTTACTTTACTTATTCGGCGATACAGATGAACTTCTTTCCGATGTATCATGAAATTATTCAGTG
Organism: Begonia fuchsioides; assembly: GCA_003255005.1. NCBI lineage: Eukaryota > Viridiplantae > Streptophyta > Magnoliopsida > Cucurbitales > Begoniaceae > Begonia > Begonia fuchsioides. Next base: position 221,006 of record QAOC01010113.1, read on the forward strand.
GTTAAGACATAGTGAACAGATGGACGATCCGAAATTTGGTAGTGTGGTTCGACAGAGCTCGTTAAGATCGACGACAGTGGGTTTTTCGGATCGTTTTGCAGCAAAAGTTAAGCAAATGTTCCTGTGAATAGTTCTTAAAAGGGTATTTAATTGTATGATAGAAAAATAAGAGAATTCATTGTAGAAAAAATATTGTTGTAGTTTCACGGAGTTTAATGAAACGCTCGAACAAGTGTCCAATCTCGAATAATCGTAAATTGTGCAAAAAAAACAAATAAATAAGAGTGTAACTTGTTATTTTCAAACCTAAGGTTTGAATTTTTGGATCAAAATTATAAACTCTTTCAAACCTCGGCCTCTCTCTCTCCCTTGCCGTCTCACCGACGCCGCGACGGCGACGATCTGCGATGAGGCGAGAGGCCGGAGGCGAGATCCGGCAACGCGGCGATTCGAGTCTGACGAGCCTGGCTCGTTAGGCTCGCGAGCCTCATCCGTCGAGCTCGGCTCGGGCTTGACCTACAGGCTCTAGCAAGCCAGGCTTGGCACTGTTTCGGTCCGAGCCTGGCTCGACTCGACACGTAACCGAGCCGGCTCACTTGTTTGCCGGGGTAAGTTACCCTCTAATTCATTTTGATGTTCCTTTCTCGTCTTATTTTTTAATATTTAATATTTATTTTAAAACAAATAATCTATTTAATTCTTAAATTATGAAAGTAATTACAATAAATGTTTTAAATTTTAAAAATGATCAATAAATACCTTCAATTTTAGCATAATTACAACGATCACCTTATCATCACATATTTTTTACTAATTTTTAACTTTGTACGTCCATTTAACTGACATGGTTTTTGAAATTTTTTATTTTTTATGAGGTAAAATGAGTTTAGACTATTACATCTTTTTTTATTTATCAACAAGTCATAAAGTAAGCAAATTGAAGAAAATAAATAACCAAATTAATCAACAACCTAAAACTAGAAAGAAAAAATAAAATGTCTATTGTAATTATAATAAAATTCTAGATATTCATTATTTATGACTTAAAATTTAAAGTATTTGTTGTAATTACTTGCATTGTTCATTAGATAAATTGTTATTTATCTTTTATTTTAATTTCTACATGTCACATGGAGTAAGCATTACTTATAAGAGGATAGAAATATAATTCAACTCTTAAATAAAATCAACTCGTAGATCACAAATACATAAAAGAAGAATAGTTCATTTTAAAGAATAGAATAAACTAGGGGTGGGCATCGGGTGTTATCGGATCAACAATTTTGATCCGATCGGATTCGGATGGCACAAAAGAAATCGGATCAGATAAGATCGGATTTTTAAAAACCTGTAATTCGAAAATTTCCCAAAATTATAAAAATCTGTAATCCGCGACGCGATCCGATGAGGGTACTGACTGCAGGCCGACTCCTCTGTCGATTCATCCTCTGTTCTTCGTCGTTTTTAACTAACCCACTTACTTACAATTACAATTACATAAATAATTTACAAATCCAAAATCAAATCTTCATACCTATTTATATCTTCGTTTCTGTTCTTCGCGGCCGTCGTCGGAGACTCAGAGTCTAGGAGCAGAGGGTCGGCGAGGCGGCTCGGCTTCGTCGTCGGAGTAGCGGAATCGAAAAATTGAGACGGGTGATTTTCGGATTCCAAAATCAGAGTCGTGGATGCTGAATGATTTAGGGTTTCGACTTTCGACTTTCAACTTTTTGCCGATTTGAATTAAGCAATCCGATGTTTGGATTGGATCGGATTGACTTCGAATCCGATAGCCAATCCGATCCGAAAGTCGGATCAAATGAAAAACTCTTCTACCGAATATCTGGTCCGATCCGACCAAATCTGATCGGATTGGATTGGACCGTCGGATCGGACCGGATCCGCACACCCCTAGAATAAACAACTAATCCAACTAAAATAATAGAACAAATGCACATATCTNGATAAAACTACGGTTATCAGACCCCGACGATGAAATAATTCGTCGTTCATAAGCTCGTGCTAAAGTCATGGCTCTCTTTAACGTAGGAGGGTCTTGTAGCTCCACCTCCATTCGAAGCGAGTCCTGTAAGCCCGCAGTGAAGAGATGAACAGCCTGGTCCGGAGTGACAGAGAGGGCCTTGGTAAATAAATACTGGAATTGCTTCTGATATTGTGTTACTGTTCCTGTCTGTTTCAGATCGATTAACTCCCCCAAAGTATTGGTTCGGGCTGGAGTGCCAAAACGTTCCGTGCAAGAGTATTTAAAATGACTCCATGAAAGTTCCATCTTTCCATCACGGAACCGTTCATACCAGTCATCTGCCTCCTCCTGTAAATGATAAGCGGCCAGTCCGACCCAACCGTGGAATGAGATATTCTGGCTTTAGAAATAATGTTCGCATCGATTTAGCTACCGATGGGGATCTGATGAACCATCATAAGACGGAAAATCCAAACGGGCACGTATAATAGGCCGTGTGCCCTCGCCGAGATAAGTAATATACGGGCCTGCGAGCTCGGGATCTGCTATCGGATGATCATGACGAGGCCCATGATTAAGGGTTGCAAGGGAAGCACTGTTTGCTTCGTTTGTAAATCCTCCGAAAACCGGTGGTGCCCCTTCCGATCGTGGCCATGCAGTGACTGCAGGTTGCACCAAGGAGCTTGGAAATTCTTGCGCATAAGGCCCCGGCAGTGGCGTTGCTGAGAAGGTGGACTCGTCATGTGGGAGTGCAACCGGCGCATAGGGTGTGTTGAAAGGCGGTGACGGGTGCACTGGAAAGGGGTGCGCAGCTATGCTGGGTGAGCGGTGGCCGTGGTGTACCTTCGGTCGCGGGGATCGCGCTAAGGCTTAC